>QLTV01002943.1:718966-731190 GCA_003457575.1 Thermophis baileyi | reverse complement strand
CATAATTCTTTGTATCTGAATAATCAGCACCTCAAAAATAAGTGTGTGTGTGTGGGGGGGGAGGACTAAGAGTCCCTTGGGAGTTGGGCGGAATACAAATTTAATAAATAAATAAATAAATAAATAAATAAACAACATAGGCCAACCAATCATAGGTGGCAAATCCGATCAGGTCCTCAGACCATTGAGTGAAAGATATAGTTTCCAATGTGGCAAGTCGTTTGGCCAAAATAAGACACCCTTACATTTAAAAAAATAACGATCTTTAAAAGGCTTTGGAGTAGCAAAGCAAATCCCCAGAAGCGTTTAAACTAGGGGTGTCCAACCTTGGCAACTGCGGACTTCAACTCCCAGAATTCCCCAGCCAGCTGAAGTCCACAATTCTTAAAGTTGCCAAGGTTGGACACCCTTGATTTAAACTCTACATTTTCCTCTCTGAGAAGTGGAGACACCCTGATTTTCAACCATTCAATCTTCATTCTTTCTTTTTCTCTCTTTCTCTCTCTTCCTTTCTTCCTTCCTTTCTTTCTTTTTCTTCTTTCCTTCCTTCCTTCTTTTTCTTTCCTTTTTTCTTTTTCTCTTTCTTTTTCTTTTCTTTCTCCTTTCTCTCTCTCTTTTTTTCTCTCTTCGCCCTTTCTTTCTTTCTCTTTTCTTTCTTTCTCTTTTCTTTTTCTCTTTCTCTTTTTCTTTTTTTTCTTTTTTCTCTCTCTCTCTCTTTCTTTCTTTCTTTTTCTTTCTTGTCTTCCTTCCTTTCTCCCTCCCTTTCTTTTTCTTTCTCTTTTCTTTTTCTCTCTTTTTCTTCCTTTCTTTCTTGTCTTCCTTCCTTCCTTCTTTCTTTCTTTCTCTCTCTTCTCCCTCCCTCCCTCCCTCTCTCTCTCTCTCTCTCTCTCTCACACACACACACACACACACACACACACACACACACACACACTCCAGCAAAATTTCTCAGGCTACCCCTTCAGCTTGAAAAAACAAAAACCCACCAACATTACCCAGGGCCTCTTAAACAACCAAAAAAATAAAATAAAAAATGACACAGCTGCACTCAACCGCAGTCACACAAAACAAGCCTGTTTAACCGCGACACGAAGCACCCTGCCCTTTTTGTCTGACACACAACTTGTTTATTCCCTTGCAAGAGTTTGAGAAAGGGGAAAAAAAAGATTGTTTGAGCAGATCAAATGGGCCGGAATGAAATGGATTGCTGAGTCACATGAAACACTTGGAGTTGGTGCATATAATGTCCAGCTCATTGGTGGCAAATCAGCCACAAATGCTGTGGGGTTTCCCCACCCCCAAACTTGGCACCGCAAAAGGATTAAGCCAGATTTTTGGAAACCGTTTCAGGCTTTGATAGAAGAGAATATTTGTAGCTCAGGGTTCAACTGTGGGGTCCTTGGCGTTTTCTGAGCTTAGTGGTTTTCTTGCAGACGTTTCATGACCCAACTAGGTAACATCATCAGTGCTAGGAGGAGGAGGAGGAGGACTGTGGGGTCCTGGGTGTTCTCTGAGCTTGGTTGTTTTCTTGCAGACGTTTCATGACCCAGCTAGGTAACATCATCAGTGCTAGGAGGACTGTGGGGTCCTTGGTGCTCTCTGAGCTTGGTTGTTTTCTTGCAGACGTTTCATGACCCAGCTAGGTAACATCATCAGTGCTAGGAGGAGGAGGACTGTGGGGTCCTGGGTGTTCTCTGAGCTTGGTTGTTCTCTTGCAGACGTTTCATGACCCAGCTAGGTAACATCATCAGTGCCAGGAGCTTTAAGGCTTGTTGATCATGCTGCTTTTTAAAACAACAACAAAAATCTGTTGTTTTTCTACAATTTGTAGCCATCACAGAAAGAACTGTAAAGGTAAAGCAAACAACTTTAACTTAGGCAGGGCAGAGCAGAGACCTTAGCTTTCTCTAATGAATAATGCTAGAATTCCAATACAAGTAGTCCTCATTTAGCAACCACAGTTGGGAATGGCCACTTGGTCATTAAACAAAGTTGTGTAAGTGAAACTACAACAGTGTTTACCACTTGACTTCAGCTTGGCTGGTTGGGGAATTTGACCATTCGACGATACCATTTAACTGGGATGGTATAAGATCGTCTGCCTCGAGCAGGGGTTGGACTAGAAGACCTCCAAGGTCCCTTCCTATGATTATATAGCTGGCTGGGGAATTCTGGGAGTTGAAGTCCACCCATCTTGAAGTGGCCGAGTTTGAAAAACACTGAGCTAAATATCGAATCGTTTCGCTGGCCGACCAGATTTCGGGAGAAAAAGTTCACTAGGTGAGTTAAAATTCACCCCGAGGGGAGCAAGCAAAAACCAGGTCTCAGGTGAGAAGGAAGGAAAGAAGAAAAGCCAAAGAGGAAGGGAAGAATGAGAAAGAGGAACTTAAGGAAAAAGAAGACAGTGAAGAAATCTCATTAGCAAATTACCTGGCTATCACAGGTGATCGGAATGCCGTATGGGCGACTAAGCAAGCCACAATATTTTTCTGCCATGTTTGCCAGAAGTATTTTTTTTTTCCCTTTTCAATAAGGCCACGAATACATCGATAACGTTCAGGGTTATGAAAACTGAAACCATTTCACATCCGGGAAAAAAAAACCCATTTTTTTTTCCTAGCTTAATGTTGATTTAAATTGCCTCCTGGGCCACCACCTTCATTGTACAAAGATTAAGCCAGGTTTTTTCATTCTAACAGCCAAACTTTTAGTTTTTCAGATTGGATTGGAAACTGTTTCGGACTTGTTTACACTGCAAGCCTTAAGGCTTTTCAAAAGAAGAACAGGAATTTGTTGTTTTTCTAGGTTGTGCAGCCATAGCAGAAAGAAGTGTAAATGTAAAACAAACAAGAAGAGAAACAGCCATTTGAAACTGAGCAAGGCAAAGAGTGAAAAACACAAAACTATATTTTCCAGAATAATTTTATTTTAAATCCACAATTAGATACACGCTTAGCTACAGTTTTGTCCCTCTGCAAAGGCACAATTTCAAACTCTGCTTTTTCAGGGCAAACCCCAATTTTTTCCTTTAAGAACCACTAGGGGAAGGGAAAAAACCATAAAAGCCAATTTGTACCTTTTGGAAGCTGCAGAGTTTAAAGAGTTAAGCAGCCAGATAAGACGCGGAGTAAAGTAGCTAAAGGAAGTAGGAAACGGCTTGCAAAGCAGGAATTGGTGGAAAACAATAGGTAGTCATGCCAAGGAACTGTACTGGAGAAAGACGCCAGTCTAAGAACAAATTAGAAAACAGAATTAGGGCATAAAAATGGCAAGGAAAAGCGAGCAGGCAAGGAAGGAAATTTGGGAGAAAAGAGGAAGGTAATTGCACAGCAGGCTGATCTCTAGTTTAGTGAAAAGAAGGACCAGGGGTGAGATGATACCAGTCTTCCAATATTTGAGGGGCTGCCCCAAAGAAGAGTGAGACAATCTATTCTCCAAAGCACCTGAAGGCAGGACAAGAAGCAATGGATGGAAACTTACAAAGGAAAGAAGCCAAGGAGAAATTTCCTGACAGTGAGAACAATTAACCAGTGGAACTGCTTGCCTCTAGAAGTTGTGGGTGCTCCATCACTGGAGGTTTTCAAGAAGAGATTGGACAATCCTTTGTCTGAAATGGTATAGGGCTTCCTGCCTGAGCAGGGGGTTGGACTAGAAGACCTCCAAGGTCCCTTTCCCACTCTGTTATTCTGTTTTATCTTCTGTTATAAATTTCACACTGATTGCAAATTCTGAGCTGGCAGGCTTCGTTTTATCTCCAAGGGTGCAAAAAACAACTTATGAAACCAGACAGAAGTTGCGAGCCAAACAACCCACTTGGTGCTGATAGGGAGCCGAGCCCTCCAGATGTTCTGAACGATGACTCTGAAAATCCTCTCTCAACACACACACACACACACACACACACACACACACACACACACACACACACACACACACACACACGTTAGAAAACTAAAGAGAAAATTTTCCACTGTCTGAGATTCTTTGCTATGGCAAGATAGCTAACCCTAATAATAACAAAAGATAAAGCAAATTATCTCCAAAAAAACCTCTAGCTAAACCTAGCTGGAATGGAAGCAGAATTCCTCAATCATTATACAGGTAGTCCTCGACTTACGACCACAATTGAGCCCTAAATATCTGTTGTTAAGCGAGACAGACATTAAGGATTTTTTGCCCATTTTTCTTGCCGCCGTTGTTAACTGAATCTGTGCACTTGTTATGTTAGCAACATGGTTGTTAAGTGAATCCGGATTCCCCATTGACTTTGCTTGTCAGAAGGTCGCAAAAGGGGATCACGAGACCCCAAGAAACTGCAACGGTCATAACTATGAAGTGATTGCCAAGGGTGTGAATTTTGATCACCTGACCATGGGGATGCTGCAACAGTCGTAAGTGTGAAAAACGGTCATAAGTCAGTGCCGTTGTAGGTTCAAACGGTCACTAAACGAACGGCTGGAAGTCGAAAACAACTTGTAATGACTCGACTACATCCTAATTCTATCAATGAGGTGAAGTAGCATTTTTATAAATCGAAATTCTCCCACAAAACAGAAGCCAGAGCTGAGAATTGGAGCACTGATATAAAACCCCAATGTTTCTTAATTAAAAATGGCACAATGATCCAGGCAGCTTAAAAACACCGACAGCATCCACGAATCATTATATTTGCAAAATGTCCCTTTGGGTCATCCATGCTGCAGATTTCCCCCCCCCCAAAAAAAAAGTTTGAAAAACCAAAACGAATGCCAGAGAGGGTAAGGAAGCATCAATTTCCCCCCCCCCTTTTTTTTTAAAAAACATATATTTTCTTTAATTTCTGCCATTCCGAAGACCCCCAGAAAAAAACCAAAACCTTAAGAAAGAGAGAGAGAGAGAGAGAGAGAGAGAGAGAGAGAGAGAGAGAGAGAGAGAGAGAGATCGGCTGCCAACTCTTGCAGCCAAGTGCAGGGGTGGGAAGAATTTAGGAAAAAATAAATTGCTTCAAGAAGGAAGGGAAAATAAATATAATTTGCTCCAAAAGGGGAAAAAATAAATTGCTTCAAGAGGAATCAGCCGTTGGATGGAAAAAAAAAAGAAAAGAAAAGAAGGAAAGCTGTTTATTTTCCTTCAAGGCTTCCAAACTAGCCGTGGGGGCATCCCGTCCTGGTTATGTCAGGATCAGCACCCGTGTGCCCAGCGCCAAAATAAATGTGGCTTTTTTTGGGCTGCACTTAAGAGGTATGGGAAGGGGGGGGGAAGGGATCCTCCTGAGCTAAGTGGGGTCCATGGAGCCCCTTTTCAAGAACTGGGGAGGGGTTAGGCCCCTAAAACACAGGACCAGTCAAAACCAGGGCACACTGGCATCTTTTAAAAAGATGGTGCAGAATTTACAGTATTTGGGTTTTGGGTGGGGAGGATGGTGCAGTCTGCATTCCTGAATTTAAGGGACAACTCCAACCTCCTTGGGGACGATGGGAAATGTAGTCCAAGAGCTCTAGAAGGGCCCAAGTTGGAGGAAAGGCTTCTCATAAGAGAGACCCCACCCCTCCCAGTTCCAAATTGGGGCTAATCTTAAACACAAACTCCTCTCTCTTTGGCTCAACCCTGCAATTTCTTTACAGATCTTGGTAGGCCTCCTCTGGGCTTCTTCTATCCACACGGGTCCTTTTGAGTTCCCCCTGACTACAACTCCCATCTCCCCCAGCCAGTTGGTCTGCATGGTGAGAGTCTAAGCAAAGCAAAAAGGAAGCCGGATATTGGGGGAAGGCGGGGGGGGGGGGGGGACAGGTTCTCACACCTTCTGGGCTTAAAGCCAGGGTAACTGGCTGCAATACTCCACCGTTTCTCCAGATGGCAGTAGAAAGCGCCTTTGCCGCCATCTACAGGGCTTCTGGAGAATTGCAGTCCACTTTCTGATGGCCGGAAAGATTGTGGGCATCTTCAGAGGCTAGCACGACATGGCAACAGACACAGCTCTGCTCTATCCACACCGGACTGCCCCTCTCTTGTATACTTGTATACCCACTTGTATACACACTTGTACGACACTTGTATACAAACACACACAATCAGGGCTCCACCCTTAATTTGCAAGCACACAGCAGAGAGAAGCTATTTTTCCGTGTATATACTGGTCAGAATAACAGAGTTGGCAGGTCCTTAGGCACCCCCTCCCCAATTCGGAACACGTGTGTAAACACCAGCACTGATCCACACCGGTGGTCAATCCGATAACAGCGCCGAATCCTACGGCCATAGGATTCCAACACTCCGCCTGTGCAGTCTCTCCAGCCCACCCACGGCGACACGCGTGTTCGCGCCCTCCCTAATGCACCAACCCCCGCCTGCGCAGCTTCTCCGGCCTTCCCCTACCGTGACACGCGTGTCTGCAGCCTCCCGAGAGCACCAACCCCCCGCCTGCAGTCTCTCCAAGCCCATTCACAACGACACGCGTCTCTGCACCCTCCCGCGTGCACCAACCCACGCCTGGGCAGCTTCCCCAGCCCACCTTCCGCGACACGCGTGTCTGTGCCTTCCCAACTGCGCCAACGCCCGTGTCTGCAGAGTCTCTCCACCAGGCTAGCCCCGGCGACCCGCGCGTCTGCGCCCTCCCGCGTGCGCCGACCCGCGTGTCTGCGCCTTCTCACGTGCGCGTGTCTGCGCCTTCCCACCTGCTGCGCTGGGGCAGGAGCAGCATCTTGAGCAGCGGGTGAGTGTAGAGCCAGAGGCCGGGGCGGGCCAGGCTCAGGACCCGCACGCGGGGCTCCAGGATCCGCAGCTCCATGGCTCAGCCAGCAAGGCCGGCGCTCAGCCCCAGCGCTGGGCTTTACGCAAGCCGGGCCCGCGGCGCCGCCTCCTTCCCCAGGCCCGGCCCGGCCCACGAGGTGGGGAGCCCGGCCCCGACCCACCCCCGGCCCGCCTTCGCCTGGGCTTGCCTTGGCTTGGCTTGGCTTGGGGCGCCTCTGAGCTCGTGCAGAGCGCTTTGGCAACGGCGCGCACAACGGAGCGAGGGGCCAGGCGCGCGTCTGGGTTTCCTTCGCTTTCCTTTCGCCGGTGCTGAAAGAGAGCCGGGGGTTCTCACGACCCGTTCAGCCGCTTTGGGGGTTTCGTGGATTGATGGCTAAGAACTTTAAGCTCCTTCCTTCCTCTTCCTTCCTTCCTTCCTCCCTCCCTCCCTCCCTCCCCTTCCTTCCTTCCTTCCTTCCTTCCTTCCTTCCTTCCTTCCTTCCTTCCTTCCTGTCTCTCTCTCTTCCTTCTGCAGTAGAAAGCACCCTCCCCCAAGGCAAATATCTTGTGACACCAGCTATGAGATGCTCCTAAAATTCCAAATTACTCATCCCCTTTCGTTCCTTCCTTCTTCCTCCCTCCTTCTTTCCTGTCTTATATTTCTCTTTATCTTTCAATTTTTATCCTGTCTTTCTCTTAATCCTTCCTCCCTCCCTTCCCTTTCATTCGTTCCTTCTTCCTCCCTCCCTCCCTCCTTCCTTCCTGTCTTATATTTCTCTTTATCTCTTTCAATTTTTCTTTCTCTTAATCCCTCCTTCCTTCCTCCCTTCCTTCCCTTTCGTTCCTTTCTTCTTCCTCCCTCCTTCTTTCCTGTCTTATATTTCTCTTTATCTTTCAATTTTTATCCCGTCTTTCTCTTAATCCTTCCTCCCTCCCTCCCTCCCTTTCCTTTCGTTCCTTCCTTCCTCCTCCCTCCCTCCTTCCTTCCTTCCTGTCTTATGTCTTTATCTCTTTCAATTTTTCTTTGTTTCTCTTCATCCTTCCTTCCTTCCCTTTTGTTTCTTCCTTCCTTCTTCCTCCCTCCCTCCTTCCTTCCTGTCTTATATTTCTCTTTGTCTCTTTCAATTTTTCTCCTTTCTGTCTTTCTCTTAATCCTTCCTTCCTTCTTCCTCCCTCCCTCCCTCCTCATCCTCGGTGCCGTGCCCACATTTTGCTCATCTACCTGCCTTCAACTTGAGGTATTTCTAACGTTCTCCGCTGCTCCCTCTGCATGTTACATTCCAGGAATGTAGTTCTTTTTGTCTCCCGGCCTTTGATGGAAAAATGCAGATAATAAGACAAAAAAAAAAAAAACAGGCTGATTCGAGTTGCAACGGGCCCTCTCAGTGCCCAAAGCGAATGTTCCTGCCACAGCTACGAGGACACAAGAGGGTGTTGTGCATAACAGCATGTCTTCCTGTTGTGGTTGCCCCGAGCCTGGCCCAAAACTGATTAAAAACAGACCTGCAAGGATCAGAATTCCTGGCCAGGTGAATTGAGGCCTGATGCCTCCAGAAGTTGTGGGTGCTCCAACACTGGAGTTTTTTAAAAGAAGAGATTGGACAACCTTTGTCTCAAATGGCATAGGCAGGGTCTCTTGCTTGAATACGGGGTTGGATTAGAAGACCTTCCAACTCTGTTATTCTGGATTCTGCATGCTTGTATAAACGTCCAGTTGTTTTATTAGTTGAAATCATGTACGGTCCACTAAACCACGGATTAGAAACGCCAAGAGGCTGGATTAATGTCACCCGTTCAATCAAAACCAAGTAAAGCCACATTCTGGTTTTAAGAAATAAGGGTAAACCAGCCCCACTAACCAGAGGTGGGTTCCTCCCAGTTCGCACCGGTTCTATAGAATCGGTAGCAAACTGCTGTTGACGTCACGGAGCCGGTTCTGTCAGTGCTGGTCCGTGGACACAGACATCTTTTTTTGGATTTTCTTTTTTGGGGAAATTTTTTTTTTGGGGGGGGGGAATGTTTTACTATTTTTTTTTCCTTCTGCGCATGCACAGAAGCCAAGTCCCCGGCACTGTGCCACCATCTTGGTTTGGGGGGGGTTGGAATTTTTTGCAAATTTTTGGCACTGCGCATGTGCATGCGCGCCCGTGCGGCGCGGCCACGCGGCACGGGAGGAAGCGAACCGGCGGCGAGGTAAGTTAGAACCCACCCCTGCCACTAACGTGCTTTCCCTGAAGTCTTTTGCAAACCGCTTCAAATCCCAAACAGCCGTTGGAAGGGTGGCAATGCACCCATTTCAGAACTGACATGGGGGGGGGGAAGCACACATCCGTTAAATTTTTCCATGGCAAATGGGAGGATCACAAGAATCGGAGCAGTTGATTCTGTTGAAAACTCTTCCAAACTGGGAGAAAAAAAAATAAGTAAATTAATTTGAGAGCAGGTGTCTACAGCAGAGTTCACACCTTCCCAGGTTCTACATGGCTTGGAAATAGGAACAGATCAGTGACATAAACCTGTGGAAAATTGGGCTGCTTTCTCACAACCCATTTCCCTGTCATTTTCAAGGACACGCGGGCCCGTTAGGTCATATAGGTAGTCCTCGACTTACAACCATTCATTTAGTGACCGTTTGAAGTTACAGTAGCGCTGGGGAAAAAAGGGACTTCAAAAGTGACGTTTTTCACACATATAACCGTCGCAGCATCCTCAGAGTCACGTAATCAAAATTCGCCCCCTTGGCCACTGTCACGTATTTACGACGGTTGCAAAGTCCTGGAATCTGCTTTTGCAACCTTCCAGCAAGCAAAGTCAGTGAGGTGGGGAGGAAACCCAGATTTAGTTAGCAGCCGTGTCACTTAACACCTGCGGTGATTCACTTAACAACTGTGGCAAGATAAGTCATAAAATGGGACAAAACGTACGTTAACACCTGTCTTGCGTAACAATAGATATTTTTCACTCAGTTGTGGTCGTATGTCGAGGACTACTACCTGTATAATGACTGAGGAACTCTGCTTCCGTTGTCTGAGGGGGGGGGGAATCACGTAACCCCCATTTTGTGACCTTACCAGTCAACATTCCCCCGAAGTTAAGGGGGGAAGCCATATTCATTTAATGACTGCAAGATTCGCTTAACTCTGGCAAAAAAAGGGCATAAAACAAGGTGCCATTTAACAACTGCCTCACTTAGCAATGCAAATCTTGGGCTCAATTGCGGTCGTAAGTCAAGGACCACCTGTATTAAACTCTTTTCTGGAAAAAAACAACCCAAAATCAGTCTGTCACCCACACAGTCTGTCTCAGAGCTATTCCGTCAGGCTCGTAAATTTACAACCGCAGTAAAGGTGTTGTCTCATTTCCACAGCCCGACAGTGGAAAGTTTCAGCGAATTTTGTGGAAAATTACAGGTAGCTGCAATTGGGAAATGGCTAAAAAAAAGAAAGTAACTCATTGAATGGAGTCTAAATTCCAGCAAATTTAGACTTTAGGCCAGTGTTTCTCAATTTGAGCCACTTTAAGAGAGGAGGACTTCGACTCCCAGAATTCCCCAGGCCTGGGAGGAATTCTGGGAGCGGAAGTCCATCTCTCTTAAAGTGACCAGTTGAGAAATAGGATAATAGGATACGTTTTGTCTATCCTTGATAGAAATATGCTGAATTTATCTTTGTGAGAATTGCAAAATTTGAGGAAAATTGTGTTTGTCCCCAAACCACCTTGGTTGCTGAGAGTTTTAGAGAGGAAGGGAGAAGGAAAGGACTTTCCAAGCAGATTTAACTCTGATGTTATGGGGCAGAATTTGTCCCTTAAGGGGTTTGAACCAGAGGTGGGTTCCTCCCGGTTCGAACCGGTTCTATACAACCGGTAGTAACTTGGCTGCCTGGGTCGCTAGAACCTGCAGCGACCCAGGCCTGCCACGCCCCTGAACCGGTTCTTTCGGCGGCGCCGTAGGCGCAGCCATCTTGTTTTTTGCTTCTGCACCTGCGCAGCTTTTTTAAAGCACTGCGCATGTGCGAAGTGCGAGTGAAGCGCGCACAAAGTGCGCGCGTGCCCATGTGGCACGGCAATGAGCGAACCGGCAGTGAAGAAAAGAAGAACCCACCCCTGGTTTGAACCTTCCTGTTTCCAGGTTTCTACCAAACCGCATTATTTAGGATGGCAACGAAAGCCTGTTTGTCATTTTAGAACCTGGAATGGAAAATACCCTTTTTTCATCAGAAAAAACAAGCTGTGTTCTTGAAATTCCCTTTTTTTAAAAAAAAAAAAGAAAAGAAAAAAATATCTACTTAAAACCTTTGGGCAAATTGGAAGAAGCAATTGTATGAACTGCTTGCCAGATATTTTTTTTTAAATCAGTTCTCTCACCAAAAATAAAATTTATTAGTATTATACTATTACTAATATATACTATTACTATTTCATACTATTAGATAAGGTGTGAATTTCTGGCTGAAAATAAACTAATCTTCCATCTCCCTTTTTTTGGGAATGATTTTCTTATACAGGTGGTCCTCGATTTACAACAGTTCACTTAGTGACCATTCCAAGTTACAATGGCATGGGGAAAAAGGGACTTCTGACCGTTTTTCACACTTACGACCGTTGCAGCATCCCTACAGTCACGTGATCAAAATTCAGATGCTTAGCAATTGACTCATATTATGACGGTCGCAGTGTCCCGAGGTACGTGATCCCCTTTTGCGACCTTCCGACAAGCCAAGTCAACGAGGAAGCCAGATTCGCTGAACGACCGCGTCTCTAACTTAACTGCAGCCATTCCGTTAACAACGGTGGCCAGAAAGCTCGTAAAATAAGGCCGAACTCACTTAACTGTCTCGCTTAGCAACAAGGCTCCATTGTGGCCGTAAGTCGAGGCCTACCTGCATCAACATCCCTTCCTAGGAATGTAAATAAAATTCTCAAATCAGGAAAAACGAGCCATTTGCAGGTTAATCAACACCGGTGGTGCTAGAAAATATTTTGCTAGAATTTCACCCCAGCTTCCCAATGATTAACCTCAACAGGATTGTCGGGAAAGACACGTTCTCTGTTATAGTTTGATCAACTATTCATTGAGTTTTCTTTAAAAAAAAAAACGTTCTTCCTATTGGCATAATTACTAAATGAATCTCTTCTCGGGGTCACGCAAGGCTGAGCAAAATGGCCGAGCTAAGCCACAGATAAACCAAGATCTTTCTCACTTGCCTCACTTCCCACATTATGCAAAACTAGAGGTGGTTCTTGACTTACAGCCATTCGTTTAGTGACCGTTTGAAGTTACGATGGCACTGAAAAGGTGATTTATGATCATGTTTCATACTTACGACTGTTGCAGCAACCCTATTGATCATGTGATCAAAATTCAGCCGCTTAGCAACTGGTTCATATTTTTATTATTATTATTATTATTATTATTATTATTATTATTATTATTATTATTATTATTATTATTATTATTATTATTATTTATTTTTTTTTTATGCCGCCCAACTCCTAATTGACTCTGGGTGGCTGTA
>QLTV01002943.1:708421-718888 GCA_003457575.1 Thermophis baileyi | reverse complement strand
GACTTACCACCGTTTGTTTCGTGACTGCTCAACGTTACAACAGCATTGAAAAAAGGGACTTATGACCATTTTTCACCCTTACGACTGTGCAGCAACCCTATTGATCATGTGATCAAAATTCAGCCGCTTAGCAACTGGTTCATATTTTTATTATTATTATTATTATTATTATTATTATTATTATTATTATTATTATTATTATTATTATTATTATTATTATTATTTATTAAATTTGTATGCCGCCCAACTCCCAAGGGACTCTGGGTGGCTATATTTATGACGGTCGCAGTGTCCCGGGGTCATGCGATCCCCTTTTGCGACCTTCAGACAAGCAAACTCAATGGGGAAGCCAGATTCCACTTAACCACCGCGTTACTAACTTAACAGCTGCAATGATTCACTTAACAACGGTAGCAAGAAAGGTCGTAGCATGGGGCAAAACTCACTTAACATCTGTCTCGCTTAGCAACATAAATTTTGGGTTCAAGGTATTCCTCAAAGTTTTCCAAGAAGAGCTGAAGAGTTTTATCTTCGAGTCTGATGGGAAAACAGCAGCTGTTCCAAATCTTTCTTTCAAAAGATTGGATTCCCACGATTTGTTAAACCTCCAAACTCTGTGGGTTACCATACCTAGCTAACCAGGAGCTGGCTTGATTCAGACAACAGCTAGCTAGCTACCTAACTCCACTTCAATCTAATGCAGTGTTTCAACCTTCGCAACTTTAAGATGGGGACTCTTCTGTCGTTCATGACCCATGGAGGATGGCTTAGCATGGGCCATAAATCCAGCCAGTTGTGACTTAATAAACCAGGATTACATAAACGGTGGCTCAGTATGATGTGTGAACCCATCGAGGATGTCTTGGGGCCAGCCATTATCTTTCCATCTAAGATGGACATGGAGAGAACATTGTGCAAACCAGTGTTTTTCAATCTCAACCATTCAAAGTTGTGTGGACTTCGACTCCCAGAATTCCCCAGATATTTGCTCTCTGGGGAATTCTGGGAGTTGGAAGTCCACACATATTAAAACTGCTGAGATTGAGAAACACTGATCTAAACTAGGAAAAGTGGGACATTAAAATTATGCAAGAACAGAGAAGCTGCCAACGTTTAGCCATGTTATCGAAAGAAACACTTGTTTATGTACTTTGAATATTGGATACTAGAAAAGGAAGGTGTGGATGGGTTTCTTTTTTTTATATATATATCAAAAGTTTTTTATTTTTCAATTACAAATATAAACATTCTATCAGTCCATCTGCAGTGTGTCTTCTGGTTACAAACAACTCTGTGCAACATCATTCACCATTTTCCACCTCATTCGCATTCACATAACATTGCATCGCTAAGCTTAATATTATAGTATATTATACATTTAAACATTATAAAGCTCTCCATTTTCTTCTTAATATCTTATGATAATAATACATTTTAACACTGAACATCCATATTCTCAATATATATATCTACTAACAATTTACATCTTTATCTTAATATATTTTTACTTTCTCTTTAATCTTCTTCATTTCCAAACTCCTTTTTTTATTCTCCAGCCATTGGTAAAATACCTCCCCATATCACATAATATTCAGTGTGTTCTTTCTCCTTAATTGCTAATGCTAGTCTGTTCATTTCTGCGCATTCTAATATTTTCCTTATCACTTTTTCATCGATAGGGATCTCTCCACTTTTCCAATGTTGTGCGAATATAATTCTAGCTGCAGTTAATACATGAACAATCAAATATACATTCTGTAATCAAATATACATTCATCCATTCTGTGGATGGGTTTCTCATGGGTTTTCCTGGTTAACCACTCTTGGAAACAGGAAATGGGTCTCAACAGCATCCTGGATTGATCTGGTCGGACTTCAGTTGTACCTTTCTGATCTTCTGATCTTCAGGACAATGGCTTCTCTACAAAAAAATTCTCCTTTGAATGCACCTTC
The DNA here is from genome assembly GCA_003457575.1 of Thermophis baileyi. Taxonomy (NCBI): domain Eukaryota; kingdom Metazoa; phylum Chordata; class Lepidosauria; order Squamata; family Dipsadidae; genus Thermophis; species Thermophis baileyi. Next base: position 716,935 of record QLTV01002943.1, on the reverse strand, counting down.
CCGAAGGTAGATGCATCCTTTCCCCTAATCCCTAACCATTATTAATAATCTCAAGTAGGAGGTTAAACCAAGATGAGTTACTTATTGCTTCTTTGATCCACAATAACTCTTCTCCTTCTATGATTAACTCACTCTGCTTTCTAATCACCCTCATCAAGTCAACACAACATCTCAGCTACTGTAGCCCTCCCAATGGTAGCTTGCTTCATATTTATGGATTTCAGCTCCCATTATCCCCAGCCAGCCCTGGCAAAAAAGGGGATTGTAGCGATACTCCAAGAGTCAAGCTGCTTGGCGAAATGTCTATGGAGATTCTCAGTCAATCCAGGTCATGGTTTTGCCCCAAAGGTGCTTTATCAAAAGGCAACCGGATCAGGGGTGAAATGCTCCCGGTTCAGCCTGGTCCGGGCGTACCGGTAGTGCTGCCTGCCGGTGTTTTGGAGAACCGGTAGCGACGGCAGCACGAGGCTCCGCCCACCCGCCTGGACGCCGCCATTTTGTTTTTTTACCTTCTGCGCATGCGCAGGTGAAAAAGCCCATGCGTGAGGGGAGCGCGGGTGAAAAAGCGCATGTGTGCGCGAGCGCTTCCGAACCAGTACGGAAGGTAAGTAGATTTCACCGCTGAACCAGACCTTTTTGTTTTTCCTTGAAGACGTACAAGGCAGTGAGACATGTATAGATCTGTGCATTGGAGAAACAAAACAGCCACTTCACAAACACATGGCACAACATAGGAGAAGAAACTCATCAGGACAAGATTCAGCAGTCCATCTGCCTTTGAAAGAAAAAGGTCACTCTTTTTCAGCAAAGTCCACATTTTGGACAGAGAGGACCGCTGGTTTGAAAGAGGAGTCAAAGAGGCCATCTACATTAAAATTGAACAGCCATCTCTCAATAGAGGCGGAGGGATACGACCTCTCTCCTGTTTACAAGAGCCCTTTCACCAGTTCCAAGAAGGCTCCACACCCATTTGCACTATTCAGGTGACTCTGAGGGCACAGGTAAACCTCCAAGTGGCCTCAACGACTCTCAGAGAGAGTGCTAACAACCAGATGACTGCAAGGAATATAAATCCTTCCATCCACCACCATTCAGTCAGAACCGAAGAAGCTTCTTGGATGAGAAGCGAAACGTCTTCAAGGAAAAAGAAAGTCCAGCTGCCTTTTGGAAAAGAACACCTTTGGGTCTGCCAAACTTAACTTTAACTTTCTCCGACCGATGAAGCTACTTGGATGGGCAGGAGAAATGTCTCAAACCAACAATAACAACAACAACAACAAAAACAGTACAGTTGCCACAATTCAGATTTTAGACAACTAACCAGGAACTTTTCCTGAGACACGCCACAAAGCCCATGGGGCAGATTGGACTACAACCCCCAAGCTTTCCCAGTCACTGGGCGGGAATTTATGCCTGTGATTGCTTTCAGCATTCAGTTTCGTCCTTGAGTTTTTGGCTCCAGATCAAAGCCTTGATCGCATTTGGCGCTAGGGATCCTTGCAGAGACAGACAAACAGACAACCCCAAATCTCAACAGCGTTCTTTTATCTTCTAAGCAGCCCTCTGATCCGTGGCACTTTGCCAGACAGCTGCAAAGCACAGCCCAGCAACTGAGAGATTGCAATGCCAGAACTCGATAGCGCCTAACCAAGGGCAGAGTGAGGTTTCCTACGGTGGAAAGATGGGCTATAAAAGCAACTCGGGATTCTTTTGGGCAAAAGGCTACGGACACCAAAGGAGGGGAAGATAACGCCAAGGCTGTACGCAGAGACAATCTTGATCACTGACCTTGCTAAGAAAATAGGGTAGAGAGAACGGTGCCACTGGCACGGCATGCCAAGATCAACCACATTCCCCCCCCCCCCCCAAAAAAGCCCAAGGTGCTGGAAGGGCATAACAGCTAATCCGAGTCAAAGCAATAACACGAAATCTTAGTGGAATCAGTAAACTCGGTTGTGGCAATTTAAGGGGGGAAGAGACTGAACCAGCCCAGAATTAGAATAGAGCTGGAAGGGACCTGGGAGGCCTTCTAGTCCAACCCCCTGCTCAAGCAGGAGACCCTATACCATTTCAGACAAGTGGATGTCCAATTTCTTCTTAAAAACTTCCAGTGATGGAGCACCCACAACTTCTGGAGGCAATTTGTTCCACTGGTTAATTGTCCTCACTGTTAGGAAGTTTCTCCTTAATTCCAGGTTGCTTCTCTCCTTGATTAGTTTCCATCCATTGTTTCTTGTCTTGGCTTCTGGTGCTTAGGAAAAAAAATTGACCCTCTCTTCTTTGTGGCAGCCCCTCAAATACTGGAATATTGCTATCATGTCCCCCCCAGTCCTTCTTTTCTCTAGACTAGCCATACCCAATTCCTGCAACCGTTCTTTATTAGTATCTACAACCAATCCTGATTAATATCTACAACCAAATTGCCGGCAAGGGTTTGGAGAAGAGAGAGATGCTGTCCTTGATTTGACTGGAGGTGAAAACAGGATGTGGATTAGACGTTTCAACCTAGGAAGAAACATCTTTAAAATGCAACTAATGGAAAATTCGGGATATTTGCAAGACTGCCATCTTGGGACCATGTTAGATCCATTCCACTGGGTTCCAGGGCCGTAAATCCTGTTGCATCTCAAAACCTCAAAAAGATATTGAAACTCTAAAAAAAAGTGCAGAGAAGAGCAACCAAGATAGAGGACTGGAGGCTAAATCATATGATGGTCGCAGGAACTGGGAATGAAGAGAAAGGCTAAGAGTGATAGGATAGCAGTCTTTCAATATTTGAAGGGTTTTACAGAGAAGAGGGGGTCAATCTATTCTCCAAAGCACCCGAGGACAAGACAAGAAGTAACGGGTGGAAGATCATTAGAGAGAGAGATCCAACCTAGAATTAAGGAGAAATTTTCTGACTGTGAGAACAATTATCCAGTGGAACTACTTGCCTCCAGATATTATGGGTGCTCCATCACTGGAGGCTTTTAAGAAGAGATTGGACAGCCATTTGTCTGGAATGGTGTAGGGACTCCTGCTTGAGCAAGGGACTGGATTAGAAGACCTCCAAGTTCATTTTCTTCAGTGGTGGTGTAGCTTCAAACACACTAAATGAATGGTTTTAATGTCAAGGACGGCCTGTATGTGAATTTAGCGATGTGTTCTTTGCTCAGTTATGCTAGCCAAGTTCTGTTTTCCCCCCCCCCCAGAGGGTTTCTTTGAGGTCGTGAATTGCTTCTCAGGAAGCGAGCTGCAGCACCCCAAAACTTAGGCCTCTTAATAACACCCGTCAATTAGAAAAGGGGCTATTGGATCCCTTCTCATTTGGGTCTCCCCAAAATTGACACCCTTTCCCCCCCCCCCCGGCATCCCAGTGAAATCGCACACAGGAGTGACATAATTCCGGTTTATTTCGCCTCTTGTACAAAACAGTTTCAGCAATTGATTTAAAAAAAAAATAATCCACATACATGAATCCCACCCATCAGCCATAATCTGGTGCAGGAGGAGGAAACAGAGATTAGCACCCCTGTTCCGCGTTCTTCCCCAAATATATTCTTTTGTTTCCGCCAAGAATTTTTTTTTTAAAAAAGTGTTCCTTGGTGCCTCCCCCAACAAACCAAGTTTATGCCACAAAAGGGGAGGGGCAGTTGGGGGGGAGAGGGAACGTCTTCCTGCACCTCCTTAATAAACCACAGAAGCTCCCGTCACCCTAACTTTGCTTCCTGCAAAAATTAAATTCTCTGTCTGCTGTCGCCTGGGGAATACAGAAGACGGAAAGCCAGATGGCAACAGGCTAAAAAAAACCCCAGACATTAGTATTTTGCACGTCTGAATCCGTCATTTTAGGGAGGTGCCTTAACATCATGGAGAGAAGGAATCAGAGGTTAGGCCGCTCCGAGCAACTCAGTTTAAACTCGGGGGATGTTGCCCACAACAAAACGAGAGACAACTCAGTTTGTCGCCATTTTGGCTGAAGACAGGTGGGACAAAAAAATTAAAAAAAAAATAAAGAGGGATTTTAGTGTCCTGGAAAACGGAGTGCTTTTTAAGAGAGAAAAATCACAGCGCTGGAATGCGAGAGGAGAGGACTGGCATCCGAAACCGCTTGCAAAAATCGTATACAAATATCGGATTTTCGGCCAGCGTTCCTTCTGGTCCAGAACCGGGGATGGGGAAATTCAGCATTTCTGGTCCGTACAGCATATGGGGAATTTGATCACAAGACAAGACAGCGAGGCTAAGCAGGAAAGGGTGTCCTTTTAGCGCGCTGACTTTTAGCGGCCCCGAGGAGAAGCGTTCGTGTCTTGGATGTGCCGTCTCTGCTAGAGGAAATGGCCGACGGTGGGCCGCGCAGGTGAGAGGAAGAACAGCCAAGTCAAATTCTTCCTGCGCAACGAGACAGAACGCAGGGAATTAGGCTCCCCGCCTAACACCGTCCGCTCAACTTAAGAGCCCCCTAATCGGGGCGCCAAGGTGATCGTCCGTCTGGAGAACCCTTTTTTCCCTGGGAAACTCCAGATGGACTACAGCTCCCATCACTTGGTTTGGTTGAGACAAGAGCCGGTGGTAGGCTTTCGGAGGTCGCCAGAGAGGGGGCCGAGAGAGAGAGAGGTAGTAGCATCCGAGAGAGAAGCGCAGCAGCTTCTCCGATCAAGGGTGGAATGTAAGACTCGAGGGTGAAGGCAATTGCACGCATGGAAGATGGGATACAGCCCATCCTGGGACAGAAATCAAGGAGCTTTTGCCCTTTGGCCTACCAAGAGAGAGGAGGGCAGGGTCAGAGTTAAGGGGACGACCTCCATTTATTCCTATCAGAAAGCGTGAAGCTGAGCCAAGCCACACCTGTAATTTAGTGGTCTATGGATAGCCACATCCCTTTCCTATGTTTCTATACCTGTGTGATTCCGGCCAATCTAACTTCTTCCCCCGAAGCAAGGGGAGGGGGACACCTCAGTGCCTCCCAGCCTCAAGAACATCTCCCCCCCCCACCAGAGCAGGGGGCAGGAGGGGCACTAGCCCTTTCCAACCAGAGGTGCCAAAGACATATGGAATTCCTTCCTTTGGCCATCGGAAGGCCAAATACTTACCCACCTGCCCTCCAACAAATCGCTCTCCCCTCCTTACAAACCCAGCTGCCGTTTTCCTATCAAGGGTATCTCACTGGTACAGTCTGGTTTGTGTGGCCTGGGAGAGGGGTGTGTGTGTGTGTGTGTGTGTGTGTGTGTGTGTGTGTGTGTGTGTGTGTGTGTGTGTGTGTGTGAGATCTGGAAAGTGCAATCCCCACCCCTACAGGTAGGTGTCCTCGCTCTCCTGGGAACTAAGGCTCTCCTTGGACTGGTGGAGAAGGGAAGGGTCGGGCTCCAGCAAAGATCCGTTTTCTTCGGGGATAGGGCCGTTGGCTTGGTTGCCCATGGTTACCGGCCCTTTGGAGGCACCCTTCCGCGACTTGCTCTTGCGGCCCTTGGGGGAGAGGGCGGCACCGGGGGGCAGGATGATGGAAGGAGAGGGCTCCAAGGCTCTGTGGGGGTATGGCTCAGAGTCCCTGATAGCCTTGGCGCCGTGGAAGCGGGGAGGGGACTTGCATTGCAGCTCTCCGTGGGTCTCCTTCCACTTCTTCAGCTGGATCAGGTGTTCCCGCTCGATGTGGCGCTCCGTCACTGGCAACTCTATGACCTAGGAGGAACAAAAGAATAGGTGGGCATCCAGGTGGTTTCCCCAAACCTGGACAGACACCAGAAGCACTGATGCCAGCATATAAATAATCTATCCACCCCAAGCTTCCTTCTGCCTCCCAAAATTTGTCCAGTACCCTATTCTTCTAAGTGTCAGGCCGAAGCCATTTTAGTTGGGGTCTTTGGCCTGCCACACTTTATACTATTTTAATATGTATTCGTTTGCCTGGAGAGCAAAAAAAAGGAGGCAAAGAAACTGACTTTCAAAGTAGACTGGCTGTTTTGGAAGTCTTCGGCCTTTTTCATAGTCTCCCACACTACAGAAGGCACAGTATTTTCCATTGTTTGCCAGATCACCTTCAGGAGCTCCAGACAGTATCTGTTGTGAACTTTCTTTCCATATTTCCTCCAAACCATAATCCTGTGTAGGTTGGACTGAGAGAGAGTGACAGTCTCAAAGTTATTCAGTGACCTTCTGTTACAAGTATACTCATTTATGCATACACAGCCTGCCCAGGTACATGGATCACATGGTCCTCCTTTAATCCGAGGTTTCCAGATAGGTGCAACTATCAATCAATCAGAATAGAACTGGAAGGGACCTTGGAGGTCTTCTCCAGCAGGAGACCCTATACCTTTTCAGACAGGTGGCTGTCCAATCTTTTCCTAAAAACCTCGAGTGATGAAGCACCTACAACTTCTGAAGGCAACTTCCGTTCCACTGATTAATTGTCCCGTTAGGACGTTTCTCCTTAGTTCCAGATTGCTTGTCTCCTTGATTAGTTTCCATCCACTGTTTCTTGCCTTCTGGTGCTTTGGAGAATAAGTTATTTGAAAATAAGTTCAAATAAGCTCCTTATTTGGAAAATAAGGATCTTCAGGAGATCCTATATCATTCTGGACAAATGGTTATCCAACATCTTCTTAAAAACTTCCAGTGTTGGAGCATTCACAACTTCTGGAGGCAAGTTGTTCCACTGATTAATTGTTCTGTCAGGAAACTTCTCCTTAGTTCTAGGTGGGTTCCAGAGGTGACATTGACTTACCTTCGCTACCAGTTCGCAAATGTGAGCACGCGTGCGTTCCACACATGCACTTTGCTGGCGCTTGCGGCTTGCACGCATGTGCACGGCTTCAAAATGTGCCTAAATAGGATGGTATAGAGCCAGGGTGGGCGGGTGGGCCCACCCGCGATTTCCGCTACCGGTTCGGCCGAACCGGGCCGAACCGGCTGAATACCACCTCTGGTTGGTTCTCTCTTTAATGATGTTCGCCTGTTACCGTACTTCTTGTCTGGCCCTCTGGAGCTTTGGAGAATAAGTCTTAACTCCCAATTTTCCCTGGCTTGATCAACTTGGTTGGAACTTTAATAGATAATGTGGTCCTGAAAAGGACTTGATAGCAGCCAATTCTACGGCTTTTTCTGATTTTAATCCGAGACTTTAATGTAAAAGACGACCACACTGAGCCCGAAGGTGGGGTCAAACACATCATTAGTTCGGAGTCTTTATGCCCCTATAAGAAACCCAAGTCCAAACCCCCTTGAAGACTCTTATCAGGTGCCAATTCGCCTTGACATGTTAGTAGTTCAGATTCTTGCCTATAGACAGCATGGAATAAACTTGTACAGGTAGTCCTCGACTTACAACAGTTCATTTAGTGACCGTTCAAAGTTACAACAGCATCGAAAAAAGCAACTTACAACCGTTTTTCACAGTTACAACTTTTGCAGCATCTCCGTGGGCAATATTCAGGTGCTTGGGAACGGACTCATATTTATGACAGTCGCAGTGTCCCGGAGTCACGTGATCCCCTTTTGCGACCTTCTGACAAGCCAAATCAATGGGGATTCGCTTTACAACTGTGTTACTAGCTTAACAACTACACGGATTCACTTGTGGCAAGAAAGGTCGGGAAATGGGTCAAAACTCACTGAACAAACGTCTCACCAAACGACGAGAAATGTTGGGCTCCGTTGCGGTAGTAAATTGAGGACTACCTGCAGCCCTTCTGAACCCTATCCCGGGCTCCTGGCTGTTTGCACCCGACATCTGCCTACAGCGGAACATGAGAGTGGCATCCAGCTGAACTGGTTTTACCTCTTGCACAAGGAAAGTCTCTTGCATGATTTTGGGGTTCAGGGCTCTCAGCTGCTCCATCGTCTCGTACTGCCCTTGGCAGGATCTCAGCTTCTCCGAGGAACCCAGAGTGTATTTCAGGAGGACAAGTCCCACTCGGAAGATAATCTTGACGCCTGTGAGAAGAGGACGAGAATTGGCAGGCAACATTTCAATCCAATCCCTTTGCAGCTAGTCCTCGACTTACAACAGTTCATTTAGTGACCAAAGTTGCAACGGCGCTGAAAAAAAAGAGATTTAGGACTGTTTTTTCACACTTACGACCGTTGCAGCATCCCCATGGACATGTGATCAAAATTCAGACGCTTGGCAACTGGCATGTACTTATGATGGTTGCCATCAAAATTCAGACGCTTGGCAACTGACTCACATTTACGATGGTCTCGGGCTCATGTGATCCCCTTTTGCGACCTTCTGATAAGCAAAACCAACGCGGAAGCCTGACTCACTTAACAACTGTGTTACTAACTTAACAATTGACATGATTCACTTAATGACTGTTCCAAGTTATGACGGATCTCTCTCAAGCTACTTATAGCCTATGACAGTGATGGTGAACCTTTTTTGGTTCGAGTGCCAAAAGGCGGTGTGTATGCGTGCTAGCGCGCGCGCACGTGCCCACACCCATTCCCTCCCCCCCACGCATTGCGCACAACCACCCCCCCCCGCTGCCCCCCGCGCACGCGCACACCCCCACCCACCCCCCCCCCCCCCCC
>QLTV01002943.1:675179-694520 GCA_003457575.1 Thermophis baileyi | reverse complement strand
TTGTCACACCATGCCGGACTCAGTTGCCGTTTTAACAGCTGTCTGCCATGCAGATAGGAAAGGTCAAAGTCCAGCCACAGCCCTGTGGTCTCAGGAAACAGGCCACAATGCTAGAGTGGAAAGGACCACCTGTATTAACCAAAAAGGCAGGTGGTGGGCAGAGCCACTTACCCGTGGCCTCCTCGAGCAGCAAACATTTCGTGGAATGGAAACTGGCGGTGGAGATCTCGCTCAATCACATCCAGCCATTTGGGCTCCCCCACAGCCACGTCCAGCTCCTGTAAACCCAAATAAGTGCTTTATTTATCTGTTTATTAAATTTATGGGCTGCCCTTCTCACTATCAAGCAACTCTGGGAGGCCTACCATGCCATAAATAACAGTACGAGAGAATTTAAAGATTAAGAGCATTAAAACATTAGGCATGGGAAGGAAAACATTAACAACAAAGTAAGTAAAACAATCCTGCAATTTTAGGGCAGGAAAGTACAGAACAGAATGAACAGAACAGAATGAGGAAGAGGGAAGGAGGATAGGATGGGATAGGATAGAAAAGAATAGAATATAGAATAGAAAATAGACTAAATTTAGAATAGAATAGAATAGAATAGAATAGAATAGAATAGAATAGTAAAGAATAGAATAGAATAGAATAATGAAGAATAGAATAGAATAATGAAGAATAGAATAGAATAGTAAAGAACAGAATAGAATAGAATAATGAAGAATAGAATAGAATAATGAAGAATAGAATAGAATAGAATAGAAAATAGAATAGAATAGAATAGAATAGAACAGAATAGAATAGTGAAGAATAGAATAGCTTTACTGTCAGGTGGTCCTCGACTTACGACCACAATCGAGCCCAAGATTTCTGTTGTTAAGCGAGGCATTTAAGTGAAGTTTTGCCCTGTCTTACGAACTTTCTTGCCTCGGTTGTTAAGTGAATCACTGCAGTCGATGAGTTAGCAACCCGGCTGCTGAGTGAACCTGGCTTCCCCCTTGACTCTGCTTGTCAGAAGGTCACAAAAGTGACCCCAGGACACTGCAACCGTCGTAAATACGAGTCAGTTGCCAAGCGTCTGAATTTTGATCACGTGACTCTTGGGGACGCTGCCAGGGTCGTAAGTGTGATAAACGATCCTGAGTCACTGTTTCCAGTGCCGTTGTCACTTCGAACGGTCACTAAATGAACTGTTGTAAGTCGAGGACTACCTGTCGAAACTTTCCCCTTCTTCTTTTCATTCGCCAAAGCATCTTACATCAAACTTGCCAACGTTCTGTTCCAGCTTGACTTTGCCCCCTGAAAGGTACTGCCACGCCCGGCCACGTAGAGAAGGTGGGATTCCTTTCTGGCACCTCAGACGGATCTGAAAAGGAGAGAAGCGGGCACTGATGAGAGGCATGGCTGAAACACACACACACACACACACACACACACACACACACACACACACACACACACACACAACTTTTAAAGGTAAAAGCAAATCAGCGTCACATTTTCCCAATTCTTTCTCTCTCGTTTGTTTGTTTTGGGCAATTTGTTTTTCCCTTTTATTAGTTTATAATATAAAATAGAACAGTACAAAAGCAAATAATAGGAAAAACAGGGGAGGGAAAGGGGAAGAGAAACATTTAGAGAAGAAGGGGAAAAGAAAGAAAAAGGCATTGTAAAGAAGGGAAGACCGTGGGGCCCTTGGTGCTCTCTGAGCTTGGTGGTTTCCTTGCAGATGTTTCATTACCAAACTGGGTAACATCACCTGTGCTAGTAAGGGAGTGGGGTTTGCAGGGAGGAGGAGGAGGAGGAGGAGGAGGAGGAGGAGGAGGAGCTCTTATTTTTATGGTTCGCCGGCCGGGCGTGCATAAGCGCACCAGCGTGCCTACCGTCCCTGTCCTACTGTCCTATTGTCTTCATCTATCTGTATTCACTTTGATTATGTTTATGATTATACCTATACCTGCTATCTTGTACATGTTTGACAAATAAATAAATAAAATAAATAAATAAAGGTGAGGGGTCCTTGGTGCTCTCTGAGCTTGGTGGTTTTCTTGCAGACGTTTCATTACCCAAACTAGGAAACATCGTAAGTGCTAGAAGGGAGTGGGGTTTGCAAGGAGGAGGAGGAGGAGGAGGAGGAGGAGTGTGGGGTCCTTGATGCTCTCTGAGCTTGGTGGTTTTCTTGCAGACGTTTCAGTGCCAAACTGGGTAACAATATCAGTGCTAATAAGAAGTGGAGTTTGCAGGGAGGAGGAGGAAGAGGAGGAGGAGGAGGAGGAGGAGGAGGAGGAGGAGGAGGAGGAGGAGGAGGACTGCAGGATCCTTGGTGCTCTCTGAGCTTGGTTGTTTCCTTGCAGACATTTCATTACCCAAAGTAGGTAACCTCATCCGTGGGTTTTTTTTTTCCCGCCATTACTTCAACGACGTCATTCGGAGGCCTTCCGATCTGCTTGGTCAAGTCCCCACCGTCCGAAACGCACCCCAGACATGACGGAGAGCAGAGCTCCAGGGGAAAAGTTTCCCAGCCTGCCACGTGACTGAGAAGACACTGAAAGCCTTGGAAGCCCCAGAGGAAACCAGAAAGGTTTGAAGCAGACGGGAGTCGGCTATTAGCTCGGGCGCGGCCCCGGGGACGCCAGGCCACGTCGGCAAAAGGGGGCAGGAGGCAGGGCTGCTTCCCTCCGCCTCCCAAAGGCCCCCCTGCCTGCTTTCAGTCTGTGCCAGAAGCAAATTTCTGCCTCTGGCCGGCCCTGCCCCTCCCCCAAATTCCCCCCCCCCTTTCTCACTCTGGATCTGTGTAGCCGGGGTGAAGTTGGCAGAGGAGAAGCAAGGAACGGCTGCTTTTCACCCCACATAATTTACAGGAAGTCCTCGGCTTGCGACCATCCGTTTAGTGACCGTTCCAAGTTACAACGGCGATGAAAAAAGGGACTTACGGCCGTTCTTCACACTTACGGCCATGGCAACACCCCCATGGTCATGTGATTAAACATTCGGGTGCTTGGAAACCGACTCACATTTACGATGGTTGCAGTGTCCCCGGGGTGTGTGTGTGTGTGTGTGTGTGTGTGTGTGTGTGTGTGTGTGTGTGTGTGTGTGTGTGTGTGTCACGTGATCCCCTTTTTATGACCTTCTGCACAAGCGAAGTCAGTTTCACTTAACAACCGCGTGACTAACTTAACAACTGCGGCGATTTGCTTGACTGTGGCGAGAAAAGTCGTAAAAGGAGGCAAAGCTCACTTAACAAATGTTTTCATTTAGTAAGAGGTTTTGGGGTCCATGGTGGTCGTACATGGAGGACTTTACCTGGAGTAGAGCTGTCCATGGCTGGTGTTAGGACTCTGTCCAAACGGTTGGGTTGGTTAATATAAACTAGCCACAAATCATTGTTTATATGTATATATGTAATATTGCTTTAAATGCATTGGTGGATTCTGACTGGCAGTAAGGGCCATAAGAGGGAGCTAGAGAACATGGTTAGCTCTCTCTCTTTTGCTGATTCATTGCTGAAGTGACTTCGTGTCTGAGAGTAAGCTCTGTGTGTAGCTAACTATCTGTGATAGTTGTTTGTACTTCTTTGTTTGCTGATTAAGACAAAGAAAGGCTGGTAAGAAGACTGCTGTACTTCTGAACACTGACTGATTGAACGTGTGTGATTCGGACTGTTATTTGGACTGTGCTATTTCTTTGAGTAAACTACACTTTATACACTTTAACGTATCTGTCTATTGACTGAACCATTACTGATATCTACTGCAACATTACGGTGAACTGTGCAAACCTTCAGGGCCCAGAGGTTACTCTGCACAATTCCTTAACAGCTGGCAGGCTGGCTAGCGGGTGGGGAATTCTGGGAGTTGAAGTCCAGACATCTTAAAAATGGCCAAGTTTGAGAAAGAGAGATCTGGAGCAGTCTCTCGTGGGCCTTTTGTTCTGGAGACTTCATTGTGCAACTCAATTCAGGTCCTGATTGATCCGAACTGGGCAACTGGGATTTAATTCAGTGTTGCTGACTGCACTTTTAAGATGTAAAATTGTAAGTCTTCCAAACCCATTTCTTCGAGCCCACTAATATCACCAAGGGCTCTTCTGCTTGGGACAACCAAATGTATGGATTTATTAAATTTATAGGCCGGCTATTTCACTCTCAACCACTCTGCGCTCATGATAGAGACCAGAGGGGTGTCCAATCTTGGCAACGTTGAAACTTATGGGGACTTCAATTCCCAGAATTCCCCAGCCAGCCGGGGAATTCTGGGAGTTGAAGTCCGCGAGATAGAGCAAGGATGAAGACGCAGAGGAGAGAGAAGGAAGGATGCCAGTGGTTGTGCGACACTTCAATGTGGCTGACTTGCCTTTTTGTGCTTTTTCGCCATCCACTTGTCCCAGTTGTTCAGCATGTCCAGCCATTTCGATTCCCTCTGCCTCAGCACGTCCAACGGCAGCTCCTCCAGCCTGCGGCACAATGGACAAAGTTACGCCTTGGACTGAGAGCCTCGCTCTTAAGAACGCAGAGACTAAGCCAGGATATAGTTAAAACATAGTTTGTTGAAGATGTTGGGAGTGGTGCGGTGGCCTAGAGGGAGAGCTCTCGCCTCACAATCAGGAGGCTGTGAGTTCGATCCTAGGTAGAGGCAGATATTTCTCTCTCTGGGCACAATGAGAATATATCTGCTGAACAAAACTCCACATTGGTGACAGGAAGGGCATCCGGCCAGTAAACATTCTGCTAGCTCCATTCCAGAAGTGGGTTCCTCCCAGTTCGCACTGGTTCGCTTGAACCGGTAATGACCCGTTGGTGACGTCATGAATCCGGTCCGGTCGGTGCCGGTCCGTGGGCGCCACCATCTTTTTTTTAAAAAAAAAATTCCCATTTTTTTTTCTTCTGCGCATGCGTAGAAGCCGATTTTCCGGCACTGCGCATGCATCACCATCTTGTTTTTGGCTTTTTTATTTTTATTTTTTGCACTGCGCATGTGCGGCCACGCGGCGCGGGAGGAAGCGAACCGGCAGCGAGGTAAGTTAGAACCCACCCCTGCTCCATTCAGTTGCCCAGACTCCACCCTGCAAGGGATTATGGGGTCATTAAACGATGATGAGGATAGTTTGTTGAAGATACGCTAAGCCAGGATAGTTTAAACATAGCTTGTTGAAGATATTGCAACGGACTAGGATCACCCGTATGCAAGGCCACAAAACACATCGGGGGGGAGGGTTTCACACCATGAGGGGAAGGCAAAGCCGCAGAAGGTGCATTGGGCTGCGTGAACCCCTTTACAATCGTGTGACTAAACCACTGCTATGATTCACTTAACAACCATGGCAAGGAAGGTCGTAGAATGAGGCAAAACCCGCTCAACAAACGGTCTCACCGAGCGACATAAATCTGGAGCTGAGTTGTGGTCGTAAGGCAAGCACTGCCTGTCATGGAAAATCCAGATTTTGGAACTGGTGTACAACCTAGTTTATTGTTTTTTTCCAAATAAATCAATGTTAAGCTCTCCGAAGCTTATCAGGCTGCGCATGCAATCATCCTACATCCTACAAAAACCAATACAATCCTAGGCTGCATTAACAGAGGGATAGAATCACAATCACGTGAAGTGTTAATACCACTTTATAAGGCCTTGGTAATAAGGCCACACTTGGAATACTGCATCCAGTTTTGGTCACCACACTATAAAAAAGATGTTGAGACTCTAGAAAGAGTGCAGAGAAGAGCAACCAAGATGATCAGGGGACTGGAGGCTAAAACATATGAAGAACGGTTGCAGGAACTGGGTATGTCTAGTTTAATGAAAAGAAGGACTAGGGGAGACATGATAGCAGTCTTCCAATATCTCAGGGGTTGCCACAAAGAAGAGGGAGTGAAGCTATTCTCCAAAGCACCAGAAGGCAGGACAAGAAGCAACGGATGGAAACTCATCAAGGAGAAAAGCAACCCAGAACTAAGGAGAAATTTCCTGACAGTGAGAACAATTAACCAGTGGAACAACTTGCCTCCAGAAGTTGTGAATGCCCCAACACTGGAAGTTTTAAAGAAGAGATTCGACAACCATTTGTCTGGAATGGTATAGGGTTTCCTGCCTATGCAGGAGGTTGGACTAGACGACCTCCAACCCCCGGTATTCAATTCTATATAAAGGACTACACATTTAATACAGCAAGAGGGATTTGCACACTTTCCTTCCCTGCCGCAACCCCGTTGTTGTTACCTGGCTCAAGGTAAGATTAAAAGAGCAAAACACCAGCCGGCAGAAAACAGCCTCCAACTAAGCGGATTCCAGGGCCACTAAGTCCATCTCGTTCCTACGCAATCTTCCTTCTAGCTATGTTTTCAGAAGCCAGAAACAGAAAATGGGAAGGCATTTAAAAAAAAAAAAAAGAAGTACAAGGAGAATTCGACTTACTGACCATACAAAGTTACAACAGCACTGAAAAAAAGTGACTTATGACTATTTTGCACGCTTAGTGTAACGAAGATGCAACAGCTTCAACAAGCTATGTTTTAACTATATCCTGGCTTAGCGTAACGAAGCGGCACTTGGCCACTGGCGTGTATTTATGACGGTTGGAGAGTCCCCGCAGGTGATCGCCATTTGTAACCTTCCCCACTGGCTTCTGAGAAGCAAAGTCAACGGGGGAAGCCGGATTCCACTTAACAGCTGCAGTGATTTGCTTAACAACCGTGGCCCAAAAAGGTCGTAAAATGGGACACAACTCACTTCATAACTGTATTGCTTAGCAATGGAAATTTGGGGCCCTGTTTTAGCTGTAAGTCAGATTTAACAGATTAACAGAGTTGGAAGGGACCTTGGAGGTCATCTAGTCCAACCTCCCGCCCAAGCAGGAGATCCTACACCATCCCCGACAAATGGCAGTCCAATCTCCCCTTGAAAGCCTCCAGTGATGAAGCTCCCACAACTTCCGAAGGCAACTTCTGTTCCTCTTTGATGGCTCTCAGTGTCAGAAAATTTATCCTTATTGTGCAGCATGGTTATTCTAAATCAAGGGTGGGGAACGATGGCCCTTTTACGACTTGTGGACTCCAACATCAACAATTCCTGAGCCGGCCATGCCAGCTCAGGAATTCTGGGAGTTGAAGTCCACAAATCATAAAGGGACCATCGTTCCACACCTCTCTTCTAAATATACCAAGGTTTTTTTTAAAAAAGGGTAATAGATTTTATTCCGCTAATCATTGCCGACTCTAGGGGGCGCTGCTCATCTCCATTTCAAGGCCATTGAGCCCGCGCTGTCCGAAAACATTTCCGCAGTCTTGTGGCCAGCATGACGACACGGAGCGCTGTGACCTTCCCACCGAAGTGGTACCTATTTATCTACTCGCATTTGCATGCTTTCGGACTGCTAGGTGGGCAGGAGCTGAGGCGAGGACGGGCGCTCTCACCCCGTCGCATGGCGCTCGGGTCTCGAAGCTTTCCAGCCAACAAGCCCAGATTCTTGTACCAAGCATCATATTAAATGCACCTAATCTTGAGTGTGAAACTAGAATTGGCCTACATGCCTGCACCTGTTCACACATACCAGAATACTGTAGCAGGTACGCAGGTGAGCTAATTTGATTTTCTTAGGCTCAGGATCAGACACACACCCCTAGGTTTTATAAAACCATCACGCCAGGATGTAACCAACTGAACACCTTCAACGATCCTGTTAAAAGTCTTAATTAGGGTTACCAGGACACTGCCAAGGAACCTATGTGACAGAAGTTTTGAAAACCCCCAAGTCAAGCAAAGTCGCACACAGACAACTCTCTCGCAGCAAGGTTGACTTCAAACAGAACCAGCCCGGCTCCAAACTTTTATTTTTGCTTCCCAAATACTGCCAAAAAAGGAGATGCAAATCTGAAAGCCAAGAATGCTGCCTAACCAGACCGAAATAAGTGTGGGGCAACCAGGGGTATGCATTCCATAGATTTTTGCATTCGGTCCATTCTGATCAAGGGTGCGGCCAGGTTTAAGATGCAGTTTTCCAGTTCAGGGGCTCGAAGGAGGTTCCTGGAAATGCTACAGTACAAATCGAAACTGATACTCGAGCGGTAAACAAGAGAGTTTTATCCAGCTCAAACCTTGCCCGGTTGGGGAGCCAGTTTTGAAGTTTAGGGCTTTCAAAACACTGATTTGGTTTTGCCCAGCTGGTGGAATCAACCCTTCCTGGGAATTCCTGCTGATGGAAAACGGACACCAAGGTCTGAGTCATCTCCTCACCCCACCCAAAACCTCAAAGCCATCTGAAGTCAAAATGGAGAAGTTATACAGGATGCTTAAAGAAGCGGAGTGAGGTTTCAGCTCTAAAAAAAACGGCAGCCTTGTTGTTGGACTGCCGAGTCCCTGGCCAGAGTGGCCCAAAGTGAGGGTTTCTGGGGGAGGTAGTTCACCAACATGCAAAGAACCAAATTTGTCCCCACTACTGGAGGGGAGTTGGTCAATGGCTCCAAGCAGACATCTGAGAAGGATTTGGCTGAAGCACAAGTGCAGCAGGACAGCCCAAGGGCTTCAAGTAGGGAAAGCATGTAGCTGGAGCCAGTCAGTGATGAGGAGGAGGAACTGCCTGCTGCGCCTGATCCAAAAACACGCAGGGCAGAGAAAGTCAGCCGGATTACTCGCGAGGAGGCAGTACTTGCCCCTCTTGATGCACCGCACCAGAAGCTGGCTATTTAGCACAGAAGAGAGATGGAGGCGATGCTGGGAACAACGTGTTCGTTTCCTAGCTGTGTGTTTTCTGGCCGTTGTGATTCTTGCCTCTTTTTTGGATTGACACCGTGCCTTGGTTTGAATCGTGCCTCGTGAACCCTCTTGTATTGTGGATTTAATTTTGCCTGGTGGGTTTATCGTGACTGGGAAACTTTCATGTGCCTGGTGGACTCCTTGGCCATTGGGCAGCATACAAATTGGGAGTTGGGCGGCATACAAATTTAATAAATAATAATAATAATAATAATAATAATAATAATAATAATAATAATAATAATAATAATTGCTCTGTGGACTAGCATGGCTCTACTGGTGGCTGGTCTTATTTGGGACAGTTCTGGGGGTTTGGTGAAGGGAGTTGCCGGGGGAATATTAATAAACCCACTAAACCACCATTGTGTGTGTGTGTGTGTGTGTGTGTGTGTGTGTGTGTTTGTGTGTGTGTGTGTGTGAATGGGACAGCACAATACATGGCAAATACATAATAAATAAGTTTGGTGGTAAATTTCCTTACAGGAAGGAGGTGGGGGGGGGAGATAAAGTTGCTTTCTCGAGGAAACCCTTGCCAAATTGCCGTTAACGCAATGAAACCCTAGCAAAGAAAGAAAGAAAGAAAGAAAGAAAGAAAGAAAGAAAGAAAGAAAGAAAGAAAGAAAGAAAGAAAGAAAGAAAGAAATCAATTGATACCCCTGGATAGAAGCAAGACAAAAGAGATTCTGGGACTTGGAGAGCCCCCAAGAAGCAACTCTGGCTGGCTCGCATTTCACGGTGCCCCCGTGGCAAACAAGGTCGAGATGTTGCAGCACCGGTTTTGCAGGGGTCGTTTAAGGGGAGAGAAGGGATCTCCCGTAGCTACACAGCCTCGACTTGAGAAACAGGAAACGGGGTGGAGGAAAGTTCATTGAACACCACAAACCTGCTCAGTTAAAGCTTGGGTTCAATGCCGTTGCCTTGCCATCCGGGCACCATTTGAGCCTCCCAAGAGTTGTGTTTAGCCAAATGTGCCCAATCCTATTGGGGAATTATTCAGCTGTTGCCAAAATGCAGGTAATAATCCTCGACTTACAACTGTTTAGGGACCGTTCGAAGTTACAACGGCACTGAAAAAAGGGACTTGGGACCGTTTTTTTCACACTTACGACCGTCGCAGTATCCCCACGGTCCCGTGAGCAAAATTCAGAAGCTTGGCAACTGACTCGTATTTATGACGGTCGCGGTGTCCAGGGGTCACGTGATCCCCTTTGGTGACCTTCTGACAAGCAAAGTCGGAAGCTGGATTCGCTTAACAACCGGGTCACTAATTTAAGAACTGCAGTGATTCACTTAACAGGAGTGGTGCGGTGGCCTAGAGGTGGTGCTCTTGCCTCACAATCAGGAGCCTGTGAGTTCGATCCTAGGTAGAAGCAGATATTTCTCTCTCTGGGCACACTGAGAATATATCTGCTGAACAAAACTCCGCATTGGTGACAGGAAGGGCATCCGGCCATTCAAACACTCCGCTAGCTCCATTCAGTTGCCCAGACTCCACCCCGCAAGGGATTATGGGGTCGTTAAATGAAGATGATGATGAGTGATTCACTTAACAAATGTGGCGAGAAAAGTCGTAAAATGGAGCAAACTCTCTTAACATGTTCCTCACTTAACAACATAAAATTTTTGGGCTCAATTGTGGCCATAAGTTGAGAACTGCCTGCACTTCAAAGGGATTTGGCCTTTCATTGTGCATTTGCTGATTTCATTATTTCAATAGACTCCCAGGTCCCTTCCAACTCTATCATTCTATGTTTTAATATTAAAACAGCACCAATGCCACAATTGTAGGATTAAGCCCAAACTAGCATGCCCAGAGTCCCAGACATTAAGGCCTAATCTAAAATGTTAATGGTTTTGCCCGCCGGTAATTATGAATTGGCTCGGGTACAAAACTTCAGCACTCAAGTTTGACACACTAATCTTTGTTCTGTCTCTTGTGATCTGCTGGACTAGCCGCATAGCAAATTCTTTGTTTTATTTATTTATTTATTTTTTAAAAAAAGAGAGGAAATAAGACACCAAGTCACACGGCTTATTTCTCTTTGGATAAAAAGTTCAGAGTTGAATAGCAGAGCGTTCTTCTTCCCTATTTTTAAATCAAAGGTATCTTCCTGCAACTAAATCGTAATTCCATTAATAGATCCTGCCCTCTTTAACGTTATTTCAAGAGGCAGATGGGTGCCCTGACTTAAGTTTTAAGCCTCTGTTCACCCGCCTACCCACGTACGCATCCAGAGGCTCAACCGTCATAATAATCCTTTAAAAGGTTCTGTGTGTTTTTCCCTAGCTGCTAATATGGAACAGAGGAAGGGAGGCCTGCTGATAGATCCCATTTAAAAAAAAACAACACATTATTTACATGAAAAACTATGCAAGCACTGACAAAGCTTGTGGGAAGGACAGATCCCAGGGTAATAATTAAAATGACAGGTGCCCAGTAAGGTGAATTCTCTCCTGCCGTCTGCCTGCCTCCAGGCCCAGGAAGAAGGGCTGTCCCAAACCGGGGCCTGCATCTATTATAAACAACCATTCATGAGTATACTTGACCTGGAAACTTTTGCGAGAAACAGATTTCTGTTATGGCGCAGTTTTGTTTCCTTATTCTCAGTTCTGTTTATAATAAGAATTCATATAAACTCCTAACAGTTTTGCTAGAGGCACCCTTTAAAGCAGGGGTCCCCAAACTTGGCAACTTTAAGACTTGTGGACTTCAACTCCCAGAATTCGCTGGCTGGAGAATTCTGGAAGTTGAAGTCCACAAGTCTTAAAGTTGCCAAGTTTGGGGACCTCTGCTTTAAAGTGAGGACTTAGAAGGGGGTTCGAAAGAAGACATGGATGGCTGGGGATGACTAGCTGCAAATAGTATCATAGAATCCTAGGGATGGAAGGGAGCTTGGAGGTCTTCTAGTCCAACTCCCTGCTTAAGCAGAAGACCCTAGACCCGTGATGGCGAACCTATGGCACGCGCCCCAGCTCAGCTCCAACGCGCACGCGCCTCCCACCGGCCAGCTGGTTTTTGGGTCTCTGCTGCGCATGCACGGGGGGGGTCGGGGCACACAGGGGGGGTTCGCGTGCACATTGCATTATGGGTGCGCGCGCACGCGCTTTCAGCACTGGACGACAAAAAGGTTAGCCATCACTGCCCTAGACCATTTCAGACAAATGGCTGCCCACTCTTTTCTTAAAAACCTTCTAGTGATGGAGCACCCACAACTTCTGGAGGCAAGCCGTTCCACTGGTTAATTGTCCTCACTTTTAGGAAATTCCTCCTTAGTTCTAAGTTGGATCTCTCTTTGATTAGTTTCCATCCGTTGCTTCTTATCCTGCCTTCTGGTGCTTTGGAGAATAATTTGACCCCCCTCTTCTTTGTGGCAGCCCCTCGAATATAAGAAGACTTCTATCATGTCCCCCCTAGTCCTTCTTTTCATTAAACCAGACATACCCAATTCCTGCAAGGCCGTAAAATGGGACAAAACTCACTGAACAAATGTTTCACTTAAACCACAGACATTCTGGGCTCAATTGTGGCCCTAAGCTCTTCTCCACAACCACAAAAATATCTTGGACTTCCCCCCCTTTCCCCCCCCCTGCAGCAAAACCAAAACACATACGTATTCGGGAGGCTGCCCATCTCTTTTTCTCTTCCTTAATCCTCTCTCATGTTCAAGCTTTCAAATTTAATTTAATTTAATTTATTTATTTGTCAAGCATATATGATTACAAGCAAAGTATTGACAAAGTATAAACATGATTGTATATATATATAATAGTACAAGCATGATTATGAGTACAAGAAGTATGAATATATGGGTACATTAGGACAGGGACGGTAGGCACGATTGTGCGCTTATGCACGCCCCTTACAGACCTCTTAGGAATGGGGTGAGGTCGATGGTAGATAATCTAAGGTTAAAGTTTTGGGGGTTTGGGGAAGAATACATTAAGTTTGTATCTATTGTGTGCTCGTGTATTGTTGTGGTTGAAGCTGAAGTAGTCATTGACAGGTAGGACATTGTGGCAGATAATTTTGTGAACTACACTTAGGTCAGATCGAAGGCGGCGTAATTCTAAATTTTCAAGTCCCAAAATTTCAAGTCTGGTTTCATAAGATATTCTGTTGCGAACGGGGGAATGTAATACTCTTCTTGTGAAATATCTCTGGACCTTCTCAATTGTGTTAATGTCTGATATGTAGTGTGGGTTCCAGACAGGTCTCCAAGCAGGATGTATTTAGCTTCGCCACATTGGCCTCTGCTCGTCCCTATAATCTCTTGTTTTGCTTGTTCTCTGGCCCTTTTGTCACTGTCTTTCCTGGAAACAAAACAAAATACACACCGGAGCCAAACAGTATTTCAAGTGGAGATGTCCAGGCCTCTGGAATGGGATCCCTTTCAGTTTAGGGAAGGGAAGCAGCAGCTGTAAACTTCTGGCCTGCCTCCCCCACCCCCCCTCTTCTTCAGCAGACAGGAAAGGGATAAATTCTGTGTGGTGCACAGGAATGTAAATGCAACCAATTAAGGTCAGGAGGAATATTGAATTTCTCACGGGCGCATGAGGGGCCTTTGAGCTTCGAACTTGAAAACGGAAAAATAATTAGCCGTTAAAGGGGGAAACCGTTGGGATCCAGCTTTGCAAATTTCATCCAATTGGCCCAAAGATGCTTTTTCAAGAGGCAACTGGACTTTTCTTGGTTTTTCTTTGAAGACGTTTTCGCTTCTCTTCCAGGAAGCTTCTTCGGCTCTGACTGGGATGGTGGGGAAATGAATGGAAGGATTTATACTCCTTGCAGACAGCTGGTCATTTGCAAAACCAGAAAGTCCAGTTGCCTCTTGAAAAAGCATCTTTGGGACAACCATGACCTGGATGATTGAGAATCTCCATAAACATTCATCCAATTGGGTGTGCTGGCTTTCAAAGCCTGTATTTGCAACTAGAGTGGCTAGAATTCTATTGCAAGTAGTTCTCGACTTACGACAATAGAGCCCCAAATTCCTGTCGCTAAGCTGTTGTTGAGTTTTGCACTGTATTACGACCGTTCTTGCTGCAGTTGTTGAGTGAATCCCTGCAGTTGTTAAAGTTAGTAACACAGATGTAAAGTGAACCTGGCTTCCCCATGGACCTGGCTTTTCAGGAGGTCGCACAAAAGGGGATCCCCTGACCCCCGGGGTCACGGCGACCGTCATCAATATGAGCCGGTTGCCAAGTATCCGAATTTTAATCACGGGGATGTTGAAATGGCTGTGTGATCAGGAGGCTGTAAGTTTGATCCCAGGTAGAGGCAGATATTTCTCTCTCTGGGCACACTGAGAATACATCTGCTGGGGGAAAAACTCCGCATTGGCGACAGGAAGGGCATCCGGCCAGTAAAACACTCAGCTCCTTTCAGTTGCCCGGACTCCACCCCGGATTATGGGATTATGGGGTCGTTAAAAGAGGATGCTGATGCTGAAATGGCTGTGTGAAAAATGATTATGGTATAAGTCACTTTTTTCGGTGTTGTTGTAACTTCGAACGGTTACTAAACGAAAGATTGGAAGTTGTAAATACTGCCTGTATTTGGGGGGGACTGGACGCTCTCTATCCTGGTTATGGACTTTGTTAGAGAAAACAGCCACAAGCTGGGTTAGCCTTTAAACCTGAGCTCTGATTGCAGCTGAGCTGTTGCCTTGTCAGCACTCAAACAGAAGGGAAACACTATGATTAATTTCTGTCTGTTTGCTTGTTTCCAGGGTATTTAACTGAAGGGGAAAGCTTGAATTTGTCTTGCCAGCAGGTGAGATGGAAAGAAAAAAACAAATAAATCCGGAAGGCGGCATGAAAACACACAACCTTTAATCAAACTCTGATAAAATAAGAGGCTCCTGAAAGCCAGGCCTGCTGTCGGCACCTGGACGGGTTTCCAAAACACGTCAGAAGGGAGGAGGAAGCCAAGGTTAAAGTGGAAAACGGTGTAATTTTACCCGAATGGCACCTTTAATGCCTACTTTTGAAAAACCATCTTATACAACCAGGAAGAAGCACTTTATAGTCCTTGACTTATGACCACAATGGAGTCCAAAGTTTCTGTTGCTAAGTGAAACATTTACTGCTTATGGCATATTATTCAATGTTCCCCTTACTCTGGCTTTAAGTCTACTTTTTAAGTTTTGTATAACTGTTCTTCCTTCCTTCCTTCCCTATTTTCTTCTTAAGCGCCAGACCTTCCTTCCTTCCTTCCTTTTTTTTTCCCCTTTTCCATCTCCTTCCTTCCTTCCCTTTCCCTTCCTTCCTCCCTCCTTTCCTTTTTTCCTTTCTTCCTTCCTCCCTCCCTATCTCCTTCTCTCCCTCCCTCACTCCTTTCCCTTCCTTCCTTCCCTCTTTCCTTCTTAAACTCCAGACCTTCCTTCTTCTTTTTTCCTTTCCCTTTCCCATCTCCTTCCTTCCTTCCTTCCTTCCTTCCCTCACTCTTACAATTGAGCCCAGAATTAATGTTGCTAAGTGAGACAATTGTTAAATGACTTGCCCCATTTTACAACTCTTCTCGCCACAGTTGTTAAGTGAATCACTGCAGTTGTTAAATTAGTCCCACGGTTGTTAAGTGAATCTGGGTTCCCCACAGACTTTGCTCGTCAGAAGTTCGCAAAAGGGGATCACGTGACCCCGGGACACTGCAACCGTCATAAATATGAGTCAGTTGCCAAATGTCTGAATTTTGATCAAGTGACCGTGGGAATGCTGGAAAGGGTCGTAAGAGCAAAAAACGGCCATAAATCACTTTTCAGTGTCGCTGTTAACTTCGAATGGTCACTAAATGAACGGATGTAAGTCAGGGACTAGTTCTGACTTCTGACTGCTTCATACAATCCATACCATTGTTTCTTCTCTTCCTTTTCTTTTACTTTCTGCCAGCTAGACAAAACTTTGCCCTGTCCTGAAAATGCCTCCTGGTTACCTTTGATTTTTATTCATTTTCTTCATTTGGAAAAAGGCTGTTTTCTCATCACAACCTGCACCTCTTTCTGAAAAGCAGCCAGGATGGATAAAAATCGATGATTGTTTAAAAAAACAAAAACAAAAATTGGATTTTTAAAATTTAAATCGGATTTTTTTTATTTTTATTAAATTTATTTTAATAAAATGCTTTTGGAGTAAAAATCTATCTAAAGATAGTTTTCTATTTAAGATACATTAAAAATTTAGTTTATTCAGCATGAAATGTTATACCTAACTGCGGTGGCCTAGAGGTGGAGCTCTTGCCTCATAATCAGGAAGTTGTGAGTTCGATCCTAGGTAGAGGCAGATATAGGGTCTCCTGCTTGAGCAGGGGGTTGGACTAGATGACCTGCAAGGTCCCTTCCAACTCTGTTAATCTGTTAAATGGAGCTTAGTTAGGCTGTATATTCTGCAATATTGAGACTCTTGGTGAGTCAACAGCAGGTCAGAGGAGGAGCCGCTGCAGGACAGAGATGACAGTTGCTTTTTAAAAATTATGATTTAAATCGAGTTGATTTAAATCAAGCCTTTTTTACTAGTGATTTAAATCATGATTTAAATCGTGATTTAAATTGACTTGATTTAAATCAAATCCGCCCTGAAAGCAGCATTAACAAAACACACAGCCAGATAACAGCTGGAACCCTCAATTTCCCTTTCATAGCAAGCCATCCAGATCTTGGATAACAGCAAACAGAGAACAACAACAACAAAAAATCACCTTATTCTGTTATTAAGAAGGAAATCATTCCTAAACCAGCCGAATTCCTTAATTCTCCATTCCAACAACAAGCCCCAAAGGATTTACACCCCCATATGCCCAGCCTAGAAAACCAAAGAGTTGATTTTAAAGAGAGGAAAGGCTGGAAAGAAAGCTGAATGCACAACTGTTTTTGCACAATCACACAAGGGCTCAACAGAACAGGTATACCTAGTTCCTCGTGTGATTAATCTTAAAAAAAAAAAAAACCTACCCTACATATATGCCAGTGGAATATTAATCATTTCCCATGCCTGCCTCTCCAGGTTTTCTTAACATGCTTTGTGCCAGCCCAGGAATTGGTCCTTCCTGCCAAAAACTAGGCTTATAGCAAGGTTTACTCAAGAGTAAGCCCTTTTTGTTTCGAAAGGAAAGGCTGGAAAAGAAACAGAAAGCAATTAAGGCCCACTTTTCCCATCAGCACAGCTCCATATGCTTGAAAATCACAGCTTGCAAAGATGAGCCCCAAAACAAAAATTTACTCAAAATGTTTTCAGTGAGTTTCATAAATCAGTAAGCGGTTAAAGCTCAACTCTCTTGCTTTGTCTCATGATCCCCAACACACGCGTGTGAACACACACACACACACACACACACACACACACACACACACACACACACACACAAAACCTTGCTAAGCAATACAGTCATTTTCTCCTTCCCCATAAAAAAGACACAGTTGAGACCACACTAAAACAATCTCAACAAACAAACACAAAGTTAGTTTTCCAAGATAGCCAAATCTTGGAAAACTAACTTTGTGTTTGTTTGTTGAGATTGTTTTTCTTTCTCTATTTTTCAGTTCTTTAATTAAAAAAAAACACCTCAGATTGTTTTTGCGTACCGCATTTCACATTAGTGGAGTTGCTGTTAGAAATAAAATAAACAAACCGGCTAACTTTGGAAAGGCTAAAAAAAGGCAGATTTAATAGTCCCGCTGCCTGCCTTAGCGTTATTGCTTTTATAACCAGGTTACCGAATTCACCCATTCGCACAACATACTGAACCTGCTGAGTTTAATATCAAGCAATCTAACTTTCCCGCTTTTCTTGATTTCAGGAAGTAGTAAAGAGCTTTAAATCGGGGCTCAGAAAGAACGGAATACGAGCTTTGGAACGGAGAATGCACCTGAGTGTGTGAAGAGTGCCTTCGCCCTGTGTCTAAGCCAGGGGTGTCCAACCTTGGCCATTTTAAGACTTGTGGACTTCAACTCCCAGAATTCCAGAGCCAGCATGTGAATTTGTGGCTGGCTGGCTGGGGAATTCTGGGAGTTGAAGTCCACAAGTCTTAAAAGTGACCAAGGTCTGATCCCTGTTGTGCTCCAGAATGGAAGCAGGGGGGGTGGGTTGGTTTGAGCCCCCCCCCCCACACACACACAAAGACAGCTACTATCCATCTTGTGGGGCCTGGGCAAACTACATCTGGACAGGACAGTCCCAAATAAAACACAAAAAAGGGTTTCTTTCAGGCTGATCCAAAAAGAGGTTGTAAGAGTAAGCTGGCCTGAAGAGGCCTTCCATGTTTTACCCCTGCCCCAATAATACATCATCTGGGGTCATCCCATGTGGGGCTGTTGCAATGGTGTGTGTGTGTGTGTGTGTGTGTGTGTGAAGGTTCTGGGTTCAGGTCCTGCGGCTAATTTATTAAGGGGTTTCAAGAGCAGGAAACGGTTTCAACAATAAAACCAACAATCCCCTAAACCAGACGTCTCCAATTTCTGCAACTTTTAAGACTGGTGGACTTCAACTCCCAGAATTCTCCAGCCAGCTGGCTGGGGAATTCTGGGAGTTGAAGTCCCCCAGTCTTAAAAGTTGCAGAAGTTGGAGACCCCTGATCTAAACTACCCAACGGTTAAAGCCGGTTTGTTAAAGAGAAGTGGGATTCTAGGCAATCACCAAGGCCTGACGAAGGCGGCTCAGGCTGGGTCTGGAAAAAGGGGCCAAAGTCCATGGCAAGAGTGCCCTCTCGACCCTTGTGCTTTTGCAAAATGTTCTCTCCTACAAGAGGGCCTCTGCCCATAGAAGGAGGGCCCAGTATCCCCCGCCCCTATTCGGATCTCTAAGAACCCCTCCTCCTTTAATGAGAGCCCTGCTTGTGCCAGGAACCCCACTCACTCCTCACCCCCAGTGCTATCCCATTCCCCTCCCCAGCAAGAGCCCCCCAACCCATAAATCTAATCCACAGCCCTCCTGCCCAGAGCAAGACTCCCACTCCTCTCTCTTTCAATCTAGCAACAGTGCCCCTGCCACGGCAAGAGCGCCCCTCCAACCTCCATGAGTTCTTCTGCCCATGGCAAGAGTGCCACTCAAGCTACTGACCAAAGAGCAGCCCTGTTGATGGCAAGAGTGCTAACTCCATCAGCCCTACAACAGTACCCCTGCCCACGGCTAGAGTGCCCCTCCAACCCCAAGAGTAATTCTGCCCATGGCAGGAGTGCCACTCAACCTTCACCAAAGAGCAGTCCTGATGGCAAGAGTGCCCCTGCCCACGGCAAGACTATCCCTCCACCCAAGAGCCCCACCTCTAACCCATAGCAAGAGCTCCTCTCCATTCCCTCCCAAGCAAGAACACTTCTGCCCATGGCAAGAGTGCCATTCAACCCTTGCCAAAGAGCAGTCTCGATAGCCAGAGTGCTCCTGCCCATGGCAAGAGTGCCCCTGCCCACGTCAAGAGTGCCACCCTCCCCTCCCCAAAGAACAGCCCTCCTGATGGCAAGAGTGCCCCTGCCCACGTCAAGAGTGCCACCCTCCCCTCCCCAAAAAGCAACCCTCCTGATGGCAAGAGTGCCCCTGCCCACGTCAAGAGTGCCACCCTCCCCTCCCCAAAGAGCAGCCCTCCTGATGGCGAGAGTGCCCCTGCCCA
>QLTV01002943.1:619720-647640 GCA_003457575.1 Thermophis baileyi | reverse complement strand
TTCTTCCTTCATTTCTTACTCCTTCCTTCCTTCCTTCCTTCCTTCCTTCCTTCCTTCCTTCCTTCCTTCCTTCCTTCCTTCCTTCCTAAACTCCAGACCTTCCTTCCTTCCTTCCTTCCTTCCTTCCTTCCATCATTCCTTCCTTCCTTCCTTCCTTCCTTCATTTACAAACACAACTGAGCCCAAAAGTTCTATTGCTAAATGAGACAATCATTAAGTGACTTTTGCCCCATTTTACAATCTTTCTTGCCAGAGTTGTTAAGTGAATCACTGCAGTTATTAAATTAGCCTCACCGTTGTTAAGGGAATCTGGCTTCCCCATTGACTTGTACTGTCCGAAACACAAGGAGGATCACGTGACCCCGGGACACTGCCACCGTCATAAATTCCAGCCAGTGGCCAAGCGTCTGAATTATCATCACGTGGCCATGGGGATGCTGCAACATGGCCGTACGTTGCTTTTTTCAGTGCCGTTTTAACTTCGAACGGTCCCTAAACGGACTGTTGTAAGCCAGGGACTGCCTGTATCTGCTTCACATTACTTAATAGCAGGTGTAGAATAGGAATGAATGAGCTGGAAGGGACCTTGGAGGTCTTCTAGTCCAGCCCCCTGCTCAAGCAGGAGATCCTATACAATCGCAGACAAGTGGCTGTCTAGTCTCTTCTTAAAAACCTCCAGGGATGGAGCAGCCACAACTTCTGGAGGCAAGCCATTCCACTGGTTAATTGTCCTCACTGATAGAAAGTTCCTCCTTAATTCCAGGTTGCTTCTCTCCTTGCTTAGTTTCCATCCATTGCTTCTTGTCCTGCCTTCAGGCGCTTTGGAGAATAGGTTGACCCCCCCTCCTCTTTGTGGCAGCCCCTCAAATACTGGAAGACTGCTATCATGTCACCCCCTAGTCCTTCTTTTCTCTAGACTGGCCAAACCCAAACCCTGCAACCGTTCTTCATATGCTGTAGTCTCCAGGCCTTTGATCGTCTTAAGTCAAGGACTGCCTCTATCTGCTTCACATCATTTAATAGCAGACGGAGCATTTGGTCCAGCTCTGGGGATGAATTAGCAGCCAATTCTGGTTACTTTTCCCTCTCAAGCCCGGAGAGAGGCAGTTCCATCTGGCCGAACGTCTGCAGCTTTCGCTCACAGGCAACAGCTGTCTCTGCCAAAGGATTGGGTTACCGGATGCCCCAAGCAGGTTCAAAGAAGCCACCCGGGCACGTGGGGGCAGAGGGACCTCTCCTAAGATGTCTCCAAACACATGGAGAGGAGCACAAACTGCCAGCAGTTACCCCCCCCCCCCAAAATCACAACGGGAGCCTTGATTTTTCGATTCCCATAAAAATTGGGGGGGGGGAGAGCTCTGCAGGACAACCCTGCGGGTGTCAGGAGGCCAAAAGCCACATCGTCCTGCAAGCTCCGTCCCTTTCATTCATAGAACGGTCAGGAACGGTTGCTGGAATTGGGTATGTCTAGGTTTGATGAAAAGAAGGACTCGGGGTGAGATGATAGCAGTCTTCCAATACTTGAGGGGCTGCCCCAAAGAAGAGGGGGGTCAACCTATCCTCCAAAGCACCAGAAGGCAGGACAAGAAGTAACGGGTGGAAGATCATTAAAGAGAGAACCTACCTAGAACTAAGGAGAAATCTCCTGACAATGAGAGCCATTAACCAGTGGAACGACTTGCCACCAGAGGATGTGGGTGCTCCATCAACGGATGTTTTTAAGAAGAGCCAGGACAGCCATTTGTATGAAATGGTGTAGGGTTTCTTGCCTAAGCAGGGGGTTGGACTAGAAGACCTCCAAGATCCCTTCCAACTCTTCTATTCTATTCTATTCTATTCTATTCTATTCTATTCTATTCTATTCTATTCTATTCTATTCTATTCTATTCTATTCTATTCTATTCTCCTTCCTTCTTCCCTTCTCTTTCTCTATTCTATTCTATTCTATTCTGTTCTGTTCTGTTCTGTTCTGTTCTGTTCTATATTCTGTTCTATATTCCATTCCATTCCATTCCATTCCATTCCATTCCCATTCCATTCCATTCCATTCCGTTCTATTCTGTTCTATATTCTATTCCATTCCATTCCATTCCATTCCATTCATATAATAACACAATGATACCCATAGAAAGGGTAAGAGCTTAACATAGAATGCTGTGCCTCCTTCTGAATGTGTGTGTGTGTGTGTGTGTGTGTGTGTGTGTGTGTGTAGCTTGCAGCCTGCAGCCTGATGGGATAGTGAGTTGGGGAGGGGGCTTCTCAGTTCGGTGACACTTCAAGCCTTATCTACATCATCAATGAACCTTAGTACAGATGGAGGAAGCTTTTGAGTTCTTAATGCACATTTAATTAGGTTTTTAAAAAAATGTGTTTTCATTCCATTCTTCTTTGGGGGCCGAGCTGTCTTGAGCGCCCTCTGTTGGTGGAAAGGAGAAAAGTCGCGTCCGGAAGCCAAATTAGAAAAAAGAAAAAAAGAAAAAGGAGATTGAAGCATTGTTGATACCGGCAACCTAACATTGTCCTGAAATACTGTTTCCTAACCAGCTTCTTCGAGGCTTGGTCAAGCCAGGCTGCATCAGCCTCAGGCCCCTGAGACGGCAGGCCCCTTCCAGCTGTGGGGAGAACAAAACACGTTTGCAGCAGCCAGACGCCGATCGATGTCCATTTTCTCTCCATCAATAACAAGCGATATTCTAACAGCTAAAGTGTTGCTGAGTTAGCAGAAGGATTAATTTCTGGCAATTGCGAACCGACCTCCTGTTTCGGTTATGGGAACTGGACTCGGCCCATCAGGCAAACAGCGAAGTGGGCAAGGCAGATGGGTGGTTGATTCCTTTTTTGACCGACAACCGCCGAGATTTCATTGCAGGCCTGAGTAGCCAAAAACGGTTTGGGTGCAGAAGAAGGTCTGTCTTCTCACGAATCATTACATCTTCTGCTCTGGGAGAAATGAGGTCAGGGTTTGCTGTGCTCATCATGTATGGTGAGAGTGTCCTTTTCTCTGGAAAATAATCAAGGAGAGACCCACCCAACCTAGATACTAAGGAGAAATTTCCTGACGGAACAATTAATCAGTGGAACAACTTGCCACTAGAAATTGTGAGTGCTCCATCACTGGAGGCTTTTCAGAAAAGATTGGATAGCCATTTGTCTGGAACGGCGAAGGATCTTCTGCATGAGCAGGGGGTTGGACTAGAGGACCTTCGAGGTCCCTTCCAACTCTGTTATTCTGTTATTCTCTTCGCCAAAAGATCCAACTGCTTGGCCTGGAATGTCCAACTGGCCCAGATATGCATTTTATCCTAGCTGTTCTGTCATAAGAGCAAACTCCCTGTTGCTGCAGGTTCTCCATCTTTGCAGGTTTTAGGAAGAGGGGGCAGCTATATCTCAAGGACAATTAAATTAATTTTCCTGCACATTCCAGAAGGTTAAAATAGATCAGTGTTTTTCAAACTTGGAAACTGTAAGATGTATGGATTTCAACTCGCAGAATTCTGGGAGCTGAAGTCCACTCATGCTGGCTAGGGAATTCTGGGAGTTGAAGTCCAGCCATTCTGGGGTTCAAATCCACTCATGCTGGCTAGGGAATTCAGGGATTTGAAGTCCAGCCATGCTGGCTAGGGAATTCTGGGGGTTGAAATCCACTCATGCTGGCTAGGGAATTCTGGGAGTTGAAGTCCAGTCATGCTGGCTAAGGAATTCGGGGAGCTGAACTCCAGCCTCCTGGCTAGGGAATTCAGGGATTTGAAGTCCACTCATGCTAGCTAGAGAATTTGGGGGGTTGAAGTTCACCTATGCTACCTAGGGAATTCTGGGAGATGAAGTCAACCCATGCCCGGCTAGGAAATTCTGCAAGTTGAACTCTACACAAATTAGTGGCCAAGTTTGCAAACAACTAGACTGGATGACCCTTAGGGTCCCATCCAGCTCTTCAGAGCTACGTTTTTTATGTTCTGAACTGAAACTGTGACGTTCCCATCAGCAGCGGTTGGATTAATTGCTTCCATCAACTCAAAGAGCGCCTTTAATTAAGTCAGCAGACGATTGCACATATCTGAAGGATTATGGCTAACACGGGTGCTAATAAAGAGGCAGGAGGCAAGCACGAAGTATTTCACGAGGGAGTGAGATTGTTACAAAAAAACTTTTTCCCCCCACTGTGTTTGAAGTTCCTTAGCTTAGCCACGAAATTAAGACACTTGCTCCTGGGGAGGAAAGCTATGGCAAATCTAGACAGCATACTAAAAAGCAGAGACATCACCCTGCCAACAAAAGTGCGTCTAGTCAAGGCTATGGTTTTCCCAGTTGCAATGTATGGCTGTGAAAGTTGGACCATAAGGAAGACTGAGCGCCAAAGAATTGGTGCCTTTGAACCAGGGGTGGGTTCTAACTTACCTCACCACCGGTTCGCTTCCTCCTGTGCCGTGTGGGCGCGTGCGCTTTGCGCGGATGCGCATGCATGCGCAGTGCCGAAAACCCAGCTTCTGCGCATGCACAGAAGCAAAAAACAGCTTCTGCGTGTGCGCAGAAGCCAAAAACAAAATGGCGGTGCCTACGGCGCTGCCAAGAGACCCAGTTCGGGGGTGTGGCCAACTGGCAATCGCTCCCAGTTCGGCGAACTGCGGGAAAATCCCACTACCGGTTCTAAAGAACCGGTCCGAAGCGGGAGCAACCCACCTCTGCTTTGAACTATGGTGCTGGAGAAGACTCCTGCGAGTCCCTTGGACTGCAAGGCGATCAAACCGGTCAGCCCTAGAGGAGATCAACCCGGACTGCTCTTTAGAAGGCCAGATCCTGAAGATGAAACTCAAATACTTTGGCCACCTAATGAGAAGGAAGGACTCACTGGAGAAGAGCCTAATGCTGGGAACAATTGAGGGCAAAAGAAGAAGGGGACGACAGAGAATGAGGTGACTGGATGGAGTCACTGAAGCAGTCGGCGTGAGCTTAAATGGACTCCGGGGGATGGTAGAGGACAGGAAGGCCTGGAGGAACGTTGTCCATGGGGTCGCGATGGGTCGGACACGACTTCGCAACTAACAACAACAAGCTTAGACAACGGGCAAGGGATTGCATGGGGGGGGGGAGCCACGAGACCAGCATACAAAATGATGCCTGCCATTTTCCATCAAGCTGGCATCGAGTTACCAAGAAAGTTGAAGGCTGGGAGATGACAGACAGACTCCAGAGAGTGCTAATTCAGCCTTGCTTGGAAGAATCCCTGCTTGAAGCGGATCGTGATTTACCAGAATAGCTTTGGGGGCCCCCAGAGGCGTGCTTGTAAATGAAAATGGGCAGCTGCGAGCAAAAAACTCTCTTTGGAAAAAGGCCCATTTGCAAAGAGAAGACAGCAGTAAAATGGCCGACATTCGCGTCTTGGAAGAAAGTTGTTATTTGCATAGGAGCGATTTGGGCCCCGTCTTTTCGGGTCCATTGGCAACCCTGGGGATACAGGGAATCCTTGACCTGCAACAGTTCTTCTAGTGACGGTTCCAAGTTACAACACCCCTGAAAAAAAGCGACTTATGAGTGTTTTTCACGCTTATTACCATTGTAGCATTCCCCGCGATCATGTGATCAAAATTCAGAGGCGTGGCAACTGGCAGGTAGTTATGACGGTTGCAGTGTCTCGGGGTCATGTGATCATGGAATGGAATGGAATGGAATGGAATGGAATGGAATGGAATAGAATAATGAAGAATAGAATAGGAATAGAATAGAATAATAATAGAATAGGAATAGGAATAATAGGAATAGGAATAGGAATAGAATAGAATAGAATAGAATAGAATAGAATAGAATAGAATAGAATAGAATAGAATAGAATAGAATAGAATAGAATAGAATAGAATAGAATAGAATAGAATAGAATCATGAAGAATAGAATAGGAATAGAATAGAATAAGAATAGAATAGAGAAGAATAGTGAAGAATAGTGAAGAATAGAATAGAAATAGGAATAGAATAGAATAGAATAGAATAGAATAGAATAGAATAGAATAGAATAGAATAGAATAGAATATAGAACAACAGAGTTGGAAGGGACCTTGGAGGTCTTCCAGTCCAACCCCCTGCTCAGGCAGGAAACCCTATACCATTTCAGACAAATGGTTATCCAACATCTTCTTAAAAACTTCCAGTGTTGGGGCATTCACAACTTCTGGAGGTAAGCTGTTCCACTGGTTAATTGTTCTACCTGTCAGGAAATTTCTTCTTAGTTCTAGGTTGCTTTTGGGACCTTCTGATAAGCAAAATCCGTGGGGAAACCAGATTCACGTAACAACCGTGTCACTTACTTAACAACTGGTCTTAACAACCTTAACAGATGTGGCAAGGAAGGTCCTAAAATGGAGCAAAACTCACTTCACAACTGTCTCACTTAGCGAGGGAAAATTTGGAGCTCAATTGTGGTAGTAAGTGAAGGACTGCCTGTAAGTTTCTCCAGGGTCAACTGTTGCCATGGTTGCGTGCTAGGTCATCTGTGATGGTCCACGTTCATCCTGTAGTACGTCCAAAAAATGGCCTAAGGAGAACCTGGTGGCGCAGCATTCCCATGTTCAGGGCAGAGGGATTTTAATGAAAACATTAAAACCCTCCAAGAAAACACTCCGACGTTAGCAAACTTCGAGTCATTTCCTGACAACTGGACTGGCTATTGATTCTTTTAAGATTCCCCTGCTGCATAATTCAGCTTTTAGTGTTGGGGAGGTGACATCTGTCAATGGGAACTTAATGCTTTTGAATTCAAAAGGGCGCCGGGCTGCTAATGCAATGGATTGTTTGTTTAATGGGAACACGAACCATTAAATAATGTGTCCATTAGGCCCGGTGGATGAATAATTTACTATGTCAAACTTTCTCAATTTCTCTGCCTCTCTCTCTCTCTCTCTCTCTCTCCCTCCCTCCCTCCCTCTCCCTTCCCTTCCTTTCTCCTGGATTTCCCCATCTTTATTTCTTTTTTCCTGCAATGCAGCATACCATCTGAATTCAGAGACACGGGATGTGAACGCTTCCCATTCTTCAAACCCGTGACACGGGGTTCTGTCCCACGAAGAAATGAAAACACGGATGCTCAACAAACTAGCCCGGATCTGGTTTGTTCGTTTTTAATCCTACAAACCTGGTTTGAGGGATTGGGTGAAAATCTCCATGGGATGTTTGCTGGTTGTGGGACTCTGTGTCAAGATTAGCCGTTCCCTCCCTCCCTCCCCAAAGAACCGAAAACAGGAAAAAGGAAAAAAAAAATGACCAGTCTTTCTTAAAGAATGTCTTTATGGAGCTCCCTTTTGCAACCCGCGACTCCCTTTTCACGCACGCCAGAAGTGTAACGTGTAGCTCGCCTGCCCTCTCCTAGGCTTTTGCACTCAACTCGTCCATTGGCTGTCTCCCAGGCTGGAAATCTTTGCTGGCTGAACTTTCCGGATCGGGGATGGATGTAAGACCTGACCCACAGGATGTTAGATGAAGTGGAGTTTCCTTGGACTTCTGACTTCCACCCATGAACCCGATGTAGCACCTCGGGGTACCAGGGACGAAGGCACCCATAAGACACATCCTCACCAAGTACCGTAGATGTCTTCAGTCTCCAGATCGCCTTCTCTGCTGGCCACCCCTGACAATGTTCTATTTTGCAGTTGGGGTGGCTTGCCAAGGCCTTGACTCCGTCCTAGAATGAACCTTCTTCTCCTTGCATTACCTTCTCTCTCATCCGACAATAAGGATGTCGTGTTTTCTCCTCAAAACTGGCTCCACATATTCTTTTTCTCTCTTGGGCAGGAATTGAGTCTGACCCACCTTACAGCATCTGTAATGCATCTGTTTTAATCGTGCCTCTTTCCAATGGCTGTTACCCCTCTGTCTGTGAGTTGCATAAAGCATGCATTATCCAGAGAAACGACGACTTTTGAAGGAATGAGGGTGGGAGGGGGATAAACCCACCACTTTCTGTGTCTTTTGGGAGGACTTGCTCCTCAGAAGGAAGGAAACGCTTGGAAATCGAAGTGACTGCCTGCTCCTTGGACTTCTGAGAAAGACACAGTTGTAGGGGGAATGTCCTCCGAGAAGCGGAGAAATCCACATAACGAAAAGGTGGAGCTGAAATTGAGCATGTTGTTACCATGATAGAAATATTAAATCTTTGTTGTTGCCGGATCCAGAAATTCTTAACCGTGGCAGCCAGGAATGTAATTTAGTCTCTTCGTTGAGAAGAAGGGCTATAGGAAAAGATTCAGCTATTCCCCTTGGGTTTTTTATTTTAAGGTGATCTGGTGGTCAGAGGGGAATTCAAGACCCCTGGTCAGGTTGCAGAATTCAAAGGAAAGTCCTGCTTGTTAAGGAAATCGAAGAATAAACTTGCATTGGTTTGTATGTGCTTTCCTTTCATCGTTTCGGTAGAGATGTGGACATTAGCTGGGAAGAGAGCAAAGAGGGGGGGTTCTTACAGGAGTGACCCCCCCCAAAGCTGCAGGAATCAGGGAAACGATTGGGGGGGGGGAATAGCAGCAAAGGGCAGTAAAAACAATGCCAGGTCCCTGGGTTCGCTCTCTGTTGTTAAGTGAAAAATTCGTTAAGGGAGTTTGCTCCATCTTACAACGTTTCTCGCCTCATTTGTTAAGTGAATCACTGCAGTTCTTAAATTGGTCGCTAAGTGAATCCGCCATGGGCTTGGCCTGTCAAGAGAAGGTCACAAAAGCAGATCACGTGACTCCGGGGACCCCGCAACGGTCACAACTGCGAGTCAGTTGCCAAGCCTCTGAAGGTAACACCCCCCCCCCCGCGATCATGGGGACGCTGCAAAGGTGAAGAACGGCCACGCGTCGCTTTTTTCCCCAGTGCTGTTGTGGCTTGAACGGTTCCCTAAGTGAACCGTTGTAAGTGGAGGACTACCTGTAGGTGTTCGCCAAATGACGCCTGTTCCTGCGGCGCTCACGGAAAACTGAGTTTGAAACCTTTTCGCTTAGCGGGATGGCCTGGTTCATGCTCCACACAAACACAACCGCCTTCCCCAGATGGTATTTCGGACATCAGGCCCTCCAATTTCTTTTGAGCTGTAATTAGCAATGTTGACACTATTTTGTGGTCCTAAGAGTGGGGCTTGGAGAGTCTTCTGGCTTCGGGCTTCAGCTGTCAAATTCTCCCTTACCATCCCGAGCAGATGGTATGGGATGGCTCAAGTCCCAAATTCCTGCCCCCCCTCCTCTTTCTCCCCTCTTGGCAGGATTTACAGGCAGAGACAGATGGGGGCCAGAAAACTGACACTCGCAGGTCCCTGGATCAGGTTAGCCTCCTTCGGGGTCTTAAGGACAGCTGAGCTGCAAAACAGCAGCGACTGCATATCCTGGTCTGTAATCCTAGAGAGGACCTGCTAAATATACCCAGGTATCTACGGTAGACGAGGTGAGAACCCAGCAGATATTTAGACCAGAGAGATTTTCGTTCAACGAGTCGCAAAGCCCCTGGACTTCGTTGCCTGGAAGGCTGAAATCTGCCCATGCTCAAGAGGTGTGGTGGAGCCCTCCGTGGTGGCATGTGAAGCTAGACTGATGCTCAATTAAATATGAGCCGGCCGTGTGTGGCGGCAGCCAAAAAAGCCAACGCAATCCTAAGTGGCATTAACAGAGGGACACAATCAAGATCAAGGGAGGTACTAATACCACTCTATATAGCCTTAGTAAGACCACACCTAGAGTCCTGCATCCAGTTTTGGTCACCACACTATAAACAAGATGTTGAGACTCTAGAAAGAGTGCAGAGAAGAGCAACCATGATGATTAGGGGACTGGAGGCTAAAACATATAAAGAACGGTTGCAGGAACTGGGCACGGCTAGTCTAGTGAAGAGAAGGACCAGGGAGACATGATAGCAGTGCTCCAATATTTGAGGGGCTGCCACAGAGAGGAGGGGGTCAAGCTAGTTTCCAAAGGCCAGACAAGGAATAATGGATGGAAACTGAACAAGGAGAGATTCAACCTGGAAATAAGGGAGAAATTTTCTGACAGTGAGAACAATCAACTGATGGAACAGAAGTTGCCTTCGGAAGTTGTGGGAGCTTCATCACTGGAAGCTTTCAAGAAGAGACTGGACTGCCATCTGTCAGAAATGGTGTAGGGTCTCCTGCTTGGGCGGGGGGATGGACTAGATGACCTACAAGGTCCCTTCCAACTCTGTTATTCTATTCCATTCCATTCCAGGATCACATGACCCCGAGACACTGCAACCGTCATAAGTACATGCCAGTTGCCAAGCCTCTGAATTTTGATCACATGATTGCGGGGAATGCTGCAATGGTAATAAGCGTGAAAAACACTCATAAGTCACTTTTTTTCAAGGATGCTGTAATTTCGAACCGTCACTAAAAGAACTGTGGGTACAAGCCTATGTTTGAACGAGACTGAAATTGGGTTTCCTCAAACCTAGATTTGGGGTTTCCCACAGTACACCAAACCAACACGAAACGAATCACATCGGTTTGTTTCTAGTTTAAAACTAATAATTTAATTTAATTAATTTAATACCCTTTAATACTATTTGCCTCTCTCGAGTTTTGGGGAAGGCCTCAACTGGTGGACATAAACGCCCAATCACGTTTAAGCTTCTGACAGACCGTGCAACCATCCATGCCTGGAAACAGTGGAATGGAACAGAATAAAATATCACAAAATACAAAATAGAACAACGGTGACAAAAGAAAGTAGTACCAATAACCATAGGCTGTCCCATTTGGGTGCTATGCCAAAACATCCGAAGCACCACTTAAATACCATCGGCATTGACAAAATCCCCATCAGTCAATTGCAAAAGGCAGCTTTTACTCAGAATAGCTTAGAGACCCTTTAACACCATCAAATATCAACATGATGTAGGGTTTCCTACCTGAGCAGAGGAGGGTTGGAGTGGACTAGAAGACCTCCAAGGTTCCTTCCAACGCTGTTATTCTGTTAAAAGAATGTTGCTTCCAAACATCTGTCGAAGTCCTTGGGAAGGGTTCAAAAGGTGGATCAAATTGCCCAATTCAGTCAACATCTGGATGAATAACGGGGAATCAATGCTCATAAGAACATCTGTGCAAATAAGACTGTCTCCTTGTCTGAGCCTGTATTCTGGGTTTAGCTTAGCTTCGGGGCAAATTGCTGCTTCTCCCCACTTGTCTGAAATGTCCTGTTTGAGCAGGGGGGCTGGACTAGAAGACCTCCAAGGTCCCTTCCAGCTCTATTCCGATTGAACTGCGAGAGTCAAAATTAGGAACCTGATTTCTGGGTGGGTTTTTTTTTTTAATGCTGGTCAATATAATTATGGCAAGACTGCAAGCATGCACGGGAGAAGAGAGCCCTTTGTTTCCCTTCTGATCCTGGCTGCACCCCAATTCTCAGACACGCGTGAAAAGCCCAGTCCAGGCTTTTCAAATTCGGCCCCATTAAGAGGCAGGGTGGACTTCAACTCCCAGCATTCCTCGGCCGGCGTGAAACTCCCCCCCCCAC
Organism: Thermophis baileyi; assembly: GCA_003457575.1. Classification (NCBI taxonomy): domain Eukaryota; kingdom Metazoa; phylum Chordata; class Lepidosauria; order Squamata; family Dipsadidae; genus Thermophis; species Thermophis baileyi. The sequence continues at coordinate 636,163 of QLTV01002943.1, read as the reverse complement.
CTCCACCTCTCATTCTTTGCTGCCCTCTCTTGGCCGCCTGGTGTCATTGCAAGCCTCGAAAGCCGAGAGGGAAGCAAAAGGGCTCTAACGCGCACGCGCGTTTCTAAGCGTGGTATGCGAGGGCCTCTTACAGGAACCGGAAGGAGAGGCCGCGGCGGGGCGGGGCCGGAAGCGGAGTCCGGAAGCGGAGTCCGGAAGCGAAGGAACTCGGGTGGTTTGCGATCTGCACCGGCGGCGGTTGTTGCTCTTTAGCAGGTGCAGGAAGGAGGAGAAGGGCGTGAACCGCGAGGCCTCTCCGGGCTTTGAATGTTGCCGGGTGGAAGTCACAATCGGCGGCTCATCGGACGCAAGGTGACTTCGGGGTTCCTGAGCATGTGCAGAGTGCGGCGCCTGACCCCCGGGGAAGCCGGGTGCAGGGCTGCTTCATCGGCGCCTCCTTTGTCCCGCAAGGAGCGCGGGTTGGGGCGTTGGATTGGGAGCCCTTTCCCCCCCCTCCCGCTTCCCCGTCTTGGGCTCACAACAGCCCCGCGAGGTAGGACGGGGGGGGACTCTGCAGCTTTCTCCTAAGGGCTCTTGGGTCTCCATGGCGCCCCCTTCCCCAAACCTTGGTTCTCTGGGTTGGCCGGATTTTACACAGGTAGTCCTCCACTTATGACCACAATGGAGACCAATATTTATGTTGTTAAGTCAGACGTTGGTTCAGTGAGTTTTGCTCCCTTTTACGACCTTCCTTCCCACAATAATTAAGTGAAACCCTGCCGTTGTTAAGTCAGTAACCCGGTTGTTAAGTGAATCCGGCTTCCCTATTGACTTGGCTGGCCAGAAGATCCCAAAAGGGGATCATGTGACCTCAGGAGGCTGCAAACCGTCATAAATATGAGTCAGTTGCCAAGCGTCTGAATTTTGACATTATAATATTTTTTATTTATATATAAATATTTTGAAAACTCTGTATTGGCCAGGTATTTCATTTTACAGGGGAAAAAAACCCAAAAGATATAGTAATAATGATGATAATAATAATAATGCTATATGTATTGACAGCAGCGAGAATTGTATTTGCACAATATTGGTAAAATGAGAACACCCCACCAGATGAAAGCAGAATTCGGAAAATATTGGATTGTGCAGAGATGGATAGACTGACGTTGAAAATAAAAGATAAAGGAGATACAGAGAACTACTCAACATGGGATAGGTTTTATCAATGGTTAAGACATAAGAGGTGGAGGTTAGATGAAGGAAGATTATTGTTATGTGCACGTAAAAACATGAACGTTGTCTATGACTATAAGTATGCTAGTATAATGAACATGACTATAAATAAGCTAATGTAACTATTAATATTGCTATAATTACTATGTATATTATTATTATCATTATTACTATATTGTTTTTTTCGGCCAAGCGTCTGAATTTTGATGGGGATGCTGCAACGGTCGTAAGGGTGAAAAACGGCCATAAGTCACTTTTTTCAGCGCCGTTGTAACTTCAAACGGTCACTAAGTGAACTGTTGTAAGTCGAGGTCTACCTGTCTGTTCCCGTCAATTGTTTTCTTTATTTAAAGTTTGTTTCCTCCTCTTACAGTGTGGTTTCTTCTTCCTTCTTTTACAAGGGCAACTAGCCAGCCATCGAAATAAAAGATTGCCCACCTGCCCGTTGCCATCCCCTGACCCCCTCGACAGCCATGGGGAACACCAGCAGCGAACGGTCCGGAGTCGAGCGCCAGGGGGGTCATAAGACCCCTCGAAGAGACAGCCCTGGGGGATCAAAGGATGGAGACAGGCCCAAAATTTTGATGGACAGTCCCGAAGATGCTGACCTCTATAATGCGGAAGAAATGAAAGTAGGTGAAGTCTTGCTGCGTAAGAAATATCCTAACGCTGAACGTTACCACCTCAAAAACCAATTCCCCCCCCCCGCCCCCATCCATATCTGTGAATGAGAGTGGTGCGGTGGCCTAGAGGTGGAGCTCTCGCCTCACAATGAGGAGGCTGTGAGTTCGATCCTAGGTAGAGGCAGATATTTCTCTCTCTCTCAGCACTGTTGTGACCCAGCACGGCAAGCCCCCAGGAAATGATACACACACACACTGTTTGCACAACAAATATTACTTTACTACTACTAATACGGCTTAGTAGTAAGTTTTATAAAGTTTTTCAACGCAGTTCTTGTCGACAGTCAGATAACACTTTGGCCAGGATTCAAAATACCAAAATGCAAGCAGGCCATTAAGTCCCGAGTTATCTTCCACTTACTGGAGTTGGCCAAGAGCCCGGACTGGAGTAATTCCAACTGAGATATCTGAAATCAGCCAGCCAGGAAAAGAATGAGTTGTCTCCAGCAATCGGTTTCGGCTTTTCTGAAACCTTAAATAGGCTTAGGGCGGGGCCCATCAGCCTGCAGGTTTACAGGTGAGGAGACCTCCTCCTACAGAGCCACTCTTGCCTGCAATCAATCAGAGGCACCTCCTCTCCACTTGAGTCACTCATCCTCTGGCCCTGCGTCCTCCTCGGTCTCGGACTCAGGTGCGGGAGACACAGGATGATATTGCCACCCCATGGTCGGTTCTTGGTCTTCCGGATCCATGAGCAGCTGCGTGGGACTCGAGCAAGCCACAACAAGCACAATGAGAATATATCTGCTGAACAAAACTCCGCATTGGCGACAGAAAGGGCATCCGGCCATTAAAACACCCTGCTAGCTCCATTCAATTGCCCAGACTCCACCCCACAAGGGATTATGGGGTCGTTAAATGATGATGATCCATATCTGGGAATGAAGTTAAGTCAATGATCACGTGACTCTCTTGTGCCTGGTTTTATGTCCTTTTTCTGGTAATCATTAAGCAGAACATCGCGTGATCGCTGTCTGTGACCTTCCTTGCCTGCTTGCCCCATTGACTTTGATTTTCAGAAGCCGGTTGTTAGATCACCAACGGTGATCGTGGGACCCCGGGAAGCTGCAACCATCGAAAATACGTGCCGGCTGGCCGAGCACCTGAATTATGATCACGTAGAGAAGCAACCTAGAATTAAGGAGAAATTTCTGGCAGTTAGAACAATTAATCAGTGGACCGGTTTGCCTCCCAAAAATTGTGGCTACTCCATCCCTGGAGGCTTTCAAGAAGAGAAAATGGACAGTCATTTGTCTGGAATGGTAGAGGGTGCCCTGAATGAGCAGGGGGTTGGACTAGAAGACCTCCAAGGCCCCTTTCCAACTCTTGTCACTCTTGTTATTCTGATCAGTTGTAACTCAGTTTTTTTCAGCACCACGACTTACGACCACAATTGAGCCCAAAATTTATGCTGCTAAGTGAGACATTTGTTAAGTGAATTTTGCCCCCATTTTACAACCTTTCTCGCCACAGTTGTTAAGCTGTTCAGTTAGTAACAGGGTTGTTAAGTGAATCTGGCTTCCCCGTTCGACTTTGCTTGTCAGAAGGTCGCAAAAGGGGATCGCGTGTCCTTGGGGACACAGCAACGGTCATAAATATGAACCCCAAGGACACGCGATCCCCTTTTGCGACCTTCTGACCAGTTGCCAAGTATCTGAATTTTGAACCAGGAGGATGCCGTAATAATCATAAGTATGGAAAATGGTCCTAAGTCACTTACCATATTTTATTTATCCATATATTAAATTATTGTATTTTATTCCAATCTCATTTTAAACTCTATATTTATTCCAATCTCATTTTGAATTGTATTTTATTCCAATTCCATTTTAAATAGTTTTTATCGGATGTTAGTAATAATTTGTGTTTGGAACTCTGCACTTTGATGTGGCCCATGGGCTAATCAACAAAGTAAACTAACTTTTTTCAGTGCCACTGTAACTTCGAATGGTCACTAAACCAACTGTTGCAAGTCGAGGATTACCTGTAAACGTCAGTTTCTGGCAAAGGTGTCGTAAATTAGGGTCACATAAATTGTGGGTGCAGCAAACGGCCGTAAATCGAGGCCAGTTCGCTGAGTGCCCACAATGTGGTCACATGACTATGGGAAAGGGATGTGGGAACTTTTGAACCCAGGTCATCAGTAGCTTTTGGGAAATCCATTCTAACTTTGAACGGCCATTAAGCCACCTCTTCTGACCTAGGCTTCCTGATAAAGCATAAAGCACAAACGGGAGTCCCACAAAACCTCTTTTTATTTCAACGGCTGTGAATTATGTTCATTCCCAGCCGTAATAAGTCCGACAGAAGTCTGCCACAGTCTTTCGGGAGAAGGCTGATAAGCACCCACCTTTATCTCTCTTGACACGCTGCCAAAGACCTAATTGGCAAGTAGCTTGGACACAATTGAACCAAGTTGCTTCATGCAACGAGCACATCCGTTTGCTCCACTTTTATATCCTATGGGAGGGGCCAATCATCTCCAAGCCTTACTCCCGAGTAGCCCTTTTCCTCCGTAACTGTTCTTGCCTTCTGGCAGCTCTGCGCATGCGCGCATTGGGAACAGGCTCCCCCTGTTCCTCTGCCTCACTCATGTCAGCCTCTGGAGGCTCCGGAGTCAGCACAGACCTCCCAGATGGCCCGGGCTGGATCTCTGCCTCTGACACTGAGCCTTCTCCAGACTCCAGGACTGGCCCATGTTCCTCCCCAGCCTCCTCACTGTCCGACTCTGCTGCCAGCTCCGCAGGCCGCTGGCGGACCACACTATGATCTCCCCGAACGATCCTGGCCTGTTTCCTGAAATCTGCTGTTTTCTAGGCTCCGATGGAGAAAGATGAATTCCTGGCTTGGCAACACGATTTGGAGGTGAGCGACAAGGCTCCCACCCAGGCTCAGCCGACTGTCTTCCGGTGGACCGGCGGAGGCAAAGAAGTTTATTTATCGGGCTCCTTCAACAGCTGGAACAAACTCCCGCTTACTCGGAGGTAAACCGAGAGTCTGGAAGCTTCGTATCCTGTGGGGAAGAATCGGTTCGTACATGAGCGGCGTCTGTTAAATCAAATGGATCTGTAGAGATAGAAGGCCACTTTGTTATTTTATCAATCCCATAAATATGCAGTAGAAAATTGTTTGGTTTTTTTTGGGGGGGGGGGGCGCCTGGCGTTCCCAAACTGCCCCTTCGTCTTGATTATGCGAGATGTTTTTCTTCTGGTTTTCTTCCTCCCTTTTTTAAGTTTCTGAAGGAAAACAGGTGCCGGAAGTGACCCGAGGTCCATTACCGATGAATATGTAGGCTTACGTCATCTGTTTATTTTGATTGATTAGTTTTTTATCCTGCCTTTATTACTTTATAAGTAGTGCAAAGGTGCTTTTTTCTTTTTCTTTCAAGAGGCAACTGGACTTTCTGGTTTTTTCTTCGAAGACGTTTTGCTTCTCATCCGAGAAGCTGCTTCAGCTCTTGACTGGATGGTGGGGGGATGGAAGTCAGAGCCGAAGAAGCTCCTTGGATGAGAAGCGAAACGTCTTCGAAGAAAAACCAGAAAGTCCAGTTGCCTCTTGAAAAAAGCACCTTTGGGACAACCGTGACCTGGATGACTGAGCATCTCCATAGACATTTACTTTATAAGTAACTCAAGGCAGTAGACCGTATCTAATACTCCATTCCTCTTTATTGTTCCCACAACACAGTAGGTTGGACTGGGAGGGAGGGACTGGCCCCAAGGTGGGTTGGACTGGGAGGTAGGGACTGGCCCCAAGGTGGGAGGGACTGGGAGCCCTGGGTGGGTGGGTCTGGGAGGGAGGGACTGGCCCCAAGGTGGGTTGGACTGGGAGGGAGGGACTGGCCCCAAGGTGGGTTGGACTGGGAGGTAGGGACTGGCCCCAAGGTGGGAGGGACTGGGAGGGAGGGACTGGGAGGGAGGGACTGGCCCCAAGGTGGGTTGGACTGGGAGGGAGGGACTGGCCCCAAGGTGGGTTGGACTGGGAGGGAGGGACTGGCCCCAAGGTGGGTTGGACTGGGAGGGAGGGACTGGCCCCAAGGTGGGTTGGACTGGGAGGGAGGGACTGGCCCCAAGGTGGGTTGGACTGGGAGGGAGGGACTGGCCCCAAGGTGGGTTGGACTGGGAGGGAGGGACTGGCCCCAAGGTGGGTTGGACTGGGAGGGAGGGACTGGCCCCAAGGTGGGTTGGACTGGGAGGGAGGGACTGGCCCCAAGGTGGGTTGGACTGGGAGGGAGGGACTGGCCCCAAGGTGGGTTGGACTGGGAGGGAGGGACTGGCCCCAAGGTGGGTTGGACTGGGAGGGAGGGACTGGCCCCAAGGTGGGTTGGACTGGGAGGGAGGGACTGGCCCCAAGGTGGGTTGGACTGGGAGGGAGGGACTGGCCCCAAGGTGGGTTGGACTGGGAGGGAGGGACTGGCCCCAAGGTGGGTTGGACTGGGAGGGAGGGACTGGCCCCAAGGTGGGTTGGACTGGGAGGGAGGGACTGGCCCCAAGGTGGGTTGGACTGGGAGGGAGGGACTGGCCCCAAGGTGGGTTGGACTGGGAGGGAGGGACTGGCCCCAAGGTGGGTTGGACTGGGAGGGAGGGACTGGCCCCAAGGTGGGTTGGACTGGGAGGGAGGGACTGGCCCCAAGGTGGGTTGGACTGGGAGGGAGGGACTGGCCCCAAGGTGGGTTGGACTGGGAGGGAGGGACTGGCCCCAAGGTGGGTTGGACTGGGAGGGAGGGACTGGCCCCAAGGTGGGAGGGACTGGGAGGGAGGGACTGGCCCCAAGGTAGGAGGGACTGGGAGGGAGGGACTGGCCCCAAGGTGGGTTGGACTGGGAGGGAGGGACTGGCCCCAAGGTGGGTTGGACTGGGAGGGAGGGACTGGCCCCAAGGTGGGTTGGACTGGGAGGGAGGGACTGGCCCCAAGGTGGGTTGGACTGGGAGGGAGGGACTGGCCCCAAGGTAGGAGGGACTGGGAGGGAGGGACTGGCCCCAAGGTGGGTTGGACTGGGAGGGAGGGACTGGCCCCAAGGTGGGAGGGACTGGGAGGGACTGGCCGCAAGGTGGGAGGGACTGGGAGGGAGGGACTGGCCCCAAGGTGGGTTGGACTGGGAGGGAGGGACTGGCCCCAAGGTGGGAGGGACTGGCCCCAAGGTGGGAGGGACTGGGAGGGAGGGACTGGCCCCAAGTCATCCAGCAAGATCGTTGTGCTTATGTTATTCTGTTGTGAGTCCTCCCCTGAGTCGGTTGGAATTGAATGCCTGAATTTGGTCTTTAGGGTGTTAACAGGTCGTGTCTTTTCCCCGCTTGTCGCAGCCACAATAATTTCGTAGCGATCCTCGATCTTCCAGAAGGCGAACACCAGTACAAGTTCTACGTGGACGGTCAGTGGACTCACGATTCTTCCGAGGTGAGGCGTTGTTTTATTTGGCGATCTGCTTCGTTTTGTGCCCTGGGAATGAATAAATGGATGACTTGGCGTTTGATGGCTGGCAGCTCAGCGTCTTCCTTAGTTAAAGTTTCTTGTTGTCATTTTGGTTGGGGGCAAATAATAACTGTGGCCCATCCGCTTCTGAAAGGGCTGCCCGCCATTTATGTATCCGTAGCAATCAATCTGTAACGGTCTATTCTGGCACAAAAGTTGTAACCTGATGGGTTTTCATAAAGTCACAAGGAACTGAGTCAAACAGGGAAGATGGCCCTTGGTTTCAAGAGACTGCCCCTCCCTTCAAGGGGAAGAATTCTTATAGAGTTATAGGGCTGGAAGGGAGCCTGGAGGTCCTCTAGTCCAACCCCCTGCCCAAGCAGGACTCCTTATACCAGTGATGGCTAACCTTTTTTTCCTCAGGTGCCGAAAGCGCATGTGCCCACACCCATAATGCAATGCCCCCGATGTGCGCGTGACCACCCCCCCATGCTCCCCCAAGCTCCTGCGCATGCGCGCGCGACCCCCCCCACCCACGCCCCGTTTACAGGCCTCCCTGAAGCCTCCGAAGACCGGAAACGGCCCGTTTCTGGACTTCCGGTAGGCCCGTTTTTCGCCCTCCGAGGCTCCAGAGGCTTTCCTCGAGCCTCCAGGAGGCGAAAATGGCCTCCCGCGGGCTCCTCTGGCTCTGTTTCCAGACTTCCGGGAGGCCCGTTTTTCACCTTCCCAGAGCCTACTTACTTGGCATCCAAAACAGGCCACGTGGAGACTCCTGGGAGGGGAGGGGCAGCGTGGGCATGCGTGCGCGTCTCCCACATGCGCGACAGAGACCCAAAAATCAGCTGGCCGGCGGGAGGCGCGCACGCATGCGCGGTGGAGCTGACCTAGGGCGACGGCTCGCGTGCCACCTGTGGCACGCGTGCCACAGTTTGCCATCATGGCCTTATACCATCCTGGACAAATGGTTGTCCATTCTTTTCTTGAAAACCACCAGTGATGGAGCATCCACAACTTCCAGTGGTAAGCCATCGAACTGATTATTCTCTTTGTCAGAAAATTCCTCCCTAGTTCCAGGTTGGATCTCTCTTTAACAAGCTTCCACCTGTTGCTTCTTTTGACACCTTTTTCATATACTTAGAGAATCTTAAGCTGAGCTTTCCATTTGAAAGGCTAATATTTGGGGAGGTAAACGTAATTCTCCCCCCCCCCCAAGTAAATATAAAGCAACTGAGTGGTGCGGTGGCCTCGAGGTGGAGCTCTCGCCTCACAATCAGGAGGCTGTGAGTTCGATCCTAGGTAGAGGCAGATATTTCTCTCTCTGGGCACGTTGAGAATATCTCTGCTGAATATAACTCCGCATTGGCAACAGGAAGGGCATCCGGCCAGTAAACACTCAGCTCCATTCAGTTGCCCAGACTCCACCCCGCAAGGGATTACGGGGTTGTTAAAAGAGAAAAACAGAAGTAAATATAGGGCAACGTTCTGTTTGATCTAATAAACTTTCCTGCTGGATCTAACAAACTCTCTTCCTAGCCTGTTGTGACCAGCCAACTAGGAACCCTCAATAATGTGATCCAAGTGAAGAAGACCGACTTCGAAGTCTTCGACGCTTTAATGGTCGATTCCCAAAAATGCTCCGACGTGTCAGGTAAGTAGCGCGTGCAAGAATCTGAAAGGGAAGTGAGGACAAGACTTCTGTTTATTGCAAGGTCTAATCTGGGTCGGTCACTTGGACCAGAGGTTTAGTCTTCCTAGGTTTCGGACTCGTGCTGGAGCCCATCCTTGGGGAACTTCTCTCTACTGGAATAGGTAGTTCTTGGGCTCTTTTCTGAGTTGTATTTATGTGGTGGCTTCCTATTGGTTGATTGGTGTGTTGATGGCCAGCGATTGGCTGTTGTGCTGCCAAGTCCTCGGCTCCTAAGTGCCTGATAAGCTGGTGGTAAATCAGCCCTCCTGTTGACTGACAAGAGGCCCGTTTCCCAGGCTTCAATCATTTCCCTGGCTGTTTTTGTCCCTGCTCGGCCAACAATCTTAATAGCTGCAAAACTGAATGTATGTCCTTGTTCATTGCAATGTGAGGCTACCAATGAATTCAGGTGTCCTCGTCTGACCGCTCGCTTGTGTTCTTGCAATCTGGTGGTTAGCTTCCTCCCAGTCCGTCCTACATAAGTCACAGAGGGAAATCCATGCAGGGGATCCGGTAGATTACATTAGAAGTATCTCCCACCTCCAAGCGATTTTTGCAATGCACGATTTGTGCTTGTACGGTAGCCTCCGGGCGCTGGGGGGTGTCTACTTGCAGATCTCAGCAGCTTATGTTTATCTTCAATGTTTTTTGAAACTCGAGACATCCTATAGTAGGAACTAGCTTTCTTCCAAATGGTCTCTGGCTTTAACACATTGACCCCAGCTTTGGAATTTGCAGTTTTCAAGATTCTGGCCTTAGCCTTATTTTTAGCATGAAATACATTTCCCAGAAGTGTGTTTCTTCCTTCCCGGATTTTGCTTGAAACTACCCAGGGCTGCATAATTTTGGAGGTGGGGAGTCTTTGGTAGCCGAGGCCTGTCACCTTTTGGGGAGCAGAGGGCCACAAACTGGCTGAGGTGAAGACCTTCCTTTTTAACAGTAGCATGCCTGTTTTAAGGTTTATACCAGAGGTCTTCAAACTTGGCAACTTTAAGACTTGTGGACTTCAACTCCCAGAATTCTTCAGCCAGCATAGCTGGCTGGAGAATTCTGGGAGTTGAAGTCCACAAGTCTTAAAGTTGCCAAGTTTGGGGACCCCTGGTTTATACTATGCTTTTAATCGGTTTTCCTTCCAGAGTAGGTGAGAAGTGCCTCCTCTTCTCAGCCATCATATTCCCCTTTATATAGCCCAGTGTTTCTCAACCGCTCCCAGAATTCCCCACCAGCTTGGAGACTTGTGGACTTCAGCTCCCAGAATTCCCCAGCCAGCCAGAATTCTGGGAGTTGAAGTCCACAAGTTTTCAAGTTGCCAAGCTGGGACGCCCCTTGATCTCGTATGCTCCCTCTTCCGCTCTCCCCCAGAACTGTCGAGCTCGCCCCCCGGACCGTATCACCAGGACCCATACATCGTCAAGCCGGAAGAGAGGTTCAAGTCGCCCCCAATCCTTCCTCCCCACCTGCTGCAAGTCATCCTGAACAAAGACACTGGGATTTCCGTAAGTAGAGAGTAGAGAAGCAGGCCAAACACGTAACCCTCCTTGGCCTGGCCTGGCCTGCTCCAGTTGCGTTGAGACTACAGCTCCCAGCATTCTCTGGGGCGTGAAACAAAGGGAAGCCTATGCTAAGCATTTGGGGTGTGTGTGTGTGTGTGTGTGTGTGTGTGTGTGTGTGTGAGAGAGAGAGAGAGAGAGAGAGAGATACTTCAAATAGGACACCCGACACAAAGAGAACTTTTTCAGACCCTTAAGGAAGCTGTCTGCTCATCTCTTTGTGGGGCTTTAAAACATGAGAGGAGCCAAGTCTCGGCTTCATAAATTGATGCCCGTTCTTGTAATACCTCTTTTAAGGCAGGCGGTCCTCGACTTACGACCGTAATTGGGACCAGAAGTACTGTTGCTAGACGTTAAGTGAGTCGCCCCCAATTTTACAGCCTAGTTTTTAAGCAAATTCGCTGCAGTGAAGCGAACCGCACATCCTTAAGCACATCCGGCTTGGAAACGGGCTAAGGCGGTCGCAAAAGGGGAATCGCGTGACTCTAGGACGCCACAACCGTCTGAAATACCTGCCTAAATTTTGATCTTGTGACCGTTAGGGATGCTAAGATGGCCTTCAATGTAAAGACCGGTCTTAAAGCCACATTGTGACTTCAGACGGTGACTAAACAAACAGCTGTTCAATCAAGGACTACCCATACGGGTAAGTCCTCCACTTATGGCCCACAGTTGAGCCCAAAAGTGATGTTGCTAAGTGAGACGTCTGTTAAGGGAGTTTTGCCCCATTTTACGACTTGATTCTCGCCACGTTTTGTTAGGCGAACCGCGGCAGTTAAGTCACACGGGCGTTAAGGCGAATCCGCCTTCCCCCTTTTGCTTGTCGGAAGGCCGTAAAAGGGGATCATGTGACTCCGGGACGTCATAAACGTGAGTCCATTGTCAAGCATCCGGATGTGTAAATCACGCGACCGTAAGAGCCGAGGTGGCGCCGTGGTTAGAGTGCAGCACTGCAGGCTACTTCAGCTAGCTGCAGTTCGGCGGTTCAAATCTCACCGGCTCAAGGTTGACTCAGCCTTCCATCCTTCTGAGGTGGGTAAAATGAGGACCCAGATTGTTGGGGGCAATATGCTAACTCTGTAAACCGCTTAGAGAGGGCTGTGAAGCACTATGAAGCGGTATATAAGTCTAAGTGCTATTGCTATGCTGCAACGGTCATTAAGTGTGAAAAATGGTCCCAAGCCGCTTTTTTCGGGGCTGTTGTAACTTTGAACGGTCACTAAATGAAGTCGAGGACTGCCTGTATTGGGGTTGGGGGGGGGCGGGAAGAAAGCCTAGCATCTGGCGGAGAGAACATCCATTCTGTGGGCCCTTTTTGAGGTCGCATTCCTAACCCAAAGCTCTTGGTTTTTTAGTGCGATCCGGCGCTCCTTCCTGAACCCAACCACGTCATGCTCAACCACCTGTACGCCCTGTCCATCAAGGTAAGAGAGGCCTCCCTCGCCGCTACGGGGCCCTCCTTTTGGCGGCTCCTCCGTCTTCTGAACGGCTCCCCCTCCTCTCTTGTCCTCTCTTTAGGACGGCGTGATGGTGCTGAGCGCCACCCACCGTTACAAGAAGAAATATGTGACCACCTTGCTGTACAAGCCCATATGAAAGAGGGCAGGGAAAGCGGACTCGTCCGAGAGAGAGAGAGAGAGAGAGAGAGAGAGAGAGGAATGGCCATCACAAATCACCCCAGCATCATCCTTGCTATTAAAACCGTCCCCTCCCCAAAAAGAGAGAGAATCCCGTTTGGTTGAACTGGTGCCTTGCTTTCTGCTCGCCTGTTCTTTGGATCCAGATTTAGCAGCCCTGTTTTTTGTCCATCAAGCGTGAAGCTGCCTGGACAGGGGGGGGGAAAAAAAAGACACACCAAGGACATCCAAACTGCGCAGGCCAATTAACCTTGAAAATTAAATTCTTCAACACTTTCCTACCCCAAAGCCAGAGGATGGCTTTCACAACAGCCAAAGGGGGACAAGGGCGTCTCGAATCCTGAAAATGTCTTCTCCTAATCCTACGCCTGTTGCGTCACCGTCGGGCTCAACCTTGTCCCATCTGCCGTTTTGTTTTTAATTTAAAAAAAAAACAAAAACGTTTGGCGTTCATGATCACAGCAGCAATAAGGACCAAAGAAGGGGAAGCAGCCCACCCCTTTCTCTCACATTGGCAGGGGAAATCAGCAACCTCGGTGCTTTCGATGGTTGGGTGGATCCTCGGTGATCGTCGGCCGTCCCAACAGCTTTATTCCTCGGGATGATCAGCTCAAAGGCAGCATCCAGAACCAGTATTTTAGGTCCGCCAGCCTTGTAAGTTTGATATTTACCCTGTTTGGAAAGTGGTTTTAATAAATAAAGGCACCGTGGAAAAAGAGGTTTCACCTTTCTCCTTCTGCCTGTCTCCAAAGTTCATTTTCGAAGTGTTTTATTGCTCATGTTGAGAGATTTGGTATTATTTTGAAGGTAGGGCTAAGATAGATGTGTGGGGAGAGCTACTTCCCGATCCGTGGGGCCGAGCGAACCCATCTTCCCTCCCGTAGAAAAAGCGAAGGCGGTTTGGCTAGTTTTCTAAGCCGGGGAAATTAGGCTGCAAGGAAGCGTGGGGATTGCTAGGGTGGAATTTCAAAGGGCAAAAGGTGAACTACAAAGGAAAAGGACCGGGATAATGGCCAAGGAAAACCTTCCCTCCGGTCACGATTTTGTGCTTCGAGGGGAAATAATAATACAGGAAGTCCTTGGCTTACGACCACAATTGAACCCAAAAAGTTTTGTTGCTAAGCGAGACATAGGTGAAGTGAATTTTGCCTTACTTTACCAACTTTCCTGCCACAGTTGTTATGGGAATCATTGCAGTTGTTAAAATTAGCAACTTGGTTGTTCAGTGAATCTGGCTTCCCCGTTGACTTTGCTCGTCGGAAGGTCGCAAAAGGGGATCACGTGACACCCCCCCCTCGAGACGCTGCGACCGTCATTAACATGAGTCAGTGGCCAAGCGTCTGAATTTTGATCACGTGACTATGGGGATGCTGCAACTGTCGTTAAGTGTGAAAAACGGTCCTAAGTCACTTCTTTTCAGTGCCGTTGTAACTTCGGTCACTAAATGAACCATCGTTAAGTCGAGGACTACCTGTAATTGAAACACGGGCAGGACATTTTTTGAGGAAAGGGGAGAACAGATTACAAATCTCAGGGACAGGACAGGAACAAAGCCATGAATTCTTCAATAAGTGTATTTTGGTCTTTTCTGCGCACATCAAAAGAAAAATAAGGAACATTTTGTAAACAAGCTTTGCCGTTCATTTATACATTCAAGATTAGGCACAACAAAAGTCAAAAGCAGGAGTTTGGTTCTTTAACGCAGAGAGCATCGCTATGAGCTGGATGTCAATCCAAGGGGAGGGTCCTTCCTGGTCACCTGCCCAAAAGGTGGTTAGGTACACAATGCGAAAGGAGCCATTTGGGGACTCCTTGAAGCTGACTTTGCTTGCATTTTAGACCGGTGTTTCTCAATCTTGGCGGCTTTTAAGATGCGTGGACTTCAACTCCCAGAATTCCCCAACCAGCCTTGGGAGAATTCTGGGAGTTGAGATCCACCCACGGTGGCTGGAGGAATTCTGGGAGTTGAAGTCCACGCATCTTGGAAGTTGCTACGGCCGAGAAATCCTGGATATGAGACAGACAGACAGACACATAAGACACGCTCCCTGTAGAAGAAGTTCCGTCAGACCCTGTATAAACTAGCTTTGTTTAAAAAATAGAGCTATTTACATGAGAAGCTGAGCTTTTCGTCCCCTCGCCAAGCGTGACTTGTTCCCGAGGTGTACATCCTGAATTGTGTCAGAAGTTTGGGGGGGGGGGGAGAAAACCAAAACCTGAAGCACCAGATAGGACAAGGGGAACGTGGGGGAACGGTGGCCTCGCCGCCAGAGCTCGCTTGGCTGGTTGGGAGAGAAGACAAATTTGAGATTTCAAATCAACGGGCAGCGTCATCGTGGGATTGGCCAAGAGGTTGCAGGAAGCCGGTGGCATTACCGATCCTGCTGTAACGGAGAAGGTAGGACAACTTCTCCAACCAGGCAACAAAGCCTGTGGCTGAACCCTCACTTGAGCAACTTTTGAGAAACGATAGCTGCATTTAAAAAAAAAAAAAAAAGACAGTTCACCACCGTTCTTCCCAATTCAGCTGTCAGGAAGTGAAAATTACAAGAGGGAATGGGTGGACGCTTGTCGGAGCGGAAACAGGGAGGAATTTCCTGACAGAACAATGAACCAGTGGAACGGCTTGCCTCCAGAACTTACAGGTGCTCCATCACTGGTGGTTTTCAAGAAGAGACTGGACATCCATTTGTCCAGGTTTTTTTTTAAAAAAAGAAAAACTTAAAATGAGGGCAACAGGACCAAAGTATATTTGGTCATTGACATATTTGTCCAGGTTGGTATAAAGATTCCGGCTTTGGCCAGGGGGTTGGACTAGAAGACCTCCGAGGTCCCTTCCAACCAACCCTATGATTTCACGATTCTGTGAAATTATTAACAATTCAACACTTTTTTGTTTTTAAAGGCAGTGGTGACGTAGGAAGACTCGAGGATAAGTTTGAAAAAAAAAGATTCCAGCCGCAAGGAAAAGCCTCATCGCACCCGTGCCAGGCAATAGAGTGAAATGTCTTTTATTTGGTTATTCTCTCGACAGGAAGTTCCATAACTTTTCAAGGGAAGGGTGCGAGCTATTCCTTTTCCTGGTCTGTGATAATAAAAAGGCGATTTAAAGGCTACTCCGATCTGGTTGTCACGCCTAAAGCCTTCGTTTACGTTCCTACCGAGCTGTGGCTTGTCAAGAGAAAGGAGGGCAATTCGCTGGTGGGAACCTGCCAGATTAAAGGGTAGGGGACGGTTTCGGGGCAGCCAGAGACCCCTTCCAAAATTTTCAAAGGTCTAGTGGGTTGAGGGGACCCCCCCCCCAAAAAAAACCAAAAACAAAACTGCACGCTTTTACAATAAAAAAGTAGAAACTGATTTGATTCCTTTTTTTTTTCTTTTTTACGAATATAAAGTTTCTTGTAAATATGTACAGTGTTCGGAAGCTATTCTATAGCAGGAAGCATTTTCACAAACAAGACACGCGATATACACTTTCGAGGACTCGAGAAGCCGAGTTTTCAGGTAATGAGGGATTATCATTATTTAGTAGTAGTAGTAGTAGTATTAATCAGTAGGAGGGGTTTTTTTCTTTCCCCCATGAGATGCAAAGGCCTTAAAAGAGCTCTCGGGACTTCCAGAGACGGAAATCTTGGCATGTTTCCTGACAAACCGCCGGAGAATGCAATCGTCCTGACCCTGTTTCTCCACAACAGCCCCCCCCCCAACCCGAAGGGCACCGATGAAGCGGGAGAAGATGGGGGGGCCTCTCCGTAGGGCGGCACTGGAAAGGGGGGGGTGCCCAAAGGAACCGGCGGAGGCACGTGGATTTGCTCTGGCCAGCTGGGAGCAAAAAAAAACAGAGCAAAAGCAAATTGCGGCTCAAAACGGTGTGTTGGAGCTGAGCGGCAGCCAAGAATGAGAAGCGAGATGGGGCTGTGGTGGCAGAAGGAAGAGCCACAGTTGGTTTGTCGCCCACATCCTTTTCCCAAAGCGAGGAGGGGGCTCTCCTCTGGATGGCACAGAGCCCCCCCCCCTTCTGTGACTTTCCTCGCTCCTTTTGGCCACGGCTTCGGCTTTCCTGCTCTTTCTTTCCCCCTGATCCCGGAGTGGGGAAAAGGCAGCGTCTCCTCTGCTGGGCCAGCATCTCGTTCGGCGGGTGGGCCGGATCCTGTGCTGGCTTCAGGGGGGATCCGCCCTGCCTTGGTGGGCTCAGTTGCAGCGGTGGTCTCGAGAACTGTCCCATTTCCTCCTTTGGTGCCAGTTTCTCTTCCCCCCACC
>QLTV01002943.1:605764-618264 GCA_003457575.1 Thermophis baileyi | reverse complement strand
GATCTCGAAGGTCTTCTAGTCCATCCCCTTTCTCACGCAGGAGACCCTAAACCCGTGATGGCGAACCTATGGCACGCGTAGCCATATCTGAGGGCACGTGAGGCCTTG
Organism: Thermophis baileyi; assembly: GCA_003457575.1. Lineage (NCBI taxonomy): Eukaryota > Metazoa > Chordata > Lepidosauria > Squamata > Dipsadidae > Thermophis > Thermophis baileyi. Next base: position 618,156 of record QLTV01002943.1, on the reverse strand, counting down.
CCCTATGTCAGCTCCAGTGCGTATGTGCGCGCTGGCCAGCTGATTTTCGGCCCTGGGGAAGGCCGTTTTTGCCCTCCCCAGAAGCCTCCGGAGGGTGAAAAACGGGCAAACGGGAAGTCCGTTTTTCCGAACTTCCGGTTTGCCCATTGGGCCGTTTTTCGCCCTCTGGAGGCTTCAGGGAAGCCTGAGGGTGAAAAATGGCCCAACCGGGGGAGGGGGGGCATGCACAGGGATGCGCGCATGCGCAGTGCGGTACGCATGGGGGGGTTGTGTGCCGGCACACGTGCGCTAGCATGCGTGCGCACTCCCATTTTTGGCACACAAGAAGAAAAAGGTTTGCCATCACTGCCCTACACCATTTCAAACAAATGGCTGTCCGATTTTTCTTGAAAACCTCCAATGATGGAGCACCCACAACACCGGGAAGCAAACCGTTCCACTGATGAATTGTTCTCACTGTCGGGAAATTTCTCAGTTCTGGACTTTCAACTCCCAGAATTCCCCCAGCTTGCCAGCTCCCAGAATTCTGGGAACTGAAGTCCAGATACCTTAATATTGCTAAGGTTGAGAAAAGACCTGCTGCAGAGATTTAATGCCATTTTCAGGTGATTTTTTTTTTTTTAGATATTCTTTATCCTGCCTTTATCATTTTTTTACGAATCAGGTGGCAAACGTAACTAATCCTCTTTCCTCCTCCTATTTTGCCCACAACAACAACAACCCTGTGAGGTGGGTTGGGCTGAGAGTGAGGGATTAGCCCAAAGTCCCCCAGCTGACTTTCATGATTAAGGCAGCACTAGAACTCACAGTCTCCTGGTGATTGGCCCAAAGTCCCCCAGCCAGCTTTCATGATTAAGGTGCGACTGGAACTCACTATCTCCTGGTGATTGGCCTAAAGTCACCCAGCTGGCTTTCTTGCCTAAGGCGGGACTAGAACTCACAGTCTCCTGGCGATTGGCCCAAAGTCCCCCAGCTGGCTTTCTTGCCTAAGGCGGGACTAGAACTCACCGTCACCTGGTTTCTAGACTGGTGCCTTAACCACTACACCACACTGGCTCTCGTTTTTCCCAATAGGAGAACCATTTTTCTTTCACAAGTAGGGCGGGAGGTTTGGGGGGGGGGTGTCCCCATCGTGCCATACCTTGTTGACCTGGGTGAGGGGAGTCCTGGCGCCCCCCACTTGTATTCGTCCCCTGCTGCTCTCCTCAAACAGTCTCCCTGGGGACCTTTCTCGACGGGTGCTGAGGACCCTTCCCGGAGATTTCTCCCTCTCCAGAGGACGTCCCGGAGACTTGTCCCTCCGTAGCTCTGTCCTTCCTTCTCGGTAGCGGTGCGGTGTGCTTGGCTCGCGAGGGTGGCTGGGACCTTCAGGGGGCCCTGGGCTCGACGCTACCCGCTTGGTTATGTGCTCGTTATACGTGGGTGGACCTCTCTTGTTTGGGCTGCTGTCAGTCAAAAAACAAGGGACAGAAAACATCCAGTTAGATTGCGATTTGCAGCACTACCTGTATTGTTTGTGCACGCTGGAGAACTGAGGAAGGCAAAGCATACCCAAAGATAGGTGCTTCACCGATCCTCCCCCTTCCCATCCCAACCCTCTGGGACCACCTGGCCAATAGAATAGAATGGAATGGAATGGAATAGAATAACAGAGTTGGAAGGGACACTTGGAGGTCTTCTAGTCCAACCCCCCTGCTCAGGCAGGAAACCGTACACCACTTCAGACAAATGGTTATCCAACATCTTCTTAAAAACTTCCAGTGTTGGAGCATTCACAACTTCTGGAGGCAAGTTGTTCCACTGATTAATTGTTCTGTCAGGAAATTTCTTCTTAGTTCTAAGTTGCTTCTCTCCTTGATTAGTTTCCACCCATTGCTTCTTGTCCTACCCTCTGGTGCTTTGGAACTAAGAACCGGGCCGAACCGGGAACAACCCACCGCTGAAGTGTGGTCTTATCAAGGCATTATAAAGTGGTATTAACACTTCACATGATCTTGATTCTATTCCTCTATTTATGCAGCCTAGAACTGTGTTGGCTTTTTTGGCAGCTGCTGTACACTGCTGGCTCATATTTAAATGGTTGTTCACTAGGACTCCAAGATCCCTCTCACAGTTACTACTGTTGAGCGAGGTACCACCTATACCAGTGATGGCTAACCTTTTTGTCGTTGCGTGCCGAAAGCACATGCGTGTGCGACAGCATGCGCGTGCCTGCACCCATAATGCAATGTGCGCGCAGCACCCCTCCGTGCATCCCACCCCCCGTGCATGCGCGCACGACCCCCCTGTGCTCCCCGTCCCCCTGTGCATGCACGTGTGACCCCCCCCTGCGCCCCGTTTTGGGCCTAGCAGGCCTCCCTGCAGCCTCCTGGGACCAAAAATGGGCCGCGGGGAGGGGGGCGCCGCACCCCCACGTGACCCCCGTGCACGCGCATGCAACCCCCCCATGCATGCGCATCTCCCGCATGCCCCCCACCCCCACGCATGCGCGGTAGAGACCCGAAAATCAGCTGGCCGGCGGGAGGCGTGCGCGCATGCGCGGTGGAGCTGAGCTGGGCCGACGGCTCGCGTGCCCGCAGAGAGGGCTCTGCGTGCCATCTGTGGCACGCGTGCCATAGGTTCGCCATCACGGACCTATACTGTACCTGTGCATTTGGTTTTGCAGAACCCCTCTCAAGGCCCCCCACCCCTCCCCAACCTCCCTTCCTTAGCTAGAAAGCATCCCGGATTCTCTCTCGAAGCTGGAACGCCGCTTCCTACCTGCGGGTGGTGGAGGAGCCCCGGTGATGCTCGTTGTTGGATTCTTTCACCAAATTCCCTTTGCAGCAAATGACTCTGAGTTTGTCCTGGTAGGAAGAGGCCAGGTAAATGGCTCCGGAGGAGATTGCCGGGCCCAGGTAACGAGGGCTCGGGATGTCCAGGTGAGCTCGAGCCGGGATGCTGGGGGCCGGGGAGGAGAGAAAAACACTCTTTAGATGGGGGGTGGGGGGCAAGTGTTGTCCCAAAGGCTTAGGGCGCGGCATCTGGCGCTTGGGGTCCCCAGAGGCCACGGCTGATTTACCCGAGAGAGGCCCGTGCTTGAATTTCTATCACCTCCAGGGAGTTGAAGTGGGTCACGAACAGGTACGGTTCCCGATAGGCTGTAGCCGTGCCCAAGGAGAGAGAAGCCAGGTTAGAGAAAGTCAATGGGGACAGACTGTTTTCTCTCCGAATCCAAGTTAAATTTTAAAATGTCTTGATGGTTGAGAAAAACTGACCTACAGGTATGGTAGAAGGGGAAAGGTAATTTGCATAGCTTTTCCAAGGCACGCAGTCCTGGACTTACAACGGTTCATTTAGTGACCGTTCAAAGTTAAAATGGCCCCGAAAAAAGCGACTTATGGCCGTTTGTCACACTTATGACTGTTGGAGTATCCCTACGGCCACGTGATCAAAAATTCAAACGCTTGGCAACTATTTATGATGGTCCCAGCGTCCCGGGGTCACGTGATCCCCTTTTGTGACCTTCTGGCAAGCAAAATCAACGGGGGAGCCAGATTCACTTAACAACCGTGTTACTAACTTAACAACCACAGTGTTTCACTTAACAACGGTCTCAAGAAAAGTCATGAAACGGGGCAAAACTCAGCAAATATTTCATTTAACAACAGATTTTGGGGGGGGGGGGGCTGAATTATGATCCTAACTCAAGGATTACCTGTCATTTTTAAAAGCTAAATCTCTAAAGGATATGTATTTTCCTGGAGTAATTTTCCAACCCTCAGCATTCAAAAAAAAAATAGCACAATGAGCTGCGTGCAGAGAAAGGAAGTCAGAGATAAATCCGATACTCACCAAATGCCAAAGGCAGGCGGCTCCATTTCAGGTCATCCGAGCGGCTGCGCCTTCCGTAGGAGTCTACAAAAGTGCCAAATTCTGCAAGGAAGTGGCAAAAAATAATAATAATAATAATAATTGAAGTGGGATATTTAGGAAAGAAATAAATACTGTAACAGTCTGCCCAGAGTCCAGAAATCCAATTGTCCTTAACAAACCAGCAATTAGTAAATTGCCAGTATGGGAAATTTCTTTCTTTTTCTTTTTTTCTAGAAAGAGTGAAGGAGAAGAGCAACAAAGATGATTAGGGGACCGGAGGCTAAAACGTACAGAGTACGGTTTGGCTAGTTTAATGAAAAAAGAGACTAGGGGAGACATGATTGCAAAGGCAAATTCCTTGTGTGTCCAATCACACTTGGCCAATAAAGCCATTCCACTCCACTCCGTTCCGTTCCATTCTATTCCACTCCACTCCTATTTCTATTCCATTCCACTCCACTCCATATATTCCATATATTCCATTCCACTCAACTCCATATACAGTATTCCATTCCATTCCATTCCACTCCATTCCTATTTCTATTCCATCCCATTCCACATATTCCATTCCACTCCTATTTCTATTCCATTCCACTCCACTCCACTCCATTCCATATATTCCATTCCACATATTTCTATTCCACTCCCATCTCATCTCATCCCATCCCATCCCATCCCATCCCACTCCATTCCATTCTCTATAGTCCATTATACCAGCTCCCCCTTCCCACCCACCACCTCTCATATCAACTTACCATGGAAGCAAAGCAGATACTCCTCCCTCTGCCCTGCTGGGTTCACCTGGATGATGTTGATTGGGAAACTATTGTTGGAGGATGCAAACACAGCGGATGCCAAGGTGTGGTCATTCTTATCCAGGAATTCTACAACGACATATTTCAGTTTTAGTAAAAGCAGGACGTTGCCTGGAATCCTACACCAGAGAGCTGTGGTGGCACAGTGGTCAGAATACAGTATTGCAGGCTAACTCTGCTCGCTGCAAGCAGTTTGATCCTGACTGGCTCAAGGTTGACTTGGCCTTCCATCCTGCTGAGGTTGGTTAAACGAGGACCCAGATTGCTGGGGGCAAGAGGCTGACTCTGTTAACCGCTTAGAGAGGGCTAGAAAGCTCTGTGAAGCGGTATATAAGTCTAAGTGCTATTGCTTTGCTCTTCCTTTTCTCCTTCCTTCCTTCCTTCCTTCCTTCCTTCCTTCCTTCCTTCCTTCCTTCCTTCCTTCCTCCCTCCCTCCCTCCCTCCCTCTACAGTAGTTAGAAAGCAATCTTGCAGGCTAACTCTGCCAACTGCCAGGAGTTCGATCCTGACCGGCTCAAGGTTGACTCAGCCTTCCATCCTTCCGAGGTCGGTTAAATGAGGACCCAGATTGTTGGGGGAAAGAGGCTGACTCTGTTATCCGCTTAGAGAGGGTTGGAAAGCACTATAAAGCAGTCTATAAGTCTAAGTGCCTATTGCTATTGCTCTCTTTCTCTTTCTGCTACCTTCCTAGCCTCTTGGACTGACTCTCCACTCCCTTCTCTGTGAGCCCCTCACGTCTCTACTCCCACAAAACCTTTTTTTTTTTTTTTGGTCAAACTTGATCAAGTGTGAATCGGAGGGATGGATGCCCTACCATCGCCCCTCCCTCCACTGCCTTTTGAATGGTCTCCTTTCAAAGCAGGCCGGTAAGAAGGGATTCCTACCTTCTAGGGTGTACTGCTTCATCTCAATTTCGTAAAACTTATTGGTCCCGATGATGATGCTGTAATTGGTGAAATGGATACAGCTGCACGGCTCCGAGGTTTCGATCTCCTGCGAGAGCAAAAACAACGACGTGCACAAGCTTGGTCAGCAAAGTTCTCCCTTCATTGATCACAACCTGCCTGGGCTGAAGATCTTCTCCAGAACTTGCCTGGGTGTGGTCACACAATGCAATGGAAGTCTAAAGCCTGTAGGATCTCACTTCTACTCAATTCACAGCTATCCATAGGATCCTGGGGCTAGAAGGGAAGTTTACCTCCAGACGTTGTGGTTGCTCCATCACTGGAGGCTTTTAAGAGGAGATTGGACAGCCATTTGCCCTTGAATGGTCTAGGGTCTCCTGTTTGAGCAGGAGGTTGGACTAGAACAGGGGTCCCCAACCTTTTGGACCTCAGGGACCACTACATTCATAATTTTATATCCCGCGGACCACTAATATGATCTGCTTAATGGCTGGGTGGGCGTGGCTAGGTGGTCATGTGACTGGGTGGGTGTGGCCAACTCGATGTCACTCACGTCGAGGGGTGCCTCGCCGGCCTCTACTCCCCCCTCCCCTCCCAGTCACTCCTCCCCTCCCCGCCCGGGCTCCTTAGGGCCCCAACAGGAAGCAGTTGTTGGAGCTAAGCAGCCACCAGGAGAAAGAGTTGGCAAAACAGCTGGCTCAGTTCAAATTGGATCTAACGGAGGAGGCGGCTCAGCAGAAGCACCTCACTGAGGACTACGAGCATAGGCTCAGTAGGAAAACTGAAAACCTATGAAAACTCATAGGCTCAACGATCAGTCGTTGCACGTTTCAGGAGATCATCAGGAATGTTGACGATTGCGAGAACTTTTCTGTCATTTCTTTATCCTCATAACTTTTGAGGGACATGAGAGTCCTGAGACACCTTTTGAAAAATAGAGTGGAAAACCAGAAGGCATAATCCTGATCTCCCACTGTTACAGAGACACCCACCACCAGGTGTCAAACTCAAGGCCCGTGGGGGCCGGATCCGGCCCGTGAGGTGCTTAGATCTGTCCCGCAGAGCCGCCCTGGAAACAGCGAAGGACCAGCCCTCTGCCAGTGAAAATGGAGCTCAGGAGGCCCGCGAGTGGCCCACCCGAGCTCCGTTTTCGCTGGCAGAGGATTGCAGGAGGCCGTCGCAGCCGGAAACGGAGCTCGCGAGCGTCACGGGCGGCCCACCCGAGCTCCGTTTTCGCTGAAAGAAGGTTGCAGGAGGTCGTCGCAGCCGAAAATGGAGCTCGGGAGCCCGTTTTCGCTGGCAGAGCGCTCGGACCATCACAGGCGCCCATGACACGAGTGATGTCGAGCTGGCCACGCCCACCCTGGCCACGCCCAAGCCAGGCCCCCCTGAGGTCAAACACAACCCTGATGCGGCCCTCCATGAAATCCGAGTTTGACACCCCTGCTCTAGAACCAGCTGATTATGGAGGCCCGTTAGGACACAACCCTAACTAAGGGACTCTAATGTAGGTGTTCATGCTGCAGGCTGGTTAAAGAGAAGGAGACAATTGATCTGAGGGAGGTGCCACCAGACTTTCACTGGAGACACTGTTAGGTGTCTGTGGACCCAGAAGGCACTTATACCTTCCTGATGCAGTACTTGCTGAGGCTCTCGTTGTAACGCAACACCACGACTTTGCTGGGCATGGCCGCACAGATGCACAACCCGTTGTCGATCTGCAAAGGAATCCAACAGAAGCACCATTTGGGAAAGAGTCTGGCAATACCGGGGATCGGATTCAATCAATAGGAGGCCACACACATAAATAACAGTCATTTGTTTACACAGAATGTAAGTTTGAGTCAGGGTCTTTTGAGGGCCGGGCTTGCTTGCTTGCTTGCTTGCTTAGCCTCACATTAGGGAGATAGAGGTAGTCCTCGACTTACAACAGTTCATTTAGTGACTGTCTGAAGTTACAAAGGCCCAGAAAAAAGTGACTTATTATCGTTTTTCACACTTACAACCCTTGTAGCATCCCCATGGTCACACGATCAAAATTCAGACGCTTGACAACTGATTCACATTTATGATGGTTGCAGTGTCCCAGGGTCATGTGATTCCCCTTTTTGTGACCTTCTGACAAACAGAATCAATGGGGAAGCCAGATTCACTTTACAATCTGGTTCCTAACTTAACAACTGCAGTGACTCACTTAACAATTGTGGCAAGAAAGGTCGTAAAATGGGGCAAAACTCACTTAACAAATGTTTCACTTCCCTGGCTGTTTTTGTGCCTGCTCATCCAACAATCTTAGTAGCAAAAAACAGCCAGGGAAGTGATTGAAGCCTGGGAAACAGGCCCCTCATTGGTCAACAGGCATGCTGATTTACCACCAGCCTATCAAGTACTTAGAAGACGAGGGCTGGGCAACACAAGCAAATGACAGCCAACGACTTAAAAGCCAGCCATCAACACACCCTAATTAACGTCTAAAAAGGCCACACACAACAGGCCCCACATATATACCACACACAGAACAGCACACACTCTGCTGGAGGGAAGCTCCCTGAAGATGGGCTCCAGCACGAGTCCGAAAGCTCGGAAGACGAAACCTCTGGTCCCGGCGACCGACCCAGATTGGATCCTGCAACATTATCCCGGGACACGTGTATTCGCCTTCATTCGTGTCCACGGATTGTTCCGTGAATGACTGAGAGCTCGGAGGATCTTACCTTGCCAGCCGCAAAAAGATGGCAGCCTTTCACGGCCTCAAAAATATTGGGCGAGACGTCAGGTTGAGCCGGGAGGTGGGACTGAGCGAGGGACTGCTTCACTTTTTTCACATCCACAAGGCACAACGCCCTTTCGTCTCCTGGGGAAACCATGCCATAGAGAGAGAGAATTCTTTATTGGCCAAGTGTGATTGGAGACACAAGGGATTTGTCTCCGGTGCTTAAGCTCTCAGTGTACATAGAAGCCACAAGTGGTAAATCATGATCGTGATCATAAAGTACCATCGTCATAAATCGTAACCTACAGCACGCAGTGATGGTCGTAGGATACTAAATACGCAAACAACATAAACCGTAGTAGGATCCTAAATTAAGGGCAACTTACATAAATCAGGAGATACAAACAACCCAGTTATAGTCATAAGACGCTAAGGAAATCGGTAATAAGAAAGATGAAAAGATGAGAAGGATAATAGGTAATCCAGCCGTACTAGGTGGTTTGACATCCTAGAGTGTAGACAGTGTTGTGGGAATTAGTTGTTTAGCAGAGGGATGCCATGGGGGGAAAACTGTCTTTGTGTCTGATTGTTTTGGCATGCAATCCGTAGAGCCATGATGGCGAACCTATGGCACGCGTGCCAGAGGTGGCACACAGCGCCCTCTCTGTGGGCATGTGAGCCGTCGCCCCAGTTCAGCTCTGCCATGCATGCGCGTGCACCTCTCGCCGGCCAGCTGGTCTTCGGGTCTCTGCCGTGCATGTGCGGGGGGCGGGGCATGTGCAGGGGGGCTGTGCGCGACGTGCGGGGGGGCTGGTGCATGCATGGGGGCCGCACACGCATTGCATTTGGGGGTTCGGGCGCACGTGCACGCATTTGTGCGTGCATGTGCGCACTTTGGGCACTCGGTCCGGAAAAGGTTAGTCATCACTGCCCTAGAGCATAAACAGCAGTCAAGGGAGGTTGGACTTAATTCCTTTGTGGCTACGTAGGGATTCTAGGCTGATCCCTCTTTTCACTCCACCCTAGGTTCTGCCACTCCTTCCCCTATACACGGAGGATGCCTTCGAATCCTCTGAGGGCAACAAAACACACACTTATAAAATAATTGCCTGGAAATGCAGGAAAGCCAACAGACATGAGTCCCAGGAGCCAGCGTTTTCAAAAGCAAGTTTCTAGCCCTCATGGTTCAGATAGATCTGGAAGTTGGTGCAAAGATTCAAAAGCTCACGCAAGTTGACCCTGATTTCAAGCAGCAATGGGGGGGGGGCGCCGAGCAGAGAGATATTTTCTTGCGAGTCTGGCGTTAAAAACGAAGGCATCCTTTCTGACTTCCTTACCTGCAATCATGAGCAATTTCTCCAGGTCCTTGATGAGGTGGATTTGAAAGACAGCACCAATCCCGGGGACGTGCGTTAAGGAATTCTTTAGCACATTCAGGGCGTAAAGTCCTTCCTCAGCGCCCACCAGGACCACCTGTCCAACAGGATTGACACATCCATGCATCAATCAAAGGCATAGAAAGGAGGCCACCGGGCGGCTCAAAAGGTTAGGGTTAGGGTTAAAACGCTTTGCTACACACAACAACGAAATCAGACTATTTTGACAAAGGCTACAGGTAGCCCTCAACTTGCAACAGTTCATTTAGTGACCGTTTGGAGTTACAACGGCACCGAAAAAAAATGACCTACGATCGTGGCTCACCCTTACGACCGTTGCAGCATCCCCATGGTCACGTGATCCAAAGTCGGATGCTTGACAACCGACTCATATTTATGACGGTTGCAGTGTCCCCGGGGCCACATGATCCCCTTTTTGCGACCTTCCGGCGAGCAAAGCCAACGGGGAAGCCAGATTCATTCAACAACCGGGTTACTAATTTAACAACCGCAGGGATTCGCTTGACAAAGGTGGCAAGAAAAGTCGTAAAACGGGGCAAAACTCACTAAACAAATGTCTCACTTAACAACAGAGATTTTGGGCTCCATTGTAGTCGCAAGTTGAGGACTCTCTGTACTTAAAATCGGAGTCCATTTTAACGTTAAGTATTTATTGTTTTGATATTTTTCTTGTTATCTTTAGTTGCTTGGAAGTCTCCTAGCAATAGCACTTAAGACTTATATACCGCTTCACAGTGCTTTACAGCCCTCTCTAAGCGGTTTACAGAGTCAGCCTCTTGCCCCCAACAATCTGGGTCCTCATTTTACCGACCTTGGAAGGACCTTGAGCCTGGTGAGATTCGAACTGCCGAATTGCAGGCAGCCGGCAGTCAGCAGAGGTAGCCTGCAGTACCGCACTCTAGCCACTGCGCCACCGTGGCTTTTCTAGACTCGCCTGTTGGCCAGATGGGCAACAGACAAATTTAATACCTAAATAAATTTGCCAGCTATTCGAAACTTAAATGGGATTCTCTGTTCAGGAGCCACAAAAGTTGCCGCAGGCATTAAGGTGAGCTGAAGCCGGAGACCCCTTACCTGATCGCTGAAGGGTAAAGTGCAGTTGATATCCAAACGGTCTTCTCCTTCCAGCTTCAGGAGAGAATTTCCAAGAAGTTTCTGTGCAGGAAGGGAGAAGGGGAAGAGGAAGATGAAAAAAAAATCATTTCAGAGGCTGGTCATAATTACAATAACAATTCTCGATTTACAATCGTAGTGACTGCCTGAAGTTATAACAGCACTGGAAAAACTGACCTATAGCTTACAATAATAAAACACTAATCTCCACCCTTGTGGTGACAACAAGCAATCAGATAAGCCACTTGATGGGCTCCATCCCACTCTGGGTTCCCCAGCCCCGTTGGCAAATCCAGCTCTTCAGGACATTGTGAAAGGATAGAATAGCAAAAGCATTTAGACTTAAATATCGCTTCATAGTGTTTTTCAGCCCTCTTTAAGCGGTTTATAGAGTCAGCACCTTGCCCCCCAACAATCTGGGTCTCCTCATTTTACCGACCTCGGAAGGACGAGTCAACAACCTTGAGCCGGTCCGGATCGAACTGCCGAACTGCTGGCAGCCGGCAGTCAGCAGAAGTAGCCTGCAGTACTGCATTCTAACCACTGCGCCACCACTCATAATAAAATAAATACATTCTCTAGAATTTATTGGAAAAATAGCTAAGCAAAGGTAGCAATATAAAATAAGGATCTTTTAGTTCTTTACAGGGGTTTTATCCTTGTTGCAGCGGCACAACATTTTGCTACGGGATGAACGGGGGCTGGATTTGAATCCTGAAGGAGATGGTTCACGTAGACATATTTGCTCTCCCTAGGAATCTCTCTAATAGAGGGGGGAATGTACACTGATCTGATGTCAACTTGCAGTGCAATAGGACATGTGGGATATCTTCAGCTTCCCCATTGCCACATGTACACGCTCGCTTAGCTATTGGGGTGTTATCATACCTGCCTCGCAGGAGTGCCGAAGGGAGGATATTAAATCTGGCTCTAAAAAAATAATAATGCTATTTTAGGAAAAGTCAGGTCTTTCAGATACCTTGCTGGTTCCCACACACCCCATTTAATCCGATTTCAGCTGCGTGGAGAGATATCCTGTTACGTTCTAGCTGGAACTCCATGTCTCTTATTAGCCCAGGTTAATAAGCAGCAAAGGCCCTTCGGACATTATTTCTGTTTTTAGTGCTCGGAGAGGGAATGTAAAAGCTACAGATACTCAGTTAATTTTTTTGATAAGCCTGTTCAGCACTGAAGGCTAAAACTGACAAACAGTTTTACACTGTAGGCCTACTAGAAGCCGAAGGATTAGATGCACCGCTGGGCTTCCAGAAAGGCCTGGTTTTTCAAGGCGATCCATCGCAGTTCATCAAAGTGGCTATAATTACATTTCTTTAAACCCTGCCTGAGCTCTTATTTGTGAGAGGGCACTTAACGTGAATCAACGGAGCTTTTTCTGCACAAGGCATTCAGGAACAGGAATCTTGACTGCATATTTCCACCCATCCCCCCTTTTTTTGTGTGTTTCGGAGATTAAAGTCATCGGTGGGGAACTGAATCTGAGCCAATGATTTTGATTAAGAAATCGCTCCTGGCCAAGCGATCCAGGACCGGAGGCTTTTGAAGAGAGAGGGGGGGAGAGAGAGAGGGAGGGAGG
>QLTV01002943.1:571358-583060 GCA_003457575.1 Thermophis baileyi | reverse complement strand
GGCCACCAAAAGGGCAGAGGCAGGGGGGAAGGAAGGAAGGGAGGGAGGGAGGGAGGGAGGGAAGGAAGGATATAATTAGAGTGAGGGAGGGTCTGAGGGAAGTCCTGGCTTAGCATTTGGCCACCACAGGTGCCGCCCAATATGAGTAACATCGAGCTGGCCATGCCCACTCTGCCCACTCCCCCCCACTCCCCGAGGTCAAACACAACCCTGATGCGGCCCTCAATGAAATCGAGTTTGACACCCCTGATTTAAAAGAAATCACAGGCAGCCTAAAGTAATTTATTTCTCTTTCTAAACGAGGAACTCAATCAAAAATAATGGAGCTTCATGCCGAAAGCACCTGAGGACAGAGAATGGGACTAGGTGGCTACAGGCTTTTGAGATTGTGACCTAACTGGTGGGCCAGCATTTCCCACCAACACCCACCAAAATTCAGAAAGCAAGGACATGCAGAGTGAATGAACAATGCTAGCCATTTAGCCAGGTCTTTCAATTACCCTGATCAAGGACTCCTTGGGAACTTTGCTACCAAAGAAAACCATTTTTATCAGTACAGATTGATAAATACAGGCGGCAGAGACTCAGAACAATGAAGTTCTACCAGATCTCAACATTCTGGATCAATGGTAGTGTCAGAGTGCGTGCAGCTTTACTACGCGAGACAACCCAGGAACAAAAACAGCAGAGGTTTGTAATAAATAGTGGGTTTTATCTACAAAAGAATATATACTATACATACACGTACTATAGGCAGAATTCAAACAATCAGCAAATTACAGCAGAGAAGGACACACAGCGAGAGAGAGATGCCCTAACAGGGCCTCTTCTTGTTATACAGGCCCTTAAAGGGATAACAGCCAAAAACCTTGCTGACTCATTCCCATCATTACATCAGTGCATCATTTCATCATCGTAGCAGCTGGTCAGCTCTTAAATCACTACCCTGACAGGTAGTCCCACAATGAGGAACTCAACCCCAGATGAGACTAGAGCAATGTTTCTCAACCTTGGCAGCTGGAAGATGTTTGGACTTCAATTCCCAGAATTCTCCAGCCAGGCTGGCTAGGGTGGGAGTTCTGGGAGTTCAGGTCTTCAAGCTGCCAAGGTTGAGAAACACTGGACTACAGGAGGGACGAGAATTGTAGATGTTCCTTTTCTGGGATAGACGTAGTTGAGAGAACTGTAGGTTGTAGATTCATCTGGGCATCCAGATACAGAGAAGCTTCAGCAGCACTACTGGTTCCCACTGGAACTCCGAGAACCTGAAATTAAGGGGTCCCTGGTGCTCTCTCAGCTTGATTGTTTTCTGGCATTTCAATACCCACACTAGGTAACATCATCAGTGCACTGATGTTACCTTAGTGGGTAATGAAATGTCTGCAAGAAAACCACCAAGCTCAAAGAGCACCAAGGACCCCACAGTCCTCCTCCTCCACCTCCTCCTCTTCCTCCTCCCTGCAAACCCCACTCCCTTCTAGCATTGATGATGTTACCTAGCTGGGTAATGAAATGTCCACAAGAAAACAACCAAGCTCAGAGAGCACCAAGGACCCCTCATTTCAACCCTGAGCTACAAATATTCTCCTTTATTGAATTCACTGTCTTCCAGAGGCTCTTGTGGATTTCAGCACAACCCCTGTTTTTCAACCCTTTCCTTTTTCACCGTTTTACATTCATCCAAAACCCAAGCCGAAGAGAATGTGTACCTGCTTTGCTTCTCTGTATCCAACATTCTCTGGAGTTCCCGCACCCGGCACTCAAACTGGCTCTTCTCATCTCCCAGAACACTTCTCCACGCCTCCCACTGGCGCTCCTTCTCCAAGAGTTCGTCGTTCAGGGCCTCCAGATCCATCACTTGTTCCTCCAGCATGGTACAGGTGGTCTTTAAGGCCTCCATGGTCTAAAAATAAATTGCCAGCAGAGTTTTTTCACACACACCCCGAAGTTCAGCTCAAGAGCATAATCATCATCTCCTTTTAATGACCCCATAATCCCTTGCGGAGTGGAGTCTGGGCAATTGAATGGAGCTGAGTTTACTGGCCGGATGCCCTTCCTGTTGCCAGTGCGGTGTTTTGTTCAGCAGATATATTCTCACTGTGCCCAGAGAGAGAAAAATCTGCCTCTACCTAGGATTCAACTCACAGCCTCCCGATTGTGAGGTGAGAGCTCCACCTCTAGGCCAGCGCACCACTCTTCAGCTCAAGAGCATAATCCTAGTCTAAAATAAAGCTCCTTTAGATTCCTTACAAAGAGGCTCTTAACATTTACTGAACCTCTTCAAGGAAAGAGGCACATGATGGCACAGTTCTGGATGGTGCATATTAGAGAGGAGAGAGGAACAACAGCATTAGAAGAATCTGAGGCAGGGCTTCCAAGGTCATAAAATGGGGAAGAATTAACCATATGTAGTGGTTTATACCGCCTGTTCTCGGACCAAGCCTTCTTCAATATGTATATGCATTTAGGTAGTCGGATGGTTGAACAAGAGTCTACAAGAGCTGGCCTTTCTAAACTGAAATTGGGAGGACTTACTTGCTTTTGACTGGTGAGCTGCATCTCCCGTTCCGTTATCTCGCGACGGAGATGGTCAACCTCGCTCCGCAACTGAACCACCTCGTTGTTTGCCCCCGAAGCTTCGTCTAACTGCTTGGAGAGGAAGAAATTCTGGTTGTTCAGCTCAGCGTTATCCTCGGTCAGCTGGTTCAGCTGCTCTTCTAGGTCCGTAATCACCTACACGAAAAGAATAACACGCCGGGGGGGAAACAAAAAAAAATCTAAGAAATAGGCGGAGAACTTAAACCGACGAGTCTTCCGACAGCCAACTTCCAAACTTCATCAAACAGCGTTCTGGAAGTTTTATCATGCAGCTTTGCAAAAATGGCACATGCTTAGTTAGCCCGGGGTTGAGGCTAAACCCATGCCCGGGTTGAAGATCTGCTGTCCTTTGTTTTGTGTAAGATGCACCTTAACGTTAAGAGTTTACTTTTCATGCTACGACCTCGGGTTGGAAGAATGCAAGAGCAACGAGCAACTGGCAGCCCGCGGTTGTCTGGCCAGATCTGCAGATGTTCAAACGACGGTATAAAGCAAATTGATTTATCTTCCCCAACCTGGTGTTATCCTCACTGTGGACCACAGACGCTAAGTTCCGTAAGAGGGATACTGATGATTTGCGGAGAGGCCTTGGAAGAGAGGCAGATTACCTGTTAGGTGACTCTTTTGAGATTACTTCAACAAGAGAGGAAAACCAGGGTGTTGTGGCCTGTTGGCCACCGGCCCCTCCAGCAGCCGAATCAGAGGAGGAGGCGGCGTGGGAGTCAGGGTCAGCATCAAGGCAACCTGAGAGCTCCGAGGGGGAAGAGGGAATGGAGCTGGCAGAGAGAGAGAGACAGAGGCAGAGCCTGGGCCGTCGGTCAGCCCTCACATGGAGAGTCAACAGCCCCCAGGTCTGGAGGTGGCTGATGAGGAAGAGGAGGAACAGCTGGGTCCAGTGCCTGACGCGTGGCTGCGCAGAATGCAGAGGAGAGGAGAGCAGTGGAAATCTATGGGCCGATCCTTGGGATGGAAGTGCCACCACTGCTAGCGAAGCCCCCAGAAGGCAGAGGGAGAGGAGAGCAGTGGAAATCTATGGGCTGGTCCTTTGGACGGAAGAGCCACCGCTGCTAGCGAAGCCCCACCCTAGCTCTGTGGATAAAAGGCAGGGGGCGGAGATGAATAGGTGTGGCAGACAACTATTCATCTCCCTGCCAGACGGACTTGTGAGCCTGCGGTGAGAGAGAAACGTTTTGCCGGGGCTGCTGGCGCTCCTAATAAAGGCATCTTTTGAGTTAACTTCAGAGGGTTTGTCGTGTTTGGGGAGCTGGGTCAGAACATAGGGTGTTGCCAACAGCTAACCGGCCGCCCTCTGCCATTTAGGATTCACCTTGGGGTGAAATATGACGAGCGCCTGCCATTCATACGCATTTTAGAGGCAAAGCTAATATAAGCACGTCAGTGAGAGGCAGACAAAGAACCAGGCGACAATGCTTTTACGAAGCAAAGAAAGCTGGGGTCCATTAAAGCAGAATGGGGGTGAAGATGAACTGCTTCGGCCCACCCCAGATGTTTTGAATGCTGCTGGACAGACCACGAGACCAGTCAGAAAATGGAGGCAAACGACTGGACAAAGACATACCGCGTTTCTGAAGCACAAAACCCACAATTTTGGAAGGAGACGTTAAACTGAGTGCTTCCAGACAATGTTCAACTGAGCCAACTAATAACAAAATCACTTTCTCAAAAGTTGTCCTAACCCACACAACTTGCACTCATGGTTATGACGCCTCCCCAACCAATGACAATGTCTCCATTTTCTTCCCGGCAACAGAGGAAGAATCGACAAGAGGAATAAAGTGAATCAACGCAAATGTCACACAGCAATTAAAAACCATCCTGACAACGTGGCTCCCATGCTTAGATATTGTCCACCTAAGAGCATCTTCTCTTGGTTCATTGTATCTAGAAGGTTCCATTTTTGGAAACCATTCTATTTTCTTGGTTCAGCTGCGTGGGGGAGGGGGACAGGAGGGCAGGAGGGGAACTATTTCTCATCCTTTGATAAATATATAAAGCTAACAAGCATCTCCTAACAGGTGGTTGGAGTAAATGTGAAGATGGACCACAAGGAGAACACCAAGGTGGCCACCTTCAAGCTTGAAGTTCTGGGAACTTCCTCATCCGTTTGAACTGAAGGATTGTGACAGCAGCAACACTGAGCTGCAGGATCTGGGATATCACAAAGAGGCCCTTTGCTCCAGGAACAATCTCTGTGTCAACTCGTAAAGCATTCCTGGCCTGCTCTTGAGTTGCCATAGGCAGGAGGGGGGAAAGCTGACGGAGCAACACGGCAGCAACCAGAAGCACATTCCATACCTTCCTCAAGGTCGCAGCCTAGGTTACAGAGCCAGTCGGAGAGGCGTGTTCTCTACAGCCCGTGAAAGTGCTTCGTTGGAGAATGTGATTTATGACACACCCTGGGAGGAGGGGGGAAACAGGGTCATAGCTGGGACGTGGGGCAGAGCTGACTCCACTTGGGTATGTTGCTCCTAATAAATAACTGGATTTCTTTTGAAACTTGGCTCGAGGCTCATGAATTAATTAGGGCATCCGTTGGAACCCTGACACTTGTTTTCAATGCATTTGGAAAAAAAATTTCAGGTTAGAATTCAGAAAGACAAAAAAAGTACTCGCTCCAGGTTTCTCTCTTCTGTTTCCTTTCTAGAAGATGAAATTAACATTTATGGTTGTTTTTCCCTCCCTCCTACTCTTCCCAGATATACAGTTATTGCCAATATCTTGAAATTTATCAGATGGGTAGACTGAAAATTCTTCCCTCCTGGATGTTGGCGATTGACTTACAGATTGATATTATAATTCTGAAATAAGTACTATAAGTAAGTAAGTAAGTAAGTAAGTAAATAAGTAAGTAAATAAAATAAAATTGAAATGTGGCTAACGCAGAAATGCATTGTGATTTTTTCCCCCAAGTATTCCTTGTTTAAATCCATTGATACGTATCCTTTTATACAAGGATCCAGGTATGACTAAACGCAATGAGTGGCTTCTCGTATCGGTAGGAAATGAACAATGTCCGCAAAAATTTTTTAACACCCGACACATTCGAATTTCAATTTAGTAGTAAAAGAGACAGCGGATGCGAGGACATAAATAAGAAAATAGTCTCCCCCCCCCCATAACTACAGGTTAGTTATAAACCTTGGTACAACACTCGAGGTTACCTTGGTAACTCAGATAGGCGGATAGACCAATCAGTAGTTATTTAGTCATTACAAATAAAACACTTTTGCTTATATTTTCAGATGCACGTGGGCCTCTGAAGAGCAGGGACCAGAAGCAAAAGCAGGAATATACAGAATTATCATCCTTTTGATGAGCTTAGAAAACAAGGCCATTTGGATGGAGGCGCCTGGAGATAAACCATATAGGCAGAATTTATAGCCTAATCCAGCAAGCGTAGATGGTTAGGTAATAAATCTGTGTGGCTTAATGCATCTTCTATGTCGTACAGCTAGTCCTTGACCTACAACCGTTCGTTTAGTGACCGTTCAAAGTTACGACGCCACTGAAAAAAGTGACTTAGGACCCTTTTTCACACTTACGACCGTTGCCCCATCCCCATGGTCACCGGTTGTATGTTGAGGACTGCCTGTAATTGCTCACCGTCTCTCTACTTCACCACGAGAAGCAAATGTTTAAGAAAAAATCTTCTCCCTTAACAGGAAACCACCTTCTGAATTGATGCCGAAGCGATTTTTGTTCAGAAATCCATATCGCAAGCCAAAGATATTGTATTTTTAGCATTCGCCCCAAGCGTCTGATCTTTGCATCGGGATGGAATGTCTTTTAGGAGGAACACAGAAGGAACTGTTGAAATGTTCACTTATGAGCTTCTGGAGGCTAATGCTGACATAGCTGTTGTTGTGGCCTGTTGGCCGCTGGCCACTCCAGCAGCCGAATCAGAGGAGGAGGAGGAGGAGGAGGAGGCGTGGGAGTCAGGGCCAGCATCAAGGCAACCTGAGAGCTCCGAGGGGGAAGAGGGAATGGAGCTGGCAGAGAGAGAGAGACAGAGGCAGAGCCTGGGCCGTCGGTCAGCCCTCACATGGAGAGTCAACAGCCCCCAGGTCTGGAGGTGGCTGATGAGCAAGAGGAGGAACAGCTGGGTCCAGTGCCTCACGCGCAGATGCGCAGAAGGCAGAGGAGAGGAGAGCAGTGGAAATCTATGGGCCGGTCCTTGGGACGGAAGAGCCACCGCTGCTAGCGAAGCCCCACCCTAGCTCTGGGGATAAAAGGCAGGGGGCGGAGATGAATAGATGTGGCAGACAACTATTCATCTCCCGGACGGACAGACTTGTTAGCTTGTGGTGAGAGAGAAACTTTTTGCCAGGACTGCCGGCATTTTGGTTCGATCTATAGGTAGTCCTTGACTTACAGCCATTCATTTAGTGACCATTCAAAGTTACAAGGGCACTGAAAAAAGGGACTTATGACCATTTTTCACACTTACGACTGTTGCAGCATTTCCAGGGTCACACGATCAAAATTCAGAAGCTTGGCAACTGACTCATATTTGTGACGGTCACAGTGTCCCGGGAGTCACGTGATCCCCTTTTGCGACCTTCCGACAAGCAAAGTCCATTGAGGCAAGCCAGGTTCACTTAACAAACGTGTTACCAACTTAACAACTTTAGGGATTCACTTAACAACTGTGGCAAGCAAGGTCATAAAACGGGAGAAAAACTCACTTCATCAATGCCTCACTTAGCGACAGAAACATTGGCCTCAATTATGGTCGTAAATCAAGGACTACCTGTAGTCAAGATTTGGTTGTACACTGTGACAGTTCCATCATCCATTGTTCGTTTGTTTATTCCTGTCAGAAGCATCGCAATTAAAATAAGGCACACTATGTCATATAAAATTTAAAATACAAAATACACGATTAAAACGTGTACATTAACCCCCCCCCCCACAATCCAGCCCTTTGAATAGCTGATTTGTTCAAAGAGCTGGAAGGGGAGGGGGGGAGATTAAAATCTGAAGGACAAGGGCCTTTTTCCAATTCAGCTCATGCGGTGCTACCTTATGCCTTCTTTGGTCAATTGGGGGCGAGGTGTGAAAGATTTAAGAGGCTGCAGGATTTCTGAAATGAATTTGGTGGAAGAGGGAAAAACAGGCAGAGATCAAGGGAGAAGGTTTAGGCAGGAGAACCTCTCCCACCCCACCCCACCCCCACCCCCAAAAAAAGAAACTTTATTTTCCTTGATCTTTGGCAGGTGGGCTGTTACTTACTTTGGGAACGGGATAGAATTCAAGAGATCTAATGCAACATGCTTATTCTATATATACAACGCAATTAGGAGCCGAGGTGGCGCAGTGGTTAGAGTGCAGTACTGCAGGCTACTTCAGCTGACTGTTCAGCAGTTCAGCGGTTCAAATCTCACCGGCTCAAGGTTGACTCAGCCTTCCATCCTTCTGAGGTGGGTAAAATGAGAACCCAGATTGTTGGGGGCAATATGCTGACTCTGTGAACCGCTTAGAGAGTGCTGTAAAGCACTGTAAAGCGGTATATAAGTCTAAGTGCTATTGCTATTGCTATTGCTAACGCAATCATGTTTTCATGAATCACGTCCCAGCATCCTTACGAGCCATAAATACCCTTGGCTGCCCATGTTTAGCATAATATTTCGGCTAAGAATAACAGCAGGCACCTCCACCTCCTGTTCTCTGTCAAGAAATATCACCAGGAGAGCAAAATCCATCCTGTCGAGGCACCAAAGATTCAGCTGCAGCAGTAAAACAGCGAGGGTTTAATGAAAAAACTTTCAACTGCCTAGGAAAGCAAACACCGGTTTGGTGAACGGCGCCGAACCAGACCAGCACTTCCAATGAAGAAAAGCACCAAGATCAAAGGCACACCGGAAAAAAATGTTCAAG
This sequence comes from Thermophis baileyi, assembly GCA_003457575.1. NCBI lineage: Eukaryota > Metazoa > Chordata > Lepidosauria > Squamata > Dipsadidae > Thermophis > Thermophis baileyi. The sequence goes on along the minus strand of QLTV01002943.1, from coordinate 574,564 downwards.
GTTGGCTCAACGAGTTTGCCGTAACGGATATTTTAGCTCTCCAGATTCACTTCCTTGGGTGTCTTACATCTTCCTCCAAGCTATTTCTGAATTTAGCAACCAGTCTGCAGCTTGGCTATTAATACACTACAGAAAAAGGCACAGGTTTTTTTTTTATTTTAAAAAAAAAACCTGCCCCTTTGGTACAGATACAGACACAGGTCTATGACAATTCACCGTGGCCAACTTGCCACAGGAAAATTCCCTGCGGGACCAGAGTTACACTAATATCAAAGAAACGGTGGAACAGAATAGTTCAAGAAAGGATGCAAAAGGAGGGACGGAATGGAACGGGAATGGCAAAAATTGCAATATTGTTTAAGATTTATTTTAAATAATTAAATCGAATGGTTAAAATGTCCCACAGTGAGTTGTCCCGCGGCGAGTTGGCCATGACGAGTTGTCCCATTCTGTGGGGAGAGCATGCCTTCCCTAAAAGGGAACTCCTCATCTGGCCTCACAGACATCAAGGGATGAATGTGCAGGCATGAAAGACTGGCTAAGTATTTGCAAATATGAAAAGACAGAAGAATAGAATAACAGAGTTGGAAGGGACCTTGGAGGTCTTCTAGTCCAACCCCCTGTTCAGGCAGGAAACCCTACACCACTTCAGACAAATGGTCATCCAATCTCTTCTTTAAAACTTCCAGTGTTGGAGCATTCACAACTCCTGGAGGCAAATCGTTCCACTGATTAATTGTTCTCACTGTCAGGAAATTTCCCCTTAGTTCTAGGTTGCTACTCTCCTTGATTAGTTTCCACCCATTGCTTCTTGTTCTACCCTCAGGTGCTTTGGAGAATAGCTTGACTCCCTCTTGTTTGTGGCAGCCGATTGGAACATGCTATCATGTCAGCCCTCGTCCTTCTTTTCACTAGACTAGCCATGGCCAGTTCTTGCAACTGTCCTTTATGTGTTTTAGCCTCCAGTCCCCTAATCATCTTTGTTGCTCTTCTCTGCACTCTTTCTAGAGAGTCTCCACGTCTTTTTTACATCGTGGCGACCAAAACTGGATGCAGGAGTCCAAGGGTGGCCTTATTACCAAGGCCTTATAAAGTGGCATTGACGCTTCACGCGATCTTGATTCTATCCCTCTAAACTCCAAGAATGGATTGTGGTTTTTGCACACAGGCTGGCATCGGTTTGGGGAGGCCCAATCTTTGCAATGAATTCCTGAGCCTCACTCTTTTCCAGGAACTTACTTTTAAGAAGTTCAAAACAGCAAGTAGGAAGAAGGACTTCTCCAAGAAGCAACTGGACTTCGTCGGTTCTTAACACCGCCAAAAGAACCCATGACAGCTTTGGAAGCACGCAGGACTCTGTCTTAAAATTACATGTATTTTTTTTTTTAACATTTTCTGCCCCACTTCAAAAATCCACCTGAACTCAGCTGCTACCAAACCAAACCGGCCAACACGCATTTTTGAACGACGTCAGCTTCTCTTGCCCCAGGGAGGGGGGTCTCGTTGCAAAACGCTTCTTTCCAGGCCCCCCCCCCCGTTTGTTTCGTGGGCGCGAGATCTGGCGTGTGTTGCTCCGCATGCAAGCTGCAGCCTTCGAGAGCGTTGAGAGATTGCGAGGGTCTCGCTCAAGATGCCAACGGCAGGGAAAGGAAAAGTGGAGATGAGCATTTGCATGCATGATTTGGGGGGGGGGGTAGGGGAGGGGGGTTAGGGCAGAGAGACACCTAAGGGTGGCTCGGCGTTTTCCATCCAAGGGGAACCTGCGGCAAAGAATGCAGCGAGGCAGCCGTGCATGCAGCAATTCCCCCAGCTTGCAGCAAAACGCAACGCTTGCGTCGCAATCCAAAAGCGACGGTCACAAAATGCTTCTCCCTTAAAGAGAAGGGTGGAAGGTTGTGTGCTCCCAGTTGAATCTGCAGGGTGAGGGAGTATCATCTTAAGAGACATCGAGGCTGGCTGGATGCCCGAGCATACAAGGTACTTCCCAACATCTGGAAATATCATATACCCATCGTTTGTGGCAGCTGCTTAAACCATTCTTATTAGCTGCACTGAAATGAGATTATTTTTTTTCCCAATTGTTTTCGCGAGGTTTTGAAGTGGCCAACGCCAGATTGAATGCTTCAAAGCTCCAGAAAGGAGGAGTTTTTTTTTTCTGGAGATCTCAAGTGAGAATTCAGATCAGTCTTGGTTCTGCTAGCTCGGGGAAAGCCAAAGGCTCCTTTAGAAGCCTTTGCCTTTCCAAGGAGCAGACAGAATAAAATGTGGGCCGTTTCCCTTCCTCATCCTCTGATTTCAAAATAATTCAAGGATCTCGGTTGAATACTCACTGTGCAGCTATTACGAAGGGCTTCAAATTTACGCTGGATTTCATCTCTATGTGCCTAAAGGAGGTAAGAATTTGATCATCAATGTTTGCACACATTAGAGGCAGCATCCAACAGCTGTTGCTAAATGAACTATAGAACAATCTACCAGCAAGCAAAGTTTAGGGAGGGAAGATCCTGCAAGTTAGTCCTGGCTGGGCAAAAAAACCAACAACAACAACCCAGAGGTGTTGGCCTCAGGCAGCTTCTGCACCTGGAATCTAAAGCTTCAATCATATCTAAAGATCTATGGAGATTGTGTTGGCTTATCAAGGGTTTAGCCTAGAATTAAGAACTGTCTCTTTAAGACATAGCATTCTGGGGAATGTAGTCCATAGCATGTGATCATAACTGTGTACTCTCATTGGTCATTGAAGTATGCCTGGGGGGGCGGGAGTAATTGAAGTACGGTATCCCAAAGGAAGTCACTTTCAAGCTATATACCAGGAAAGCATGCCTGAAGAAGGAGATGGGAAGCATTAATCCTTTTTTACAATATTCGTGATGGTTCCAGATTATGACTGTAGATTCAGAAGAACTTCTACATAACCGTGAGTGATGTCAGAGGATGCCTGAAGAATAAAATATAATCTGATTGAATGTACCATTGCGTTGTGTTAAACTGCCTGATGATAGCATAACCAATCTACGCTTGATTCAGAACAGTAAAAAAGGATCTTTAGCAATCCCCAGAACCAACACGTCTATTCAAACTTTTAAATTTTATTGCTTACAAAGAAACCTGCCTGATATTCTCCTCTCACTCAGAGCTTGTTAAGGGAGGATTAATTTCAGAGACTTTTAAAGGACTTATTAGCATCTGAGTTGGCAGGCTGGATT
>QLTV01002943.1:525057-571204 GCA_003457575.1 Thermophis baileyi | reverse complement strand
AGTATGCCAGGGGGGGCGGGAGTAATAGAAGTACGGTATCCCAAAGGAAGTCAACTTTCAAGAATATACCGGGAAAGCATGCCTGAAGGAGATGGGAAGCGTTAATCCTTTTTTACAATATTCGTGATGGTTCCAGATTATGACTGTAGATTCAGAAGAACTTCTACATAACCGTGAGTGTTGTCAGAGGATGCCTGAAGAATAAAATATAATCTGAATGAATGTACCATTGCGTTGTGTTAAACTGCCTGATGATAGCATAACCAATCTACGCTTGATTCAGAACAGAGATTCTCGGTCATCCAGGTCATGGTTGTCCCAAAGGTGCTTTTTCAAAAGGCAACTGGACTTTCCTTGAAGACGTTTCGCTTCTCATCCAAGAAACTTCTTCGGTTCTGACTAAATGATGGAGGATGGAAGGATTTATATTCCTTGCAGTCATCTGGTCGTCAACAATTAACAGTCGTGAACGAATAGATTCTATGTTAACCACCAGATGCCTGCAAAGGAATATAAATCCTTCCGTCCATCCGCCACCATTCAGTCAGAACTGAAGCAGCTTCTTAAAGCGCAACATCTTCAAGGAAAAACCAAAAAAGTCCAGTTGCCTTTGGGAACAGAAGAAGCTTCTTGGATGAGAAGCAAAACGTCTTCAAGGAAAAACCAAGCAAGCCCAGTTGAAAAAGCACATTTGGGACTTCACTCATATGTATGACGTGGTGGCAAAGGCAACACATAAAACTGAAGGTTGGTGCTGTGAAATAACCAAGTTATATGCTTACCTGTCCAAAGATACTTGTTAGAAGAGCAAGCAGAGCCGGGGGGGGGAGTCAAACAAGTCATCAGCCTAGAATCATTATGTTCCCACAAACAGTCTCTCTGAACTTAGACTTAGTTAATTCTGTTAACTCTTATCTAGCACCAATTTAGTGCTCAACGTTAGTTGTCCAAATTCTTGTGCGTAAACCATCTGAACTGCAACTTAAGTACGATCTTGATTCTTTGCGCCTGACGATACTTAATTCATTTGCCAGATGTATTTATTGTCCCTAATACCATTTGATTTTTTTTTAATTAATTAATGCACAGACTATTGCAATCTTGTTCCACACATGAAAGTTAGAGGGGGGGGAAGGGGAGGAATGTAGGTTGCTGAGGGATGGGATTTCCTGAGCTTGGTTTTTGCATTTGGCAACGAAAGGACAGAACAGGTAGTCCTTGACTTATGACCACGATTGAGCCCAACATTTCTGCTGTTAAGTGAGACATTGGTTAGGTGAGGTTTTTTTGCTCCATTTTATCACCTTTCTTGCCACCGTTGTTAAGTGAACCACTGCGTCTGATAAGTTAGTAAGACGGTTGTTAAGTGAATCTGGCTTCCCTGTTGACTTTGCTTGTCAAAAGGTTGGAAAAAGTGGATAACGTGACCCCGGGACACAACGACCGTCATAAATGTGAGCCAGTTGCCAAACATCTGAATTTTGATCATGTGGGGATGCTACAAAGATTTTCACACTACAAAGTAAGTGTGAAAAACAGACATAAATCACTTTTTCCAGTGCCGTTGTAACTTCGAACAGTCAGTAAATGAACCGTTGTAAGTCAAGGACGACCTGTATATCGAGGGAACCTGTTAATGAAAAATCAAGCACTGGAAATGCCTACAAAAAGCTATTCGAGTATCCTAATATCTCTTCCCACAACCACTGATTCCTGGAGATAAAAGGAAACCTAGAGATACCAAAAGACACAAGAGCCTTCAATTTACAGAAATTTTAGTAAAACCTACCGTATTTTTCGGAGTATAAGACGCACTCCCCCCCCTAAGAGGGTGAAAATTTGGGTGCGTCTTATGCATCGAATGTAGCCCTGCCCACCCGCCGGCCCCTACCCTTTGGCCTCTGCCTCCCAGCAATTTGCATCCTTGCAGCAAACAGCAAGTTTCAGTTTCAGCACAGCCTGATTAGCACAAGCAGCTGATTGTCGGTTGGATCGGCCTCCCGACCATCAGCTGTTTCAGGCTGCAGGGATTGCCATTGCCTATTGCCGCCTCTGCGCACATTTTCGGCCTCCCCGTCCCATTTTTTGCCTCCGCGCGCTCCATTTTCTGCCCATTCCGATCCCCGCCGCCTGGAACAGGCGTAAAATAGCGCGCGTGGAGGCTGAAAACGGGGCGTGGGGAGGCTGAAAACTGGATGCGGAGGCCGAAAATGGGGCGCGCGGAGGTGGCAATAGGCTATGGCAATCCCTGCAGCCTGAAACAGCTGATCTTGGGAAGCCGATCCAACCGACAATCAGCTGCTTGTGCTAATCAGGCTGTGCTGAAACTGAAACTGAAACAGGCTGTTTGCTGCAAGGAGGCAAATTGCTGGGAGGCAGAGGCAGATTTTTTTTTCTTCTTTTCCTCCCCAAAAGCTAGGTGCGTCTTATACTTCGGAGCGTCTTATGCTCCGAAAAATATGGTATATTATTATTTTTTTACAAGCAAAGTGTGACACCAAAGCTCAACCTCCAGCACCAAGGTCCTTCACCAATCTCAGTCTGAAGTAGAAGTTTCTGGGCTCAGTGGACATTTTTTTTTTCTGCATTTCATCCATCCGTCCTGAATCCAAGTCATTCAAGAAAGCAAAAAACTGTTTCAGAAAATCGAAAAGGACCAACTAGAAAAGGAGGGCTTTCTTGCCCCCAACCAGCTGCGGGGGGGGGGGGGGGGGCTGAGACAAGGTCATGCCACCCAAATATGAAGATCAGCAACAGTGGAAGCACAAGATGGAAACGGCTACTTTTGGCAGGGAAAACACTGCCCATCTGTGTATGATTTGACGGCTAAGTCAACCGATTTTTGGAATTATTGGATTAAAAGTTAAAAGTCCTTCTTCCAAAGCTTCTACGGGTATGGAAGGATGTTTGAAGGAAGGAAAACGGACCTCCACTGAAAAGGACCGCGTAGAAGAGCAACGGCCAACTTGTTGTACAAGAATGCAAGAAACCAACGGATTATGGCACACCCCCACAACCTTCTTCCCCATTGCTATTTGGGCAATTTATACCCGCTGAATTTGAAAGCTAACAGCATCACAACCTATCAGAGCTTGGGAAACTGTTCGTCTCTATGGACATCTCTTAATATTTGAGTCTTACACCAACTCAGATGTACATTTGAGTCTTACATCAACTCATACAAAATCATTTGCCCGACATATTCAGTGTTCAGGACTCCCGGTTTCTCCAACCTGATGCTCTCCAGACAAGCCAGAATCACAAAATCCCAGATTTTCTGGCTGGCCCGTGCAACCGTCGGTGGTGCTGGCTGGAAGTTTTAGGGAATGGTAGTTCCAAGACTCTGGAGGGCATCAAGTTGAGAAAGGCTACGGAAGTTCAACTAGCAGGGAAGTCTCCAGAGCTTCAGGAACAGGATATTTGCAAAGCAATTACACACTGGGTTTTATATAAAAACACCATACAGTGCAGCAGAACCCCCTCCAAATTAATTGGCTCTAAAGAATGTCACGCTTTGGCATGGCCGTACGCCGAGCAGTGTCACTTACGAACCCAAGCTTCAGATACCATGGCATCCATGACTTCTGAGTGTCCTACATGGGAAGTGAACTTTCCAAACTGAAAGAACATGTCTCTTGCCCAGTTCTGCTAAGCCCACAAAATACATATACAGAAGAGCCTTTGACTAAAGACCGGTATACGTCTATCTGGATGGTCGTTCTCTTCCATCAAGCTTACAGCTTCAGGAGGGACACACATGTTGGGGAAGCAAGGGGGGGGGAGGAAGGGGACACCTGCCTAGACAGCCAGATCAGCCAAATCATCCCCGGCGATCAGTGGGGTGACAGATGTTGCAGCCAGATCAGCCGAATCAACCCCGGCGATCAGTGGGGTGACAGATGTTGCAGCCAGATCAGCCGAATCAACCCCGGCGATCAGTGGGGTGACAGATGCTGCAGCCAGATCGCCCTCTCGTTCTACAAAAGCCCTCTTCTGAATCCTTCAAGCTCCATCAAGCAGTTCAAAGGCAGAAACAGGGTTGCTTTTGGGAGCTTCCATAATTTCACAATTCCTAGATCCCCAAAAACATCACAGCTGCTTCAGCAAAGAAACAGAACCCAGCCACAGTACCATGCTCCACTTTGGCCAGACTGGATGAAAAAAAAACTAACTTCTGAGAACCCATTTTGATACATCAGAAGTTAGAAAGAAAATTGAAATAGGGAAAGCACCAGATCAGATGGACTTCCGAGTTTATGCTATAAATGTTTTGAAGACCAAATGGAATTCCGTTTAAAAAAATGTTGATGAATGCTGTTACCCAGAGGTGGGTTCCTCCCGGTTCAGACCGGTTCACCCGAACCGGCAGCGACCCGCTGGTGACGTCACGATGACGTCACAGATCCGGTTCGGTCGGTGCCGGTCCGTGGGCGCCGCCCTCTTTTTTTTTTTTTTTCCTTTTTTTACTTTTTTTTTTTACTTTTTTATTTTATTTTCTTCTTCTTCTGCGCATGCGCAGAAGCTGAGTTTCCGGCACTGCGCATGCGTCGCCATCTTGTTTTTGGCTTTTTTTTTTAAAAAATTTTTTTTATCTTTTTTGCACTGTGCATGCGCACGCACGCAAAGCACGCGTGCGCCCACGCGGCGCGGGAGGAAGCGAACCGGCAGCGAGGTAATTTAGAACCCACCCCTGCTGTTACCCAAGGGTCTGCCATGCCAGATTCTTGGCAAAAAGGCAAAAATGGCTTTATTACTAAAAGAAGGACAAGATTTCACCTCTGGTAAGAATTATAGACTGTTTTCGTTATTGACCGATGAGTATAAATCTCTTACAATAATGGCTGAGAGAGTTAAAAAGAGTTTCCAGACTTTTATTCATGGTGATGTTGACCAATCTGGATTTCTACCCAGAAAACCGTGAAAGGATAATGTCAGAACCGTTCTGGATATAGAATATTTTCAACATCATAATGAAAAACAAGCCGCACTGATTTTTTTTAGATGCAGAGAACAGGGCAGCATGGAAAAGGACGTTATTAAAACTCCATAGCATTTATGCAAAACTTGGGATTACTTTTTTGAAAGATTGTCCAAGGAACTAAATTAAAGCAACTTACCTGTAAAATTAGCCTCTTTCCCTGCCTATCAATGTTAGCAAACTTTCACAAAAAAGAGTCGGTGCACTTAAGTTCAGGTAGTCCTCGATGTTACGACCACAATTGAGCCCCAAATTTCTGTTGCTAACCGAGACATTGGTTAAGTGAATTCTGCCCCGTTTTACGACCTTTCTTGCCACAGTTGTTAAGTGAATCGCTGCGGTTCTTAAGTTAATAAGACGATCGTTAAGTGAAACTGGCTTTGCTTGCCTGGAGGTCGCAAAAGGGGATCACATGACCCTGGGACACTGCGACTGTCATAAATGTGAGTCAGTTGCCAAGCACCAGAATTTTGATCGCCTGACCATAGGGCTGCTGCAACGGCCGTAAGTATGAAAAACGGTCATAAGTCACTTTTTTTGGAGATGTCGTAACTTCGAACGGTCACTAAATGAACTGTCGTAAGTCGAGGACTACCTGTAATGCATTTGAGGTAAGAATATATCCCTGTGGGGGACTCTTTCGAAACGAAGAGCTCCATTTAGATATTAGCTCCCAGGGATATGCTTTGATTTACAGAGAATTTAAGATGTCACGGAAGCCTTAGTCAGAGTGGGAGAGTTCACCGCCTAAGAGAATTCTCATCCAGCAATCCTAAAGTAGCACTTTATTAGCCATCATCAACGGTAAGAGATGGGCTGGGATGAAAACAAAACACATCTGGGTTGTATTTCGAAATCAGAGCGAGATTACGATGGGATTCCAGGAGGACTTTCAGCCACAGGCACTTCAGTCCGTTTTTGAATGCCCTGTGTTGTGGCTTGTCGGCCGCCGGCCCCTCCAGCATTCAAATCAGAGGAGGAGGAAGAGGCGTGGGAGTCAGGGTCAGAATCAAAGCAACCTAAGAGCTCCGAGGGAGAAGAGGGAATGGAGCTGGCAGAGAGAGAGAGAGGCGGAGCCTGGGCCGTCCGTCAGCCCTCAGATGGAGAATCAACAGCCCCCAGGTCTGGAGGTGGCTGATGAGCAAGAGGAGGAATAGCTGGGTCCAGTGCCTGACACACGGATGCACAGAAGGCAGAGGAGAGGAGAGCAGTGGAAATCTATGGGCCGGTCCTTGGGACAGAAGAGCCACCGCTGCTAGCGAAGCCCCACCCTAGCTCTGGGGATGAAAGGCAGGGGGTGGAGATGAATAGGTGTGGCAGACAACTATTCATCTTCCGGACGGACGGACGGAGTTCTCAGCCTGTGAGAGAAACTTTTTTGCCGGGGCTGCTGGCGCTCCTAATAAAGGAATCATTGCTTCAGCTACAGAGGGTTTGTCGTGTTTGGGGAGCTTGGTCAGAACACTCTGCTTTAGGACCAAGGTTATCCTTGGTTCAGGATCCAAGGTCTTCCAAGGGCTGTTTGCACAAGTTGGAGCTACGCACGTGTGTGTGCTGGCCCACCGTTTGCAAGGCCCAGTCCCCCTCTGCCCCCACCCCCACCCTGTTCCCTCTGACATTGGAAATCGCTGCGCGGCAGTTGGAAATCGCTGCGCGGCAGTTGGAAACTGCCACGCGGCGATTCCCTGTCACGTGCGCGGCCACGCAGCAATGTTCCCTCTGTCATTGGAAACTGCCGCATGGCGATTCCCTGTCACATGCGCGGCCGCGCAGCCACGCAGCTTAGAGGGAACGTTGATTCGGAGTGATTCTATGTATGGGGATATGTCTGGTTCCCGAAACGTTTCTTGACTCTTGAAATCGAAGATGTGATAGTAGCTGCTTCCTTGCTCCTTAAATCCCATGCCACCTTTGCAGGCAACGTAATTCCCACCGCAAACATGACATCAACAGAAGAGAATCTTTGTAGCTCAGGGTTGAATGGTGGGGTCCTTGGTGCTCGCTGAGCATGGTAGTTTTCTTGCAGATGTTTCATTACCCAGCTAGGTAACATCATCAGTGCTAGAATGCAGTGGGAGAGGAGGAGGAGGAAGAGGAGCAGGAGGAGGAGGAGGAGGAGGATTGTGGGGTCCTTGTTGCTCGCTGAGCTTGGTAATTTTCTTGCAGACATTTCATTACCCAACTAGGTAACATCATCAGTTCTAGACGGGAGTGGGGTTTGCACTGATGTTGTCACCTAGTTGGGTAATGAAACGTCTGCAAGAAAATTACCAAGCTCAGCGAGCAACAAGGACCCCACAATCCTCCTCCTCTTCCTCCTCCTCTTCTCCCACTGCATTCTAGCACTGATGATGTTACCTAGCTGGGTAATGAAACATCTGCAAGAAAACAACCGAGCTCCAAAGAGCCCCCAAACATGACATCTTTCTGCCGCTTTACTTTAAATTGGGAGGTCAAAAAAAAAAAAAAAAAAAAAAAAAAAAAAAAAAAAGGGGGGGGGTGGCAAACCTTTTCATGAGCTTTGAAAGTTCACCAGAGGTTTTGAACAGGGAACGGGCCGTTTCAAGCCTTCTCCTACCACTTCAAGCTCAAGAGCCAGCAGCGCGCAGCTCCTGACCCCAGCCCAGAGCTCAAAAGCTTACCGTCAGTGCCTGGATCTCTTCTTCAGCCTCAGCCGTGGTCTCTTCCAATTCGGTTTTAGCTTCCCGGAGTTGACTTTCCAGGGCTGCCCGGGCCGCTTGCAACCCTGAAATCTGAGATTCCCTCTCCTGGAGGGTGAGCTGCAATTCGGTAAGCTGTCGCTTCAGTTCCAATTTTTGTTCTTCGTGTTCAAGGCTAACCTGAAGGACAGAATTTGAGAGCGTCCCGTTTTAAGGCTCAAACGTTCAGCACTTCCCTTGTGTACAGGATGAAAAAATCGGACTACACGGACCAAGAATAATGGACACAAAAATGTCATTCAAAGAACCTTTCAAATTCCCTATATCCTCTGGTTCTTTTCTAAAAGCTGACCTCCCTCTCCTCAAAATAAAAAAAGGGAGGGAGGATGAATTCCCATCTCAACAGGTAGTACGGCTTCGTAACAAGAATCAAGATCTGCTACCATTAGTTATCAGTGTTGTAGCCAGTCACTCTGCTTCTAGGCAGTTAAACTGCAAAAATAGGACATAAACCAAGCATATTGGTATGGACAGTACTTCCTGCATTACTGCCAGGGCTGTCGAGAGAAATTATGGTTTACAGTAACAGGAGCAAGCCCAATTCTTCTCTAGACTCACCTGTTCTAATATACATCTGTATTGTAAAATACTGTATAAAAGATAGCATTAGCACCGCTTTGCAGTGCTTTACAGCCCTCTCTAAGCAGTTTACAGAGTCAGCATTACAGAGTGTCCCCAACCATCTGGGTCCTCATTTTACCGACCTTGGAAAGATGGAAGGCTGAATCAACCTTGAGCCGGTCAGGATCGAACTCCTGACAGTGGGCAGAATTAGCCTGCAATACTGCCTTCTAACCACTGCGCTACCACAGCTCTTAATAGCAATAGCACTTAGACTTATGTACTGCTTCACGGTGCTTTACAGCCCTCTCTAAGCGGTTTACAGAGTCAGCCTCTTGGACCCCAACAATCTGGGTCTTCATTTTACCAACCTCGGAAGGATGGAAGGCTGAGTCAACCTTGAGCCGGTCAGGATCGAACTGCTGGCAGTGGGCAGAATTAGCCTGCAATTCTTCATTCTAACCACTGCGCCACCACAACTCTTAATAGCACTTATATACCGCTTCACAGTGCTTTGCAGCCCTCTCTAAGCGGTTTACAGAGTCGGCCTCTTGGCCCCAACAATCTGGCTCCTCATTTTACTGGCTAATGCAAATGTGGAAGAAACGGAACTTCCATATTTCAGCTCAACAGCATTGCTCTAAGTCAGCGGTTCTCAACCTGTGGGTCGCGACCCCTTTGGGGGTCGAACGACCCTTTCACAGGGGTCGCCTAAGACCATCGGGAAACACATATTTCCGATGGTCTTAGGAACCGAGACACCGCTCCTCTAGCCGTCCACATACGAGTACCCGGGGATGATGCAACGCACGGGCGGCCCTCGAATGCGTAGGTGCTGATAGAAGGGCCGCGTGCGCTAGCCCACCATCTTGGTGCCACGCCCCCTTTGTCACCTCATTGACCTCGTCGCATGCGGGGAGGGGGTCGCGGCGGCGGGGCGGGGGTCGCATTAGGAAGGTTGAGAACCACTGCTCTAAGCTATCAGAATCAATCTTCGGAAGCCACAGATGATCACAAATGTGCTTGTTGATAGTTTTTCCCCACAGCCTTTTGTCTCTGTTTACACCCTGCCAAAACGTGTCTGGCACTTGAGAAACAGACTCGATGCCATCTGATTAATGGGAAACTCATTTGTTTCATCTGGGGCACAGTGCTAGTTTTAAAAGGTTGTTGCCCGTGTCAATGGAGTCTCTCTGAAAGGACACCCTCACACCCTTAAGCAGGTGCCCAGGCACCTCTGGAGAGCAGAAGTTCATAAGAAGACTTGGTCTTGCGTGGAAGGAGTCTTTGTAGGCATAGAGTGGATGTTGTGGCCTGTCAGCCGCCGGCCCCTCCAGCAGCCGAATCAAAGGAGGAGGCGTGGGAGTCAGGGTCAGTATCAAGGCAACCTGAGAGCTCCGAGGGGGAAGAGGGAATGGAGCTGGCAGAGAGAGAGAGACAGAGACGGAGCCTGGGCAGTCCATCAGCCCTCAGATGGAGAGTCAACAGCCCCCAGGTCTGGAGGTGGCTGATGAGCAAGAGGAGGAACAGCTGGGTCCAGTGCTGCGCAGAAGGCAGAGAGGAGAGCAGTAGAAATCCATGAGCCGATCCTGGGGAAGAAAGATCCATCACTGCTAGCGAAGCCCCACCCTAGCTCTGGGAATAAAAGGCAGGGGGTGAAGATGAATAGGTGTGGCAGACAACTATTCATCCTCCGGACGGACGGACTTGTTAGCCTGCAAGAGAAACTTTTTGCCAGGGCTGCCGGCATTCCTAATAAAGGAATATTTTGAGTTCATGTCAGAGGGTTGGTTGTGTTTGGGGAGCTGGGTCAGAACAGTGCAGGAAGGAGAGGCTCTTTCCCAGAGGGCAACAAAACAGCAGAGCTTGGACTGTCTGGTGGACAGGAAGAGCAGGTTTGGGCCCTCCCTGGCAGCTCACAGGATCTATCTATAGTTACTGCAGATAACTGCTTTAACCTGGCAAGATTCTATCTGTAGGTGAACAACGATAAAGAAACTCCTCCAAAGTAGCTCCACGTGTCATTCTTGGTTCTTTGGGACTGACCCCCAAGCGATGCACAATTATGTGACATTGTAAAAGAACTTATCTTGACAATTTCACCGTTAACCACTTCTCTTACGCGCCACTCCTCAATGGAAACCATTGGCCGCGGTGGCGCAGTGGTTAGAATGCACTACTGCAGGCTACTTCTGCCGGCTGCCTGCAATTTGGCAGTTTGAATCTCACCAGGCTCAAGGTTGACTCAGCCTTCCATCCTTCCGAGGTCAGTAAAATGAGGACCCAGATTGCTGGGGGCAAGATCCTGACTCTGTAAACCTCTTAGAGAGGGCTGGAAAGCACTGGAAAGCGGTATATAAGTCTAAGTGCTATTGCTATTGGGGGAGAAAAGCTAGGTCTTTAAGTGTCTATGGAGATTCTCAGCCATCCAGGTCATGGTTGCCCCAAAGGTGCTTTTTCAAGAGGCAACTGGACTTTCTGGTTTTTTCTTTGAAGACCTTTCGCTTCTCATCCAAGAAGCTTCTTCAGCTCTGACAGGATGGTGGGGAATGGAAGGATTTATACTCCTTGCAGACAGCTGGACATTTGCATGAAAAAACCAGAAAGTCCAGTTGCCTCTTGAAAAAAAAAGCACCTCTGGGCCAGGTCTTTAAGATTTTATGGAAAGCCAGAAGGGTGAAGACCTGTTGAACCTCAAGAGTCTTCCAAAGGGCAGAGGCTGCCACGGCAGAAAGCCCACTTCCTAACTCCCATCAAATGATAATATTTAGGGAAAGGGAGTAGGAGGGTGCCCACCCCATCTGGTCTTGTAGGACTGGCGGACGTCCTTAAGAAAGGGGGGCCTGCAGAAATGGTAGTTAATTGGTAGTGTGAACGGTAGGAATATTCAAACATTTTTACCTCTCGTAACCTCGTCTCCAACTCCAGCAGGCGAGTCTTGTCGGTGTGGTCCTGGTGACTGATTTTTTCCAATTGTTCCTCCAGTTTATTGTTGTGCGCCTCTAATTTTCCAGCCTGGGTTTCCAGATAAAATTTCTGCTGCCTGAGCTCAGAAATCATCTCTTCTTGGGCTTTCCTAAAAAAAAAATTTAAAAATAAAAATAAAAAATTGGAGGGGGGGGTGTTTACGTAGTCTAACCCAAAGGCCGTTTTCATTTGAGTAATGCGGGTAGTCTTCGACTTACGACCACAATTCAGCCCAACATGTACGTTACTAAGTGAGAAATTTGTTTTGGCCCCATTTTACGACTTTTCCTGCCACGTTTCTTAAGGGAATCACTGCAGTGTTGCAGTGGGGGTGGTCTCAGAGATCCTTTGGTTGGACTGTTTGCTGTTGGCTTCTTCGGCCCGTTTCTTGATTGGGGTATTGTTGACTTGATTGCGGGTCTGATGTTAACTTTGAAGTTAATCTATGCTGATCTGGGTGCTGATTGCTGGTAGGGAGGTGCTGGGGTCTTTTTTGTTCCTTTTTGGATTATTACCCAGCCCAAAAAAACCTCCAAACCCATTTCTTAAAAGCCTCCAGTGATGGAGCACCCACAACTAATTGTTCTCAGCATCAGGAAGTTTCGCCTTAATTCCAGGTTGCTTCTCTCCTTGATTAGTTTCCACCCGTTGTTGCTTCTCCTCCTGCCTTCAGGTGCTTTGGAGAATAGGTGGACCCCCTCTTCTTTGTGGCAGCCCCTCAAATATTGGAAGATCGATTTCATATCCTCCCTTAGTCCTTCTTTTCACTAGACTAGCCATACCCAGCCTAGTCCTTTAGAGGTTTCTCCCAGGATAAAAGTAAGAGGCCCACAACTTGCAAGATTTTAGATATCGCGTGCAATTTCTGATAAAGATGCCAAGACTGCACACACTGGGCAATCTTTCTGGCTACAGACAGACAGACAGACAGACAGACAGACAGACAATGCAATTAGGGGAGATTCACAGATGTTCTCTGCCGTGGCTGTTCAGGCCTATCTCGGCTCCAAATTCAAAGGAGCATCAAAAGGAAGGCTCTACACAATGAGTAACAGGCTTGCTAAACTTCTTCAAATTGGTGTGAGTCAAGACAACATAATAGCAGCTTTTATGCTTACATGTTCCTCTGAGTAAACAGGCTGCTGTTTGCTGCCAGCTTGTTAGCTTCAGACAGTTCCACTATTCTCTGCTCCAGAGATCTGATCTTCGAATCCATGGCATTGATCATCTGAAGAAAGACACATATTTCCCCCCACCCCCCATTAATACAGCTGTATTAACCATGATGGATTTATTTAATTTCTCCAGCCACCCGACTCAACCAATTGACTCTGGGCGGCATACGAATTCTCAAATTATAAAAACAAGTTTAAAAAACAAAACAAAACCCCATTATAATGGTAAAAAACACCCACGAGGTAAATAAATACAAACAGCAGACATGATGATTCATCTACTAACAGTAAAGCCAAGAAAGGGGGCCCTTCCGAGTCCCAGGGAACATAGTCAAGTATTTAAATCAGGGGTGTCCAATCTTGGACAACTTTAAGACCCATAGACTTCAACTCCCAGAATTCCCCAGGCAGCCATGCTAGAGCATAAAGAAAAAAAATATCTGCTGTGAACTCCACATAGGTGTCAGGAAGGGCATCCGGCCAGTAAAGGCTCAGCTCCATCCAGTCGCCCAGACTCTACTATGAATAATTAAGGGATCGTAAAAAGGAAGTAAACGGGAGTATGTGCATTAACTATATTGTATTAATAAAGAAGAATATGTGTAGCTCAGGGATGATATGAGGGGTCCTTGGTGCTCTCTGAGCTGGCTGGTTTTCTTGCAGGTGTTTCAATCAGTACTCTAACTAGGTAACATAATCAGTGCTAGTGCTTATCCAAGTTGTACGTGCCTGATTTCATGCCTTGAAAAGGCCCCAACAGGGTTGAAGCCATTCTAATCTCCGAGGGGACGATATTCCACGGAGCAGGGGCCACCGTAGAGAAGGCCCGTCTTCTCGTTACTGCCAGTCGATATCTTTGGCTGACATGATCTACAGCAGAGGTCTCCAACCTTGGCAACTTTATGATGTGTGGACTTCCAATTCCCAGAATTCCACAGCCAGCATGGCTGGCTGAAGAATTCTGGGAGTTGAAGTCCACAAGTTGTAGAGTTGCCAAGGTTGGAGACCTCTGATCTACAGCATGTCCAATCTGCCGGCTCAGGTGGACCCTTCTTGGATAAAGACGGTCCTACAGGTAACCCAGCCCCAAGCCACGTAGGGCTTTCAAGGTGACAAGGAGCACCTCGAACTGCACCCACGGATGAAAATATCAGAAGGGGGTGCAGCCTTTCTCGCCTCTAGAATAAAACCAAGGGTGGCGCTGGCCATTTTCTCGAAAAGGCTGCTTCACCAAGCCCTTCTGAGCGTTTCCCCGAAGTCTCTTCGAAGAGACTTCCCTCTGTCTGAAGTTCATCAAAATCACCCTGCGCTCTACGGGAATTACGCGCCCATCTTCTAACTCTGCTCAAAATATTCGACGGGCTCGGCAGGCGTGTTGTTGAAGCCCACCACGAGTTCCCAACAGGAGGCCCTGGAGAATTCTCAATAGCTCCTCCGGGTGAAAACATCTTTACACCGGCAAATATTGATATGACAATTATGCGTGTTTAGCTCAAGCCGGCAATCTTGCTAAGTGACATTTTACACATTTGGATGTGACTAAGATCACCTACAAGCAGCCGGGTGAGTCAAGCTAATTGAAACACAGCGCCTTAGCTAAATAGCAGCCCCGCTTACCGCTTTCTGTTCGGCAAGGATTTTGCACTTTTCGTGAGCTTCCTCCTCGTGTTTCCTCAGCATGTTTTCCAGAGCATCTTTGTCTGCAAGGTCTTTCTTCATCTGGTTATCAAGCACCTGCGGGGATTGTGGGAAGGAGGAAACTTGGTGAAGGTAAAGTTTAAGTCTAAAGCGTCTAAAATGGCTTAAGGCAGATACGGGTTGCCTTGGGCCGTTTTGGATGCCTGGAAATATGTCGGAGAAACACCGGAAGGCCAAACCCTATCGGGAATTTGCAAAAGCTTTCTGGGGCTGAAACGCCCGAGTTGGTCTTTGAGTGGCATTCCAGATGCTGCATTCAAAAGAAACCTCACAAAATGTATTCAAAATGGACTGTGATTAATGTGTGTGTGTGTGTGTGTGTGTGTGTGTGGGTGTGTGTAGCATATGCATATGGAGATGGATGGGGAGATTGAGTGAGAGAGAGAGAGAGAGAGTGTGAGTGAGAGAGAGAGATGACAGACGGACAGACAGATATAGATAGATGACATACAGATTAGATGGATGGATGGATAAAAGAGAGAGAGAGAGAGAGAGAGAGAGAGAGAGAGAGAGAGAGAGATGACAGACGGACGGACGGACGGACGGATATAGATAGATGACATACAGATTAGATGGATGGAAGAGAGAGAGAGAGAGAGAGAGAGAGAGAGAGAGAGAGAGAGAGAGAGAGAGAGAGAGAGAGAGAGAGAGAGAGAGAGAGAGAGGAGAGAGAGAGATGACAGACGGACGGACGGACGGACGGATATAGATAGATGACATACAGATTAGATGGATGGAAGAGAGAGAGAGAGAGAGAGAGAGAGAGAGAGAGAGAGAGAGAGAGAGAGAGAGAGAGAGAGAGAGAGAGAGAGAGAGGGAGGAATTGAGAGCATGTATCAGAAATTTTATTTTTTAATGTGTGCCAAATGTGTTCACAGGAAAATAAATGACAATAAAGGTTATCTTATCTTAAAGCTAAGGTTGAGAAACACGGATATTGGGTGGAGGTTTATGTTCTCCGAGCTTGTGGGTTGGTTTCCGAACGTTTCATTACCAGGCTAGGTAACGTCTTCAGCGGAGTTTAGGGGATGTCAATGTCGGGGTTCTGATGAAGATTGGCCACCAAACCCCACACCCCTACATGCCTTATAGATGTTTCATAAGAGGAGCAAAAAATTATTTGAGCTGAAGAGAAGGCTGGCATGTCCAACTCAAAAGGCAGTGTTACTTAAGAGTCTAATTGTTCAGTTGCCTGGCACTGTGGACATTATTTGGTGAGAGTTTCATTAGGGCTCTTTCTTCGTATTTTCCTCCTGGGTCAACCTGACATCTGAATAGACGCTCAACAGTTCCATGGCAATTTGAGCCCCATCCTTCTTCTTAACAATCACTTACAATTCGTTTAAAGCTCTTTCTGGACTTTCCCAGGGATTTCTTGAAAAAGTCAGCGAACGCAGAAGGGGAGCACGAAGGGGGAAGAATGGAGCCCCCAGAATTGTCTGAGTCAGTTTTCTTAGTTTTAGAAGCGGGGGTCCCCTAACGTTACTGAGCTCTCCGGCATAATAAATCGAGATTTTTGCACTCGACTGGGATCCGGCGTTGGTTTTCTACCTGGGTGGTATGGTTCTTGAATGTTTTCAGCCGGATGGCTGCGGATGGATGGGTGGGTGGGTGGATGGATGAATGGATGGATGGATGGATGGATGGATGGATGGATGGATGGATGGATGGAATAGTTGCCGAGATGGATGGATGGATGGATGATAGATAGATGGATAGATAGATAGATACAGGCTCCAGGTTGACTCAGCCTTCCATCCTTCCCAGGTGGGTAAAATGAGGACCCAGATTGTTGGGGGCCACGCAGTCGCATCAAGAGAAGGACCACAGCTGGAATCCCTCCCTTGTGTTGTGTATTTCAAGTGTGAGGTTTTGTTTGTAATTTAGTGCAACAGCTGAGCTAACTGGGCAGCCAAAAAAACAACAACACCCCGCATGGTTGCGATTTTGCTGCACAATTTCAATAGCTTACTTTGGGGAAGGCAGTTTCCGGAGGGCTCAGAGAGGAAACTGTGTTTGTGTTTGTTTTTGTGTGTGTGCGTGTGCGTGCGTGCGTGTGTGTGTGTGTGTGTGTGTGCGCGTGTGTGAGACACTTCTCTGTCCTTGATTCCCTTCTGTTGTATGCCACTTCCTTAGTTTTGGGACCCAAGCGCCCCCAAATTTGTTCTAGAGCCCAGGTGGCGCAGCGGTTAGAATGCAGTATTGCAGGGTGACTCTGCCCCACAGTCAGGAGTTCGATTCTGACCGGCTCAAGGTTGACTCAGCCTTCCCTCCTTCCGAGGTGGGTAAAATGAGG
Source organism: Thermophis baileyi (assembly GCA_003457575.1). Lineage (NCBI taxonomy): Eukaryota > Metazoa > Chordata > Lepidosauria > Squamata > Dipsadidae > Thermophis > Thermophis baileyi. Next base: position 554,809 of record QLTV01002943.1, on the reverse strand, counting down.
ACCCAGATTGTTGGGGGCAATAGGATGACTCTGTGAACCGCTTAGAGAGGGCTGTAAAGCACTATAAAGCGGTATATAAGTCTAAGTGCTATTGCTTTTGTGATAGATTAGATTGGATTGGATTGGATTGGATTGGATTGGATTGGAGAGAGAGAGAGAGAGAGAGAGAGAGGGAGGGAGAGAGAGAGAGAGAGAGAGAGATGGATGGATGGATGGATGGATGATAGGTAGATTGGTAGGTAGGTAAGTGGGTGGATGGAGGGAGGGAGGGAGGGCTGGGTGGGTAGGTAGGTAGGTAGGTGGATGGATTGATGGATGGATGGATGGATGATAGATAGATGGATAGATAGATAGATACAGGCTCAAGGTTGACTCAGCCTTCCATCCTTCCCAGGTGGGTAAAATGAGGACCCAGATTGTTGGGGGCAAGAGGCTGACTCTGTAAAACTGCTTAGAGAGGGGCTGTAAAGCAATGTGAAGTGGTATATAAGTCTAAGGGCTATTGCCTTTCCTTCCTTCCTTCCTTCCTTCCTTCCTTCCTTCCTTCCTTCCTTCCTTTCCTCCCTCCCTCCCTCTACAGTAGTTAGAAAGCAATATTGCAGGCTAACTCTGCCCACTGCCAGGAGTTCGATCCTGACCGGCTCAAGGTTGACTCAGCCTTCCATCCTTCCGAGGTCGGTAAAATGAGGACCCAGATTGTTGGGGGCAAGAGGCTGACTCTGTAAACCGCTCAGAGAGGGGCTGTAAAGCCACTGTGAAGCGGTCTATAAGTCTAAGTGCCAGTGCTATTTCCTTTCCTTTCCTTTCCCAACTCAATGCAGCAGAGTGAGAAACGCCACCTGTCTCCAGAGGATCATCAAATCCACTTCTTACTTTGAGCCTCTCTTCATACATTTGTTCTTTCTGCTTCAGGTGCAACTCCAGGTGTTGGGCCGCCAGCTGAGCTTCCCTGTGTTTCTCTTCCAGTTCCTAGGAGAAAAGATATTTTTTTCAGCATCTCAAACTCAAAAGGAAAGACGCAGAAGGGGCACCTACGAAAAACCACCTGCACAAACCCACCGTCGTCACAGGCAGTCCTCGACTTACGACCACAGCCGAGCCCCACATTCCTGCCGTTAAGTGACCTTTGTCCCCTTTCCCCGACCTTTCTTGCCATCGTTCTTAAGTGAATCGCTGCCGTTCTAAGGTTGGGAACGCGGTCGTTAAGCGAATCTGGCTTTCCCCATTGACTCCGCTTGTCAGGTGGTAAAAGATGATCACGCGACCCCGGGACACTGCGACCGTCATAAATATGAGTCAGTTGCCAAGTGTCTGAATTTCGATCACATGGCCATGGGGAGGCTGCAACCGTCGTAAGTGTAAAAATGGTCATGTCACCTTTTCAGTGCCGTTGTAACTTTTTTTTTTTAATTTTATTTAGACATTTTTTCTTCTTTAAAATGCATAAGTGCTTAGTAAACAGTGTATTGTCTGGATCAATTTGCTTATACAGAGTATTAATAAAATAGTAGTGATAATAATAATAACCATAATAATACTAATGTTTACTTATAGTAAAGTTCTTTCATCATTTACATACATATCAGTAATCTTTCATCCTCTAATCTCTATCCCATTTATCTAACCATTGATAAAACATATCCCATGTTAAAAAATATTCTGTTTCTTCCTTATCTTTTATTATTAATGTCAATCTATCCATCTCCGCACAGTCTAGTATTTTTCTAATTATACTTTCATCTGTAGGTATATCCTCATTTTACCAATATTGTGCAAATACAATTCTCGCTGCTGTCAACACATGTATTATTAAATATGTAATCCCTTAATTATAATTTTCTGGTAATATACCTAACAAAAATATTTCTGGTTTTAACTCTATGCATTGCTTTATCGTTTTCTCTAACCAAGTGCTGTTGTCACTTTTCAACAGTCGCTAAATGAAAGGTTGTACATCAAGGACTACCTGCATTTGCCTCTTCCCAGCCTATGACATTGGTGTCAGAGCGTAATTCTCCTAATATTACCAACCTTTAAACCAACTGAGGCTGTGTGAGTTTCGGAGTCTTGATGCCGACTATGGACATATGGTCCAACTTTCACAGCAATGTATGGCTGTGAAAGTTGGACCATAAGGAAGGCTGAGCGCCAAAGAATGGAGGCCTTTGAACTATGGTGCTGGAGAAGACTCCTGCGAGTCCCTTGGACTGCAAGGCGATCCAACCGGTCAGTCCTAGAGGAGATCAACCCTGACTGCTCTTTAGAAGGCCAGATCCTGAAGAGGAAACTCAAATACTTTGGCCACCTAATGAGAAGGAAGGACTCACTGGAGAAGAGCCTAATGCTGGGAATGATTGAGGGCAAAAGAAGAAGGGGAAGACAGAGAATGAGGTGGCTGGATGGAGTCACTGAAGCAGTAGGTGTGAGCTTAAATGGACTCTAGAGGATGGTAGAGGACAGGAAGGCCTGGAGGAATGGTGTCCATGGGGTCGCGATGGGTCGGACATGACTTCGCGACTAACAACAACATGGACATACAGAGACCACCTCAAGACTAAATTTCCCGGGTCTTTTTCAAAAGTCAGCTTTCTACTCCACTCATGTTGAAGGAATGTCAGAACTGGAGTTGCCTTTGGGGGGGGGGGTGAAGTAAAAATCCAGACTTGGTGTCCCAAAGGTGCCTTTTCTGAAGCTTTTCTGAGGCACTGAACCGAAGAAGCTTCTTGGATGAGAAGAGAAATGTCTTCAAGGAAAAAACAAAGTCCAGTTGTCTCTTGAAAAAGCACCTTTGGGACAACCATGACCTGGATGGCTGAGAATCCCCATAGAAATCCACCCTTGAGGGTTTCCAAACTTCAGACATTTTTCAGTTGTGTTGGGGATGCAGCGGATACCACACAGTTGGGGAAACTGACAGAAGTTGGAATCCTGTACCAGGGCCAGACGGTGATGTCTAAGCTTGACAAGTCATCTTAGCAGACCTCGACAGCATCAGAAAACCAAAAACGAGCATGCTGTTCCCAAAATGACGGTGGGACAAAGACTGGACCATAAATAGCCTTGTCCTACAGTTGTTTGGTCAAAAGCCACTCTTCGGTTTAACATTTTTATTGGGTTATAAGATAAAATAAGATACAAAATACAAAAGTAAATAGGAAAAGGGTGGGTTGGAAGAGAAGTGAGGGAGGATAAGAGAAGAAGAAAAAGAAACATGGACTTCTGACTCTCTCTGTTGCAGTAAAATAAGGCAGTGACATCAAATCACAACTTTTTTGTTTTTTCATAATAACATGAACAAGCCATTTCTATAAAGATCTATCAATCTAATCGGTAAAACTCAAGATCAAAGTTTGCTTCTTTTCCACTTCAAGCACAAAGTTCAGAAATGGTCTCCATGTGGAAATAAAAGTGCTTGTATTCTTTTCTTTATTCAAAATAGTCAATTTTGCCATTTCAGCCAACTCCATCAGCTTCTGCAGCCGTTCGTCCATGTTAGGAATCGAAGTGTCCTTCCATTTTTGAACATACAATATAGCCTCGCTGCTGTCAAAATATATATAATAACAAAGTTCCAATTTTTTTTCTCCAGGTCTTTTTCCATTAGGCCCAAAAGGAAAAGTTCTGGTTTGATCTTTATCTCCATCATCAAAATCTTCTGTATTAAAATATGAATCGTGATTCGAAAAGCCACTCTTAATAAGGGAAGAGCTTCATGCATTCATTTCCAACTGGCTGCATGACCGACAATTCTTCTTCTGCATTGCACATGAATAAATTACAGGTCCATCTGTAGGCTGAACTCTGAATATCGCTTTATGCGAATCTACGTGTCCCAGGATAAACGTTTTACAGGATCCAATCTGGGTCGCTCGCGGACCAGAAGGTTTTGCCTTCCAAGCTTTCAGCCCATCCTTGGGGAACTTTTCCCTAGCGGAGTGTGTGCGCTGTTGTGTGTGTGTGTAGTTTTTTTTTAGAAAGGCACGCATTCCGTTAGAGAGACGTTCCCTGAGGATAGGCTCCAGCACGAGTTCCGAAAACCCGAAAGACAAAACCCTCCGACCGACCCAGATTGGATCCTGCAGGCATCTGATTAACAGATTAATAGAGTTGGAAGGGACCTTGTAGGTTATCTAGTCCAACCCCCCCAACCCAAGCAGGAGAACCTACACCATTTCTGATATCGGGGTAACAGCCCATAAACAATTATACGAACACTGTTCAGTTTTCTTTTTTTCTTTTTTTTTAATCACAGACTAGCACGCATCTCTCTGCAATCGGTTTAAACATACATTCGAAGGCAAGCCAACAACAGCAGCAAACAAAACCCCATCGTGACCTATTTCCCCAAAACGGATAGATCTTTCCAGAAAGTCAAGAAGTGCAAGTTGCAGACTCCGGGGCAGAGAAAAATCACTTGAAATCTTCTTCTCCAAGCAGCTCCTACTCAGCTGCCCCTACCTCTGTTGCCATAGCAAGCTGTCAGCTTCCACCTACACGGCTAAAAGCCCAGGGAAAACATAAAGACTTGCAACGCTTTCTCTTGTTTGTGGGCCGATCTTTCTCCTTTTTGCTCTTCTTCTTTGAAGTCGATCCCAACTCAAGCAGTCGCTTCCTTTTGAGAAAATGCTCTCCGTTTTGTTTGGTTTTTTTAATGTTTTTTTTTAGGGCTGGATGAAACCGTTCTCAAACCCATCGGCCGCTGGCGATTCTCCAGAATCTCAAGTTCATTTTGGATTAAAACAATACAAAGCCAAAACACAGAATCGTAGGGCTGGGCCTTCGAGGTCTTCTAGTCCAACCCCCTGCTTAAGGCAGGAGATCTTACACCATCCCAGTCAAATGGTTGTCCAATCTTGAAAACGTCCAGCGATGGAGCAACCACAATTCCAGAAGGCAGGCTATTCCTCTGATTAATTGTTCTGTCAGGAAGTTTCTCCTTAGTTCCAGGTTGGATCTGTCTTTAACAAGCTTCCATCCGTTACTTCTTATCTTGGCCTCTGGTGCTTTGGAGAATAGGTTGACCCCCTCTTGTCTATGACTGAATAACAGAGTTGGAAGGGACCTTGGAGGTCTTCTAGTCCAACCCCCTGCTCAAGCAGGAGACTCTATACCAGTGGTTCTCAACCTTCCTAATGCCACAACCCCCGCCCCGCCGCCACAACCCCCACTCCGCCCCCGCCCCGCGCGCGATGAGGTGACCAAGGGGCCGTGGTGGGCTAGCGCGCGCTTAGGCGACCCCTGTGAAAGGGTCGTTCGACCCCCAAAGGGGTCATGACCCACAGGTTGAGAACCGCTGCCCTATACCATTCCAGACAGGTAGCTGTCCAGTCTCTTCTTAAAAGCCTCCAGTGTTGGAGCACCTACAACTTCTGGAGGCAGGCGGTTCCACTGGTTCATTGTTCTCACTGTCAGGAAATTTTCTCCTTAGTTCTAAGGTTGCTTTTCTCTCCTTGATTAGTTTCCATCCGTTGTTTCTCGTCCTGCCTCCCGGTGCTTTGGAGGGTTGACCCCACTCTCCTTTGGGGCAGCCCCCTCAAATGTTGGAACACTGCTATCATGCCTCTAAATCCTCCCCTTCAGTAGGCTAGACGACAATGCTACAGATTGGTTCGGGATGTTTGATGACAAGGGGGAAATCTGGCTGTACCACGGAGCTACAATCCTTTCGGATTTGGCAGAGAGAACATTGCCTGCCTATGTTTAATCTCTCTCTAATTGGTAGAGTATCAAACACCTTGCAGGAGAAAGGGGAAGAAAGGGATCAAGCAGAGCACATCAAACTGGAATCCCTTTGTAAGCCACGGTGCTGATCGGTTGGATAGTCGCAAAGAGACTTTGATAATTGGCAAGGAGGAAAGTTAAATCTCGCCAACTGCCCAGTCTCTCTTTAGGGGTTCCAAGTCACAGGGGTGTGATAAAGAATCGGAAAGAATACAGTGAATTTTTGTTAATATAACTGGTGACAGTTTATAAAGGTGATTAAGTGCAAATAGAAATAAGTATTATTTTAACAGCAAGGAAGATAAAGCAAGAATGGTTAAATTGATTGTTCTATTCAAAGAAGAGAATGTATTTATTTGGATATCACTTCTGGATTTTGCGCTCGTGATAAAAAAAAACGACGTTGGTTTTGCCGATTAAAAGATTTGTTACTATAGAAATGGTTATTATATACTAACATGTAAAAGTAAGAAGTTGTAGTGTTATCGTGTCCTGTGCTACAAAGAGTTGGAAGTCAATGGCTTTTTCTTGTGCCTCATATTTTCCCCCTTCTCTTTTTCCTTCCCTTAACTTCCCATTTTTCTTTTTCTTTGGATTTTACACATTGATAAAACAATAAATGTTATATATATATATATATATATATATATAACACACCTCCACCCAATCAGAACACAGCCAAGCCCCCACCCTATCAGTTCAAACCCCACTGGCAGTTAAAAGGAAGAAACAGCTGCAATTCTCACATTGCTCCTAGAAGCAGGAGGCCGAAGTCACAAGCCTGATAATCAGCCTGAAGATGACGAATGAGACTTCGTCGCAACGTCGCAACGACATCTCCAACTTCACGCGGGAGAAAACCCGAATAACCATAGACCTTGCAGGGAGCGTTTCCAGTGCAACCACCGTAGGACACCAGAAAGACCTCTGACATAAGTCTTACGAAAGAAGACCGCCAACCTTCTTTGTTTTATTCTTAAACCGGTCGGCAATTTTTCCGGATTTCGAAAGTTTTCTTGGAAAACTCCCCGAATCCAGGGGATGTCGCCAGAAAAAAGCCAATAATAATGGAATTTAAGCTGGGTTGTCATCGGCCGCGGCAGTTGGCCGTCTCCAGGCTGCGAGGACCCCGCGGAACGAGGATAATTCCTATGCTGAGAGAATTCCAGTAAAGAGGATGATTCATGTTGGCTTGTTCTGGCAAGCTTGCTGATTAATTTTTGCTCTTCTGCCCTTCCTTTCATCCTGGAAGCCGCGTTCCTTCGCAAGCCACTTCAAATGCCACAGGTGGCCACCGCGAAGAACAGACCTTGCAAACCCGAAGCATGGAAGGCACACGCGCTGCGTGCAGAACAAGCAATTCCAGACTGTCTATAGCCAAGTGGAAGCCTGAGTTTCACAGGTTCTGTATAGAACAGTGGTGGTGAACCTTTTTCTTCTTGTGTGCCAAAAATGGGAGGGCGCGCACACGGCACACACACCCACACCCACATGCACCGCACTGTGCATGCATCCCCCCCCCCGTTGGGCCGTTTTTCACTCTCCGGAGGCTTCAGGAGGCTTCCCTGAAGCCTCCAGAGTGCGAAAAACGGCTCAATGGGCAAACCAGAAGTTTGTTTTCCGAACTTCCGGTAGGCCCGTTGGGCCGTTTTTCGCCCTCCCCAGGCTTCAGGGAAGCCTCCTGAAGCCTGGAGAGGGCGAAAACGGCCTTCCCCAAGGCCGAAAATCAGCTGGCCAGTGCGCGCATGCACACTGGAGCTGACATAGGGCAACGCCTCGCATGCCCTCAGATATGGCTCCGCGTGCCATAGGTTCACCATCACGGGTATAGAACATCAGCGCCCAACCTTTGCAGCTTGGCAGCCGGGGTTGGGGAGAGAAGAGGGGAACCGGGCCGTGTGAGAGGCAGCTTGGCGGCGCGCACACACAGCTCGACTTGTGTGTGCGGCGGCCCGGCACGTGTGAACATACAAACGCAGTTCGACTTGCATGAGTGGAGCTGTGCGCGCCTGTGCACCAGTAGTGGGTTTCACTTACCTTCACTACCGGTTCGGAACTGTGAATGCTCGCTCGCGCGTGGCGCTTCTGCGCATGCGCAGATCGTCTGTGATGATGTCCGGGTGGGTGGGCGGAGCCTCCCGCCGCCGCCGCTACTGGTTCGCCCGAACCGGGGCAAACCAGTAGCAACCCACCACTGCTGTGCACCCACACTAGCATGTTGCTCATGCAAGCTTAGTTGCATGTGCACCGGACCGCCACTCGTGCGGCCCGGTTCTGAATAGGGCGCAGCCTGGGGGTTTGGAAACCCCTGATATAGAGAACAAAGTGAGGCTCTTTTGTCCCAGGATGAGGAGGTTTGCAGGAGCCAGTGGGCCAGAGAGGGGAAAAAACAGCCAAAGATAGGAACGGTGGCAATGGAGAAGCAGGGGGTGAAAAAGGAAAGTACAGATAGTCCTTGACCTACGATAGTTAGTTTAGTGACCGTTCAAAGTTACAATGGCGCTCGAAAGACTGATGACCATTTTCCACACGACCGTTGCAGCATCCCCAGGGTCACGTGATCAAAATTTGGACGCTTGGCAACCAGCTCGCATTTATGATGGTCGCAGTGTCCCAGGGGCATGTGATCCCCTTTTGCAGTTGACAAAACAAAGTCGCGTGTGCAGGCTTTCGAACTGCTAGGTCGCCAGCAGCAGAGGCAGAAACGGGAGCTCAACCCATCCTGTAGCGCTCGGGTCTCAAACTGCCAACCTTTCAGTTGACGCGCCCGGCGTTTTAACCGCTAGGACACCGCACAACTGTTGTAAATGTTAGGACTGGACACTAGTTACTTTTTTTTTCAATGCCATTGTAACTGGAGTAGCCACACGGCGAGATAGGCGGCAAATACATTTAGGAAATAAAACAAACTTTGACCGGTCGCTAAAGAAATGGACGTAAGTCGAGGACCACCTGTAGCTGTCAATATGTGTGCATATAAATGGGTATTTGGACCACCTATCAACGCAGGGCCCAAGAACTCTAACCAGCTAGAGAGGTCTTTGTGCAAAGTCTCCTTTATCCTTCATAAGAGCGAGAAGCCTAGCAAGGCGCCCCACGGATTCGCATCGGCAGATTATTTCTGGAGAGGAAAGAGTTAAGGTGATTAATTCGGTCCTTCTCCAACACGGAAAAACCCGGCAGATTTCGGGACACGGGCGAGATTGCCAAGGCTTCTCCAGCTTGGCTTTGCAAGCTTCATTGTCATGTAACTCCAACATGTTGACGGGCAGGGAGTTTACGAAACACCCCTTTGTTGGAGTCGGGAGCGTCTGTTGCAGCAACTGGAAGCCAAGGCTCTTCCGTGGAAAGCAGAAGCACCAAGAGGCACCCGGGGGACTCCGTGGGAAAGGCCCCGGGGGGGGGGGAATTGGGGGCTGAAAGGGGGGAATTGGAGGACTCCTGGCAGAAGGCAGGGGCTTGGACTGGAAGCGTCATTATTTCTGGCCTGTCCAAGAATTAACTAATTACTTAAATCTTTCTTTCTTCTTTCTTTCTTCCTTTCTTTCTTTCTTTTTCTTTCTTTCTTTTTCTTCTTTCTTTCTCTTTCTTTCTTTCTTCTTTCTTTCTTTCTTGACTTCCTATCTGTCTTTCTTTTCTTCCTTTTTCTCTTTCCCTCCTTCTTTCCTTTCTTCCTTCCCTTTTTCTTTCTTTCCTTCCTTTTCTTTCTTTCCTTCCTTTTTTTTCTTTCCTTCTTTCTCTTTCTTTCCTTCCTTTGTTTCTTCCTTCCTTCTTCCTTTTCTTTTCTTTCTTTCTTTCTTCTTTCTTTTCTTTCTTCTTTCTTTCTTTCTTTCTTGACTTCCTATCTGTCTTTCTTTTCTTCCTTTTTCTCTTTCCCTCCTTCTTTCCTTTCTTCCTTCCCTTTTTCTTTCTTTCTCTTTCTTTCCTTCCTTTTCTTTCTTTCCTTCCTTTTTTCTTTCTTTCCTTCTTTCTCTTTCTTTCCTTCCTTCCTTCCTTCTTTCCTTCCTTCCTTTTTCTTTCTTTTTCTTTTTCTTTCTTGCCTTCCTTCTTTCTTTTCTTCCTTTCTCTCTCTCCTTCCTTCCTTCCTTCCTTTTTTTCTTTAATTTCTTCCTTCCTTCTTTCTTTCTTCATCATGTTTTCAAGGAAGTCCAGTTGCCTTTTGAAAAGCACTATTGCGTCAACAAACCAGAGTTAAGAGGAGGCAAGACTATGAATATGAATGTATAAATATGTTTTATTAGGGCGGATTTTCATGATTTATGGTTGCTGTCAAACACCCCTGAGAAAGCTTGAAGGCTGGTGTCTTCTCTAAAGCAGCAACCACATCACTTTTCAGCAAAATGGACCCAGGGCATTATTAACAAGGAACCCATGATAAATTTTACCTGTCCCCAGCTGCAGAAGGTTAATAATTTGAAATCTTCTGCTTCTTTTTCTGTCTTTAACACTTCCCACCAAATATCTCTCACTCCGTTTGAAAACTCCCTTTTTTTCCCCCCTTGCTACCCACCAGAATTTTATCAGCCATCTGCTGGATTTGCTGAGATTTTGTCTGGATATCTTCTTTCAGCCGGTTCTCTCGCCGTTCCACCGTCTCCAGCCGCTTCACTTGGTTCTCCAGAGAATGGCGTCTTTCCTAGACAAGGTTCAGACAAGAAGGAAGAATGAACTCCCTCCAAAAAAGAATCCGGATAGTCACCCAACGTTTTGCCATCACAAGAAGACCACACTCACAACCTTGGATGATTGAATTTGAGTTAAGAAAGCCCGAACCGTTTGGAAAACAACAAAAAAGAAAAAAATGGCCATTTTTAAATTACAATTCTGCCATACCATATAAATTTGGCCAGTTCCAAATTAAGGAACTCTGGTTTCCCACTACAAACTCAGGCGACCGCAAACAGCTGGCTGCATGCTCTCCAAATTCACTTCTGCCTTTATCTAAACTTCGGTTCAAATTCCCCAAATGCAATAATCTTTAAGCAAAAGTTTCAGTCAGCAAACAAAGCCAGGCCACCACCCAAGACTTTTCGTTACACTGGAACCCAACGTGTCAAAGTGACCACTTGCGAACCTCGGCTTCCAGCAATTTCTTTTTCATGCTTTCGTTGGAGTCCTCCCGGTTCTGCAATTTCTCCAGCTCTTTCTCGGCCCTCTCTTTGGCTTGGCGGATGTTCTGAAGCAATTCGGTGGCTTCCGAGCTGGCTTTCATGGCCTTCAAAGAGAAGTGAGGGTGAAAATCAGGGCTGGCTGTTGTACGCAGGGGTGCAAACACCGAAGCGTTTCAGGAACCCATCGCACAGGTTTTTAGTTTAGCGCAACACGTAATTTGATGCACGGGGGAGTGGGAATCAACAATATACTGGTCCCTACATTGGGAAGGAAGGAAGGAAGGAAGGAAGGAAGGAAGGAAGGAAGGAAGGAAGGAAGGAAGGAAGGAAGGAAGGAAGGAAGGAAGGAAGGAAGGAAGGAAGGAAGGAAGGAAGGAGGGAGGGAGGGTTAGGAGAAGGAACGGGAGGGGCGGTAAGTACGCCAGCTTCATCCAAAGGGAAGGGAGAGAGAGAAAGGAGAAAAGGAAGAAAGAAAGAGTAAGGAAAGAAGGAAAGAAGGAAGGAAGGAAGGAAGGAAGGAAGGAAGGAAGGAAGGAAGGAAGGAAGGAGGGAGGGAGGGAGGGAGGGAGGGAGGAAGGAAGGAAGGAAGGAAGGAAGGAAGGAAGGAAGGAAGGAAGGAAGGAAGGAAGGAAGATTGTGGCCATCCAGAGCTGTTTTTAAATTGGGCAGACTTACAGTATAAAAGGGAGAGAGGGAAAGAGGGAGAAAGGAAGGAAGGGAGGAGCGAGGAAGGAAAGAAGGAAGGGAGGAGCGAGGAAGGAAAGAAGGAAGGAAGGAAGGAAAGGAAGGAGGAGGAGGAAAGGAAGGAAGGAAGGAAGGAAGGAAGGAAGGAAGGAAGAGAAAGAAAGAAAAGAAAGAAAGAAAGAAAGAAAGGAAAAGAAAGATACTGAAGTAATGTCCAGAACATATTCCCCATGAAACTAAAAGACCTAAAATTTGTGTAGTTGTGTTAGTGTCATGAGCCTGGACCTATCAAGAATTTCAGCCCAAAGCACCAATGAATGCCAACTGATGAGACCTTAAGAGAAAAAAAAACCTTAACTTCTCTTCATCATTTGGCAAGATTAATTAGAACCCTTGATGGTGATTCTGTGATCCAACTCCCTTGGGCATTTATTTGTTCGTCAAGTTCCATCAGAATTTATCTTCCTGTATTTTAAATCCGTGCCTGTCACTCGAGAAGGATTTTTTATTTTTTTTAAAAAAGGCCTTCATGTTCTTTGGGGTGACATCCCCTCAGGTGTTCAAGGACTTGCTATGAAGCTAGGGGCAAGACATACCGCTTGGACCCCTGACAATTTTGCAGCGGGAGATCAGTGGTCTGTTTCCACCCACAGGGTCAGTTGTCCGTAACATCACACCCTCCAGCCTGTGTGTAACACACACACACACACACACACAGGGTCTCTCCAAGGGAATGAGGTTCAAATTTGACCTCCTTTTCCTTACAAAACCCACCTCAAGACCATCCAGGCACTGATCTAAAAGGTTTTACAGTAAATGCCAGTGTTGGGAGAAAAATCCACCTGGTTCCGTTTCCAAGCTGAGAGAAAGATGCTGGAAATAAAATGGAGGCTGGAGGATGATTGGAAAGAAAAGTCCATTGATTGATGAAGCAGAACCAACCAGGGTTTGTGGTTCTGGGGCAGCTGACCCATTGGTTTGATGAGTACATGGATCTTTGTAAGTTTCAGAGATGCTGCTGGGGTGGGGGTGGGGGGTTGTGCAATGTCTGAAATGCCCCTTAGGAGATTGTGCAATATAGTGAGCTCCGAGTCTTCTGCTAAATGGTAGTGGGCTAATCCTATTATGCCCTGAAGGTTCATGTCCTGTTCTTCCTAAGCCCATCACCCTGAAGGTCTTTTGTTTTGTAGATAGGCTGGCCCAGTCTTTCTTAATGGGCACAAAATATCTGCTGGGGAGTTGGGGGAAGGGGGGGGGCTATTAAGAAAGGCTGAGTCTGCTTTCTTTCTTTAAGAGTATGTTTCTCCATTTCTCCCTTTGGGGAAATATAATATTCGGCCTTTTTAATATTTCCAGAAATATTTCATTCTTCTAGGAGGCCTTCCCACACCAGGAAAAAAAAAGAAAAAAGAAAATAGAAGTCATGGAATCCATGAGTTATGTTTTGGCACCTACCCCATTCATGAAAACCTGAGCCAAATTAAACCACCACAATCTGTTGCCGTCTCCGCGTTCATTATATCATTTCCAAAGCAAGCCTTGACTACTGAAAACGCTCACACACCTGGTGTGGTGTGTGTGTGTGTGTGTGTGTGTGTGTGTGCGCCCGACTTGGCCTTCTCAAGTTAAATTCCTACCCAATAGTCCAATTCTGACTCAAACTTTGTTTTTAAAAATAAGCCGGCCCTGACAGGTTGTGAAGAGGAGAAAGCACCGAGCATCACGATTTCAAGTTCCAGGCCCCCCCCCACATCCCCCCCCTCCCCGTCTCTCCTTCCTATCTAACAGCGGGATGACTAACTGTTTTGGAACACCAGACTCTTGTTCCGCCCTCCTCTGCATTACAGCTTGCAGGAAAGTCTATAGAGGAGATTGATAAACTTGTGTAGGGGGAATTTTTTTTAAAAAAAAAAATCAAACCCAAAAAACCTTCCCCCCTCACCAACTTTCTCACTGAAAATCAAAGCCATTGATTCTCCGGCACGTCCAGAATTAAATCTCACCTTTGACAGCTTCTCTTGGAGTTCTTGAATTTTCACCTGTTGATCTGCATTGATCTAGACAAGACAAGAAGGGAAAGAATAACAGAATAACGAAATTGGAAGGGACCTCGGAGGTGTTCTAGTCCAACCCACTGCTTGAGCAGGTGACCCTACACCATTCTGGACAAATGGTTGTCCAGTCTCTTCTTAAAAACCTCCAGTGATGGAGCACCCACAACTTCTGGAGGCAAGCTGTTCCACTGGTTAATTGTTCTCACTGTCAGGAAGTTTCTCCTTAATTCTAGGTTGCTTCTCTCCTTGATTGGTTTCTAATCTTTGCTTCTTGTCTTGCCTGCTGGTACTTTGGAAAATAGGTGGACCCCCTCTTTGTTGTGGAAGCCCCTCAAATATTGGAAGACTGCTATCATGTCACCCCTAGTCCTTCCCTTCATTATGCTAGACATACCTAGTTGCTCTTCCCATCCCCACTCCTGCTCCCTCAATTTTGCAAGGGCGGTAAAGAAATCATTCATATATATTTGGTGGAGGGTCATTTAGATGACTATATAACAGAATAACAGGGTGAGAAGGGACCTTGGAGGTCTAGTCCATCCCCCTGCTCAAGCAGGAAACATTTCAGACAAATGGTTGCCTAGTCCAGTGATGGCTAACCTTTTTGCCGTTGCGTGCCAAAAGCAGAGGGAGCGCGGAGGGGTCACGTGCGTGCATGCCCACACCCATAATTCAATGCGTCCCACCACCACCCCGCACTCCCCCCGCTTTTGGCACGCGATGGCACGGTGGGCCCAGTAGGCCTGTTTTTCGCCCTCCCCAGGCTCCAGAGGCTTTCTAGGAGCCTGGGGAGGGCGAAAACGGCCTTCCCCACACCCCCGGAGGCCCTCCAGAGGCCGGAAACGGCCCGTTTCCCAACTTCCAGTGAGACTGGAAGGCCCGTTTTTCGCCCTCTCCAGCCTCCAGAGGCTTTCCTGGAGGCTGGGGAGGGCGAAAACGGCCTCCCCCACACCCCGAGGCCCTCCGGAGGCCAAAAATGCCCTCCCAGAGCCTCCGCGCGAGCCCTTTACTTACCTCAAAATGGGCCGCATGGAGACTCCTGGGAGGGGAGGGGGCGTGGCCAGCTGAAACTCAGCTGGCCAGCGCGTGCATGCGCACTGGAGCTGATCTATGGCAATGGCTCCCGTACCGGCAGATATGGCTCCGCGTGCCACCTGTGGCATGCGTGCCATAGGTTCGCCATCACGGGCCTAGTCTCTTCTTAAAAACCTCCAGTGTTGGAGCACTCACAACTTCTGGAGGCAAGCTGTTCCACTGGTTAATTATTCTCACTGTCAGGAAATTTCTCCTTATTTCTCACCGTCAGGAAATTTCTCCTCATTTCAAAACTCACCTAACAACTGTCTAGCTTAGCTACAGAAATTTAGGCCACAATTGCAGTTGTAACTTGAAGACTACCTATGCCAATGTCACAAAACACAATCAATCAAACACTCTCCCAATGGAATGGGATTATCTACCATTTGGGTCCTGTACAACATTCTACTTTCTTAGATGAAGGCCTTCCGTGAAATTTCTGTCTTTCTTTAGCCATCCTGTTTCCCAATTCTTTCCTCTGAACCTTGTCTTTAGGCCGACCTTCTCTCATTTGCCTTCTCCACTCCGCTTACGCAGGCTCAACGTCTCCTTACTTTGAGTCCTTAGAGCTTCTATGCTGGCGCAGGGATTTTTCCGCGGCTGCTGAAAACACGCTTCAAGTCACAATACTTGAAATCTTATAAGCTGTCTAAGATTGGCAGTTTCCCTTATGTGGATAAAATGTTCACGAAGATTCCATATAATGCTAATGCGGTCAAACAGGGCACACTTTCTGTCACTACTGTCTGTCCCCAAATCCCAGTTTTAAGTCCGGAATACATTTGATTTTATGATTTTGCTCTCACAAAACCTAAATCCAGGGAGCGGATCAAACTGCGGATCAGTCAAATATTGAATTTATTCTGGGATACCAAAGGTGCTTTTTCAAAAGGCAAGTGGGCTTTCTTGGTTTTTCGTTGAAGACTTTTCACTTCTCATCCAGGAAGCTTCTTCAGTTCCCAAAGGCAACTGAACTTTCTTTGTTTCTCCTTGAAGATGTTTCACTTCTCATCCAAGAAGCTTCTTCAGTTCCCAAAGGCAACTGGACTTTCTTCGTTTTTTGTCAGAGTATGAATATTCATAGACTGGAATAGACATGGTAACAGGTCAGCCAATGAATAGGCATAGCAACTGGGTCAGCCAATGGGGATTGTTTGGAAACAGAAACTTAAGCAAGAAGTCTGGGCGTGGCTCAGCTCTAAGTCTGTGCAGAAGCCAAACTAGTCTGTCTGCTGCTGGAACAAAAACTGAAACTCTTCTCTCCTCTCTACCACCTTGGAAAAACCACTCTTGGTATTGTATATATGTCTCATGTGTTATTATGTATATAAAGAGAAGTTAATGAATCCTGCTGCACCTATGTGTGCTTTCTGGATTTGATTGCTGCCAACAAACTCTGACAGTTTTTCCTTGAAGATGTTTCGTTTCTCATCTTAAGAAGCTTCTTCAGTTCCCAAAGGCAACTGGACTTCCTTCATTTTTCCTTGAAGAAGTTCTGCTTCTCTTCCGAGAAGCTTCCTCAGTTCTCAGCTCCAATTCTTCTCCAGAACTGAGGAAGCTTCTCGGATGAGAAGCGAAACGCCTTCAGAGAAAAACAAAGAAAGTCCACTTGCCTTTTAGAAAAGCATCTTTGGGGCCACCATGATCTGGATGATTGAGAATCCCCATAGACATTTATTCCGGGATGTTATCGCAAAGAATTCCACAAAGAAAACGAGACTTATAAACATACCTTCTCCAGCTTGGAATACAGCTCTCCCACTTCTGTTTTTCCTTGGTCTTTAACCTTTTAGGTGAGAATTAAACAGAACGTGCAATTTAGTAATCAGATCCAGATTAAGAGAAAACTATGCAGCTCTGAAGCTTCCGTGTTCTTATACACCCACCACCACCACTTTATTGGAGAAATAAAGGTGAAATCTTGCAGGTAATTGTGATTCAAAAAAAGAAAGAGAGGGAATCTTTCTTAAGTAGATATCCTAATCTAATTGCAGTATTGAAAATAGAGTCATAGGAAATTAATAAAAGCAGTTATTAAGGACTAATTTTGACTAAAAACGGCAAACATACTGGGTGTAAAGGCATTTGTTCTGATTATTTTGCAACACACAAAGTAAACAATGCCATTTTCATCATGCCCTGGGCCCTTAGTATCATACAGGCTAAGACATTTGGCAAGTTGCAAGTATAAAACGTTTCTAGAACGAAATCGGATATTTGGCAGTCGGAATCCCGAGCAATTCAGTCTCCCAACTCCCTTTTCAAAGAAATGCTGAAGAATAACTTCTTCTTTTGGTTTCTGTACCACCTACCAGATAGTCCTCGACTTACGACCACAATTGAGCCCAAATTTTCTGCTGCTAAGCGAGACACTTGTTAAATGGGTTTTGCCCCATCTTAGGACCTTTCTTGCCACAAGTTGTTAAGCGAATCACTGGAGTCAATAAGATAGTAACCCGGTTGTTAAGTGAATCTGGCTTCCCCATTGACTTGGCTTGCCAGAAGGTCGCAAAAGGGAATCACGTGACCCTGGGACACTACAACCGTCACAAATATGAGTCGGTTGCCAAGTGTCTGAATTTTGATCACCTGGGGATGCTTCAGCGGTCGTACGTGTGAAAATAGGTCCCAAGTCACTTTGCCGTGGTAACTTCGAATGGTCATTAAATGAACTGTTGTAAAGTGAGGACTAGCTGTATTTTCTCTTACTATCAAAAATTAGAGTCTTTGACTCTAAAACCGAGCCAGATAGATTGGAAATCAACCAGGGAATTCTGGAGGAGCTGACCTTAACTACTTTCTGGAGACGGTTATGACATTCGGTGGCTTTTCGCTTGAACTCTTCCGCGGCCAGTCGAGATTCCCTCAGCTCCGATTCGTAAAGATCGCTGCGTCTGCGAGCAGAAATAAGGTCTTCTTCTAGCTGATTCATCATCAATCTCATTTCTTCCACTTGAGCTTGGTACTCCTGAGGAATGGAAAGGCAAGTCAGACATCTTGGAAAGTTAGGAAGGGAAAATGGAGGGGAGGAAAGATTCTAGAATCACAGAGAGACTCATAGTGAAATGTTGTCATCCGTTCGCTCGTTCACTCATAAATTCATTCGTTCGTTCATTCATTCATTAGAATAACAGAGTTGGAAGGGACCTTGGAGGTCTTCTAGTCCAACCCCCTGCTTAGGCAGGAAGCCCTATACCATTTCAGACAAATGGTTATCCAATCTCTTCTTAAAAACTTCCAATGTTGGAGCATTCACAACTTCTGAAGGCAAGCCGTTCCACTGATAAATTGTTCTCACTGTTAGGAAATTTCTCCTTAGTTCTAGGTTGTTTCTCTCCTTGATTAGTTTCCATCCATTGCTTCTTGTCCTGCCTTCAGGTGCTTTGGAAAATAGATTGACCCCCTCTTCTTTGTGGAATCCCCTGAGGTATTGGAAGACTGCTATCATGTCACCCCTAGTCCTTTTCATCAAACTAGATATACCCAATTCCAGAAACCGTTCTTTATATGTTTTAGCCTCCAGTCCCCTAATCATTTTTGTTGCTCTTGACCAAAACTGGATGCAGTATTCCAAGTGTGGCCTTACCAAGGCATTATAAAGTGGTATTAACACTTCACATGATTTTGATTCTATCCCTCTGTTTATGCAGCCTAGAACTGTGTTGGCTTTTTTGGCAGCTACTGCACACTGCTGGCTCATATTTAAATGGTTGTCCACTAGGACTCCAAGATCCCTCTCACAGTTACTACTGTTGAGCAAGGTACCACATATACTGTACCTGTGCATTTTGCTTTTCTTGCCTAAGTGTAGAACCTTACTTTTTTCACCACTGAATTTCATTTTGTTAGATAGCGCCCAATGTTCAAGTCTTTCAAGATCAGGGGTGAAATGCTCCCAAATTCGGGCGTGCCTGCCGGTCGTCGGAGAGCCAGTAACGATGGCAGCGCGAGGCGTCGCCCACCTGCCCAGACGCCGCCATTTGCGTTCTTTTACCCTCTGCGCATGCGCAAAGCGTTCTGCGCATGCGCAGAGGGTAAAAGAACCCAAATGGCGACATCCGGGCAGGTGGGCGATGCCTCGCGCTGCCATCGCTACCGGCTCTCCGACGACCGGCAGGCACGCCCGAATTCGGGAGCATTTCACCCCTGGTCAAGATCCTTCTGTATCTTAAGCCTATATTCTGGAGTGTTGGCTATTCCTGCTAGCTTGAAATTAAACTAGCTGCTCCCGTATTTGCATGACATTTACTGCTCGCTCATTCATTTCATTTCATCATTTCATTTCATTCATTCATTCATTCATTCATTCACATTCATTCATTCATTCATTCATTTTCTATAGAAGCCCAACTCAGAACTGAACACTCTCAGAACAAAGTGAGGCGCTTTCCACATTTCTGACACGCCGAGCCCAAAAGGTTTGCCATCCCTCTTCTTAGCTGTCATTATTACATCCTCCCAAACAAGAGTTATCTGTACCTGTTCTTTGATTTCCTGCAACTTGCGACTTTGTTCTCTTATATCGTGAAGGAGCTGCAGCGCCTTGTCATCCTCTTGAGACACTTCCATCCGAGCCTGTTCCAGACTTCGCTTTAAGCTCTGGAAAAAATGCAAGGTTGGACACAAAAAGGCCCCTTTGCCTGAGACTGGGCCAAAGCAAAAGCGGTCAGCTAAGAGGAAGAAACAACAACCCCAAACCATTGTGAACGAGAAACTTTGCATCTTAGCTTTTTTTGGTGCAATTTCCACCTTCTGACCTCTGGTGCAGGAACAAGATCTTCTAGCAGAGCGGTTAAAAATCCAAAACGTAACAAGGACAAGTCATTTAAGTAGCTACTTGAAAATGAAAATATAATAGCAATCTCCATGCAGAATCACAGAGTTGGAAGAGACCTTGGAGGTCTTCTAGTCCAACCCCCTGCTAAAGCAGGAGAACCCGATACCGTTCTGGACAATGTCTTCTTGAAAACCTCCAGTGATGGAGCACCCATGACTTCCAGAGGTAAGATATTCTACTGATTGTTCTCACTGTCAGGAAATTTCTCCTAGGTTGGATCTCTCTTTGATGAGCTTCCATCCATTACTTCTTGTCCTGCCCTCTGGTGCTTTGGAGAGCATTAAATGGAGACCATTAAATTAAATCTACTGGACCATTTCTTAGAGATGGGCCATAGCTCAAAAGATTAGCACTGAAGTTCTGGTCTCAATCAATCCGTCATCAGCGATAAGACTAAGAAAAGATCTAAATCCTTGGAAAGGCCAACATTTTTGGACCAGATACACCAATTACGAATGCTTCTTGATTTCTATTTGTTGATACTAGACCTTGAACAAGATCAATCTAGAGAGATCCACAGATTGAGGATTGTTACTCCTAAAGAATTGCCTTTAAGCTGACGTTACTCAAGAAGATGCTCAAAAAAACCCCATCCCTTTGGAATTGTCCTCTGCCTTTTTAAGACACGACCGAAATACAGGTAGTCCTCGACTTACAACATTTCGTTTAGTGACCGTTTGAAGTTACAACGGCACGGGGAAAAAAGTGAAACTTACGACCGTGTTTCACAGTTACGACCTTTGCAGCGTCCCGTGATCCAAATTCAGACGCTTGGCAACCGACTCATACTTACGACGGTTGCAGGGGTCACGCGATCCCCTTTGGCGACCTTCTGACAAGCAACAGTCGACGGGGAAACCAGGTTCACTTAACAACCGTCTGACTGATTTACACAACTGCCGTGATTCGCTTAACCAGCGCGGCAAGGAAAGTCGCCAAAGGGGCCCCAAACTCACTTAACAAATGTTTCGCTTAGCAACAGGAATGTTGGGGTCCCAATTGCGGTCGTAAGTCGAGGACTCCCTGCTTTCTTTCGCCTTAGTATCACATCAAGCCTTACGCTCCCGAGACCCCCGAGACCCCCATAACAGACTTCAAAGGCTTTTCAAAGGATAAACTGTCTTAACGGTGCCACCGGCCCTGCGGGTGCCGATCGCCAACTCGAGCTCTCCTAAAGGCCCACCGGGGGTGAGGGGTTTCTGGGGAACAGGGAAAGGCTCACACTGCATTCTGTGATGTAGGTAGCCAGGTCCTGTTCGAGAAGGGATCGCTGGGTCTCGGAGGCTTTCAGTTCCACCTCCTTTTGGCTGAGCACAGCCTCCACCTCCGACACTCTGCGATGCAAGCGCGTCATTTCCTGCTCCATCTGCAAACAGACATCGAAAGGTTTTTAAAAGGGACTCCCGGCGATGGCTCACGGGGAGCCGGCGGTGTCAAGGCACACACCGGGAAGGAGAGAACGAAGGCTAGTAAGGTGTTTAAAAGGCAAATACCATTATTTCTGGTCCTGGGAAATTCACACTTCCTTCTCAGGGAAAAAGCAGTAATTCTAAGTCACCCCATTCATTCACGCGGCTTGCTCGCATTCAGTCCCTCTTCGAACCCCGGTTAGCAAAGAAGTCACAATCATTTTTTTCGCCCGATTGGAGGTGTTTTTTTTTAATGATTATTATTATTATTCCTCTCTCTCTCTCTCTCTCTCTCTCTCTCTCTCTCTGTCTTTCGCTCCAGAGATGGGTCACTTTAGCTTTATCCCAAATCCATCTCGGAATCCAGAAGAGGATTTCCCCCCCATATCTTTCAGAGGGGATCGGAGATCAACTCGGATCAAAGCAAAGAAAGCGCGGCACTCCCTCGAAGTCCCTCAAAAAGGAGAACGGAGTTTCCACGGATTCCCCAAGGAGTTTATTTCCAGGAAAGAGTTAGAACATGGTTCGTTGCAAATCAAAAAAGCGGCCGCAGTTACAGAAGCAGAAAGAAAGAGGACCAGGAAGGGGAGGGGTGGGGGGGAAAAAACACCCCCAAGACTTTGCAGTACTCAAAAAGAGAATTAGAGAAAGAAAGCATCAGATGAAGACGGCATGCGAAGCGCTGGCAACCACCGCCATAGCTGGGCTGATCAAGGATCTTGGGTGGCTCCAGAGCTTCCTCTGGTTAACAGGAGCAGCCCTGGGGAGAGACATGACCAAGGCTCATCTCTTTCTGCCCGATGAGGAAACTTCTCCGCTGAAGCCGCCAACCAACAACGTCAACCTCTGGCAGGTCCTTTAGGCCGGACGGGTTGTGGACATCTGGAGCAAAGAAGGAGGCCGGCCATGTAAATAGATACCTTGTGGCACTTATCCTGGGTTTCTTGCAGCTCTTTGCTCTTAAAAAGGAGTTTCTTTTCCATGGAGCTAATCTTAGCGGGAGAATCCGAGCGCAAAGCAGACCTTGAAAGAGAGGAAAGAGAATGAATCTCAAAACACTGCCGTACAAGGATATGTGACATCCCAGTCTGTAGCCTGAGAGATTACTCAGAAGCCTTAAAAAACGTATTCACAACCACTTTAAAAACAAGGCAGGATACAGAATTTCTCTACCTGATCAAATGAGGTCTCTAAACTCCAGCCTGGAACATTTTTTTAATGCAACATGCCCTATATCTCAGGAGCTCTCAAATGTTGTACTGCTATCATCTCCATTTAACGACCCCACTAATCCCTTGCGGGGTGGAGTCTGGGCAACTGAATGGAGCTGAGTGTTTACTGGCCGGATGCCCTTCCTGTCGCCAATGCGGAGTTATATTCAGCAGATATATTCTCATCGTGCCCAGAGAGAGAAATACCTGCCTCTACCTAGGATCGAACTCACAGCCTCCTCATTGTGAGGCGAGAGCTCCACCTCTAGGCCACCGCACCACTCAAATGTTGTAATGCTATGACCCCATAAATAATAATTCTGTCATTATTTATAACAACAATAAACATACCATTGTTATTGTTCCAACAATAAGCATAACGTTTGCAAGAATGAGTTTTCAATCTATATACCAGTGATGGCGAACCTTTTTTGGTTCGCGTGCCAAAAGGGGGGGGGTGCGCGTTGGCACGCGCGCACGTGCCCACGCCCATTCCCTCCCCACCCATGCATGCGCACAACCCAACCCCCACCCCCTGCGCTGCCCCCTGCGCATGTGCACAACCCCCACCTTTGCACTCCGGGGCTTCCCTGAAGCCTCCGGAGTGCGAAAAACAGCCCAACGGCAAACCGGAAGTGCGTTTTTCCGAACTTCCGGTTTGCCCGTTGGGCTGTTTTTCGCACTCCGGGGCTTCAGGGAAGCTTCCTGAAGCCTCCGGAGGGCAAAACGGCCTTCCCCAAGGCTGAAAATCAGCTGGCAACGCCTTGCGTGCCCTCTGATATGGCTCCGCGTGCCACCTGTGGCACACGTGCCATAGGTTCGCCATCACTGCTATATACATAGGATAAAACAATGACAGAACCTTGAAACAGTACAAAATCAAAGCACCTAACTGAAAATAAACCATCACATATACAAAATTTAAAACCATATTGAACAGGAAGCATGAGCCTCCTGAAATCTAGGGTTTAGTTTTTGAGACAGGCCTTTCATTTCTCACTTCACATGGATTCTGTAGAAGAGCAGACTGGGGGCGGAGTCAAACAAGTCATCAGGCTAGAGTCATTACGTTCCCACAAACAGTTTAAGTCCAATCCCCCTTGAATGCCGTTGACTTTTATCTAGATATTTGTGTATAGGGATGAGCAATAAATCATCTTAATTGGAACTTAATGCCAGATTCTGGCTATTTGCTCTATACTGCAAGAACAGTGGGAAATTCTCATTTTGCTGACAACTTATTCAGGCAGAATGGGAATGAATTCTGATAGCGATCAGAATTTTGACTTTTGCCCCCAAAACTGGAGTCCGGACAAAATTCACTCCAGGCTTTGCTTGCTTAGACAAGCCGGTTGTCTTGTTTGGGTTTCCCTTCCCTACTCCTGGATAAGCTGGCTCTCAAATTTTAACCAAATCTAACCAGATCCCCCAATTTAAACATGCACGTCTGTAGGTTTCCCTCCCTGCTGATCGATACAGAGCCGCTTTGCGAGAGGAATGGGAAGCATCACTTAAATATGAGCCAGCTGTGTGCTGCAGCTGCCAAAAAAGCCAACACAGTTCTAGGCTGCATAAACAGAGGGATAGAATCAAGATCACGTGAAGTGTTAATACCACTTTATAAGGCCTTGGTAAGGCCACACTTGGAATACTGCATTCAGTTTTGGTCGCCACGATGTAAAAAATACGTTGAGACTCTAGAAAGAGTGCAGAGAAGAGCAATTAAGGGGACTGAAGGCTTAAGAACTGCAGTGATTCACTTAACAAGCCCTGCAAGAAATAGGGGGCAAAATTTACGACTTTTCTTGCCAAAGTTGTTAAGCGAATCACTGCACCTGCTCAGGTAGTAACCTGGTTGTTAAGGGAATCCGGCTTCCCCCTGGACTTCGCTTGTCAGAAGGTCGCAAAAAGGGGAATCACATGACCCTCTGGTGACACCGCGACCGGCGTAAGTATGAATCGTTTGCCAAGAATTTTGATCACGTGACCACGGGGATGCTGGAAAGATCGTAACGGTGAAAAACGGTCCTAAGTCGCTTTTTTCAGTGCCGTTGTAACTTCGAACGGTCGCTAAATGAACTGTTGTAAGTCAAGGACTACCTGTACAGACAGTCTTTGACTTACAACCACAATCAGGACTAAAATTTCCATTGCTAAGCCGGGCGGTTCTTCAATGAGCCGTGCCTGATTTTTACCACCCTGTTTTTTGCCACCGTGGTTAAGCCTTTCAGTTGTTAAGCGAATTAGGCAGTGGTTAAGTGAATCCAGCTTCCTCCTTTGGTTTTGCTTGTCGGGAGCCCGCTGGAAAGGTCCCAAATGCCGATCACATGACCCTGGGATGCTGCGATGGTCATAAGCGTGAGGATTGGTCGTAAGTCCCTGTTTTCAGGGCCGCTGTAACTTCAGAAAGTCACAGAACGAATGGTTGCAGGTCGAGGATTACCTGTAGCGCATCATGTAAGCACAGCGAGTAGTTTTACTGTATTTTCCTTCTGGGAGGATCCAGATTGTTGGGGGCAAGAGGCTGACTCTGTAAACCGCTTAGAGAGGGCTGTAAAAGCACTGTGAAGCGGTATGTAAGTCTAAGGGTTATTGCTCTCTCTCCCTCTTCTATCTATCTTCTGTTTACCAATCATCCATCCATCCATCCATCTACCTACCTATCTTCCATCTTCTATCATCCATCCATCTATCCAACTATCCATCTTTCCATCCCTATCTATCATCTAGCTATCTATTTATCTATTTATCTAGCTAGCTATCTATCTATCTATCTATCAGATAGATCTATCTATCTATCTATCTATCTATCTATCTAATCGATCTATCTATCTATCCATCCATCCATCCATCCATATCTATCTATCTATCTATCTATCTATCTATCTATCTATCTATCTATCTATCTATCTATCTATCTATCTATCTATCTATCTATCTATCTTCCATCTATCTTCTATATACCTATCATCCATCCATCCATCCATCTATCTATCAGATAGATCTATCATCCATCCATCCATCCATCCATCCATCCATCCATCCATCCATCCATCCATCCATCCATCCATCCATCCATCCATCCCTATCTATCTATCTATCTATCTATCTATCTATCTATCTATCTATCTATCTATCTATCTATCTATCTACCTACCTACCTACCTACCTATCTTCCATCTATCTTCTATCTACCTATCATCCATCCATCCGTCCATCCGTCCATCCGTCCATCCGTCCATCCATCTATCTATCTATCTCAGGGTTGACTCAGCCTTCCGTCCTTCCGAGGTCGGTAAATGAGGACCCAGATTGTTGGGGGCAAGAGGCGGACTCTGTAAACCGCTTAGAGAGGGTTGCGAAGCACTGTGAAGCGGTATATAAGGGCTATCGCTATGGCTACCTACCTACCTACCTACTATCTATCTAAGGTTGACTCAGCCTTCCAATGTTGGCAAAATGAGGACCCAGATTATTGGGGGCAAGAGGCTGACTCTGTAAAACCGCTTAGAGGGGGCTCTAAAGCACTATAAAGCAGTCTATAAGTCTAAGTGCCTATTGCTATTGCTATATCTTGGTCATCATCCCTTCAACTTTGCATTATTCTCCCTTCAATGGCCATGCCTTTTTTTTTCTTGTTTTTCTACCCAAAACTAGGATCCAAGAACAATTTATTTGTTCAGTTAGACGTCGAAAGGCTCAACGTGGCATATCACAGTCCTCTCTCAGTGTGCAACAAAGATCGCTTTTCGTGCTACAAATGCCAATGCAAAAAAGCTTTTTCGTCAAGCAAGCTATGTGACATTGGGAGTGATGTTTTACAGCCCTGTAATTGGGCTCGAAAACCACAGTTGATAGCTTAGAGTACTGTGCAAATGAATCCCATGTTTATTCAATAAGCTTTCATTAAATAAAACCCAACTCTCCCCCCCCCAAAAAAAATCAGCCAAATGTGGCTTATTCAATAAACACTGTTTACATATGCCACAAGGGAGCTTAACGTTTGAATGAAGTCCTTCGTCTGAACATTTCTGACACAGCTGGGAGGTGTTTTGTATTAGGATTATTTTATTTATGCTGGCCTTTCTGCTTAGATGAACAGGCAGAAGTTACAAACTATGGTTTATGAACTTGCATGGTGTGCGAAACCGTTAACCGTGATTTAGAAAGCTACGATTAAATGAACTATGATAGAGTTGGTGTATTAATCAAATTCTTTCATTGAAACCAAGAGATATTTATAATCGGGTTTCTAAGCCATGGTTTATAGAACCTGGTTTGTTGAGCAATCCCTGCCGCTCAGAATGCGCTCAGTAAAGCATGATTAAGCAAGCATGGTTTAATGTAATGTCCAAACCCAGATTGTCCTTTTAAAATCTCCTAGAGGAGAGAAAGAAAAGCCATGCTTTTAATTCAAGAACCTTGCATGTTTCCATTTTTCACATTTTCCTCTCACGAAGGAATATTTTGGAAGAAACGAGAAACTTTTAAGAACCGACCTTCAGAATCCAATCAAAGGTGCAGAACCACAGGGTAGCTTGCAAATGAGCTTCATTGAGCATGGCTACGCCTGCCGCTGTCACCATTAACCGATAATCACAGTTACATTTCTCTGCTCAAGTGGGTCTCATCAAACAGCCTCATTTAATTTATTCGTAGCCTATGAAGGAGCTTCATCATTTTTCCATCCGATTTCCTCCCTCGGCTGGGTCAGAATCCACGGCCAAAAAAAAAAAAATCAAAAAAAATCAAAAAAAAAATCAAAAAAAAAATCGATCAACTCAAGATGCTAGTCATCAAGAGGAAAACCTTTCATCTCGCTGCTTGCAGAGATCAGTCAGAGGTTTGGTGGAGATTTTTAAGAGACTTTAGGGCCAAAAGAAATCCCACCCCCTGTAAAACTGAGCAGAAAGCAGCTTTTTTGGTGCAAAGGTACCACCTTCACATTCCTGATTGGTAGTCCCGGCTTTCCTCCCCCGCCCAAAACAGCAGCACCCTCTGAGTAGGAGGACACCAAAGGCAGGGAAGAATCTCCCTTTTAATTGCCGGCCTATTTCAGGTTCTTCTGACTCATAACACGGGAAACATCACTGGTGCCAGGAGAGAAACCAAATTTAGGTTCATTTTTAAAAAAAAAAAAAAACCAAAAAAAAAAACCAATAACACCAACCCCATCCTCCACACACGGGAACACAGAAAAACCCGAGGTCGTCAGGCAATCTACTGCCTATCTACAGAAGTCCATTTGAAAATAGGAAGCTGAGTTGTTGTTTTTTTAAACAAGTCATGCTTTGCTGAAAACCCAGGGTTGAATTTTGCAGGTTGGCCAGCTTCCTGCACTAGCTGGAAACCCAATTTAAACAAATCAAAGAATGTTTAACGGGGTGCATTCCTCTTTAAAAAAAAAAAAAAAAGGAAGACACCGTTATCTATATCTATATCTCTATATCTATCTATCTATCTATCTATCTATCTATCTATCTATCTATCTATCTATCTATCTATCTATCTATCTATCTATCTATCTATCTACCTACCTACCTACCTACCTACCTATCTATATCTATCTCCCTATCTATCTATCTATCTATCTATCTATCTATCTATCTATCTATCTATCTATCTATCTATATGACAATCTGTAGTAGTGTCTTCACGCTCTCCTCATCTTCCACAGAGCCAGCTTTTGCTCCTACTTTCCATCTCATAGTAGCAACCCGGACTCCAGGGCCCACAAAACCAGCAGAGGCATCCTTAGATGAGCGGTTACTTTTCACGAGATCAGCTCGCTACCATCGTGATCCAGGACCTCAGATCTCCCCCAACCAGCCAATTGCCACGGCCCTCCACATCAGCCACTCCGCAGTTGCAATGCCTCCTTTGATCATGAGTCCTACCGACAGCCCGTACCCCATTTGGCTGGGCACCCTGGATCCCTCATCTTGTCTCCTCCACCGTGCGCCCCCACCCCCACCCCAGAGGTACCCTGGACGGACCTAACCGGGCTTAGCAAATACACCCCCCCCCAGCCAGTTCAACAGAAGCAGCACGTACCACCGAGGGGCTTAGATTTCCCCCAATTCCCTTCCAATTTGTTCTTTTTTTATTATTATTATTATTATTCCAAAGGGTGAAGTCAAAAACATTTTCTTCCCCTGCAGGCTCACGGATTTGGGGAGGACGGGAGGGGGGACCAGATTGGATTCCAGGAGTTTTCATCTCAAACCGAGCCGGTACTTACTCTGACCGGAGGACGGCGAGCGCCTTGATGAAGGAGAACCCCACGAACGGCAAACCTTCTCCCGGGGAAGCCGCAGGGCTCAGCTGGCCGAGAGAGGAAGCAATCCTGGCGTTCGTCTCCCGGGCATCAAAATTAGACGTATCATCTTCAGACTGGACGGCAGGTACGAAGGGAGGGCGAGCTGGTGATTTGTTTCCAGGACACACCCGGGGGGAGGAAAGAAAGGGAAAGGATGAGCTGCAGTTTGGGGATCCGAGGGGCTCTCATTCAGCATTTTCAACAGCCAGGCACTGCAGCGCCCCGCTTTTAATCTCTGCTAACACCAGCAGGCTGAGCTACCCGCTCTCCAACCCGCTTACAGCAACAAGAATATTAACCCTTCCCTTACCAACATGGCCACCATTTTGCAGGGAAGAAACTCCCCTTGGCAAGCTTGCCAGCTAGCCCAAAAAAAAAAAAAAAAAAAAAAAAAAAAAAAAGCCAGCCGGCCAGAAGGAAGGATGTCTTTTTAACAGCCGGCTCTACTTTTTCCAGTTCCTTCCCGGAATGGGATAAAACATATGAGCTGAGATGATGCAGAAAACCAGCCAGCAGCAAAAGCCATCCTGGACAGCGCCAACAGCATCTTGGGTTTGGATGCCGGACTGGTGGAATCCCATCCCTAAGTTAACCTTGAGAGGAGCAGCTGCGGCGGCAGCTGGATCTCCACCGCTAAGGTCAGAACGAACCTCCCCAATCTCTTTGCCTCCCCAGGGTGGACAGGCTCCACTGCAGTCCACCTCCCAAATCCCTTTTTTCCCCTCTCCATTCCCAGCGGGCACCTTTGACTCTCCGCTGGCCAGCTTCGTGAGTGCCCGGCTTTAATTACAATGAGAAAGGAGGCAGAAAGGATGAAGGGAGAGAAGCTTCAGCATCCCAACGGCTTGCTGGCTTGCAGGGAGCTCCCTGATGGGAACTGCACACCTTTGTCCGTTTTTTCAAGGCTTGCCTTCGATCCCTGGAAGTCACCGGATCGTGCAAATCAACCGGTTCTCCTCTCTCCCCCTCTCTGGGAAACGGATTTCCAAGTTGCTCCCTGTCAGAAGCTGGGTGGACGTAGAGTGTGCCGCCGCCGTTACCATGGCTCCATATAGATCTCTCAAAGCTGAACCGCCGAGGCGGGTGGGGGGGGCCAAGAAAGAGCCCAGCCAGCCAGCATGGCATTAGCTGCTCCTGCAGTGCAGGCTGCCTGCTCTCCACTCTGTGCATGCTCCGAGGTTTAACCCTCCTCTGCCCATCTGCCTGCCAGACGCCTGGCAGCTATCCGGACGGACACGGAAGGATGAGTCATGGCTGGGGCTTGCCAGACTGCCAAAGCCTTTTGTAGACCGGGGTTTTGGTTTGGGGTTTTTTTTTTTTTAACCCTTT
>QLTV01002943.1:504942-520755 GCA_003457575.1 Thermophis baileyi | reverse complement strand
AAATTGTGGCCTGCCAGAGCTGTTTTTCAATTGGGCAGACTTATAAAAGGAAGGGAAGGAGGAAAGAGGAAAAAGGAAAGAGAAAAGGGGAAAGGGGAAAGGGGAAAGGGAAGGGAAAAAGGAAGAGAAAAAGGAAGAGAAAAGGGAAAAGGGGAGGGGGAGGGGAAAGGAAAGGAAAGGAAAGGAAAGGAAAGGAAAGGAAAGGAAAGGAAAGGAAAGGAAAGGAAAGGAAAGGAAAGGAAAGGAAGTTGTGTGTATTATATAGTAATTCGTTTATAGCTACTTCTCACAATTTGTAATGGGGGTGGAGGGGGACAGGGAATGAAAATTATGGTTTTCATAATTTACAGAGATTTACATCCATGAACTACATCTTTCTCATTTTTATATAGGAATAGGCTATGGAATAAACCCAGTTAACCAATAATGCAGGAAACACCTGCACTCCTTTTGAACCAAAGGAACGCAACGTATCACCCCCATACAAAGTGATACATATCAAATTATCTGGAATAGAAAATGCAAATTTATCCTTCCAGGCTTAAATGCTTCATTAAACAGTGGTCAGACAGAACCCCACCTAAAGAGAAAAACAGCTTGAAACAGATCAGCCATTTCCACGGGCAGAAATGTTTTTAATCAATCATCGTTTCGCCACAACGTTGTGGAAGGTCGTCTTAATCAGGGCGAGTTCTTTTTTAAACGTTGATCTCCAAGTCAAACAGTGTTTAAAGACTCTGAGCTTATCAGCTAGAGAGGGTTCGAGACCTGGGTTCGAGACCCGAGCGGCACGTAATGGGCGAGCTCCCATTCCTTGCTCCAGCTCCTGCCCACCTAGCAGTTCAAAAGCATGCAACTGCGAATAGATAAATAGGTTGTTGTGGCCTGTCGGCCGCCGGCCCCTCCAACAGCCGAATCAGAGGAGGAGGAAGCGCGGGAGTCAGGGTCAGCATCAAGGCCACCTGAGAGCTCCGAGGGGAAGAGGGAATGGAGCTGGGAGAGGGAGAGGGAGAGGGAGAGGGAGAGGGGGAGAGAGAGACAGAGCCTGGGCCGTCCGTCAGCGCTCAGATGGAGAGTCAACAGCCCCCAGGTCTGGAGGTGGCTGATGAGGAAGAGGAGGAACAGCTGGGCCCAGTGCCTGACGCGCGAATGCGCAGAAGGCAGAGGAGAGGAGAGCAGTGGAAATCTATGGGCCGATCCGTGGGACAGAAGAGCCACCGCTGCTAGTGAAGCCCCAACCTAGCTCTGGGGATAAAAGGCAGGGGGCGGAGATGAATAGATGTGGCAGACAACTATTCATCTTCCAGACGGACAGACGGACAGAGTTGTTAGCCTGCGTTGAAAGAGAAACTTTTTGCCGGGGCTGCTGGCGCTCCTAATAAAGGAATCTTTGAGTTCACTTCAGAGGGTTTGTCGTGTTTGGGGAACTAGGTCAGAACATAAGTACCACTTCGGTGGGAAGGTAACAGCGCTCCGTGGGCTTTTGGGGTATAGCCATGCTGGACACATGACCACGGAAATTGTCTTCGGACAACGCTGGCTCTCTCATCCAAAAAACAGAGATGAGCACCAATGCCCTAGAGTCGCACCTGAGTGATAGACAAACCGTTACCTCCAAGCCAAAGGAGGTTGTCCCCGCTTCAACACAAATGCTTTGAGACCATGTTCCTGGACCACAGGACCCCACAGATGAAGGGCTTACATGACAGGCGTGGGCTGTGACTCACCGTTACGGATGGCATTCCAGTCAACGTTGGCGAAGAACGGATGGCAGCACAGGCCTTTGTAATCCAATCGTTCTTTCGGCCCACACAATAAACTCTGCAGCAGGTCGAGGCATTCGTGGCTGACCTTGACGTCCTCCGGGAATTTTAGGAACCTCTGTATTTGAAACAAAAAAATAAATCTCAATCGACGGGTGAGAGAGGAAAAATTCTCCAAGCTTCCAAATTCAAAGCAAAAAAAAATAGTCCCCCAACCACCCACCCACCCCCCAAAAAACCACCTTCCTCCAGAATCCTTGTTAGTAGCATCACCAAGACATTTTGAAAGGTTTCCTCTGCCAGAGCTGAATTAACTTTCGCAACGAGACCTCCGCATTTCTGACTTAAAAGAGGATGTTTTAAATGGCCGTATCGAGATTTTATTGCTGCTAAATAATACATCCATCGGCGGCATTTAAAGATTTTGGTGGAAGAGAAAAATCCAAGAAAGCTTTGAAAAGTTGGAGTTGAAGTTTTATTACTTCTTCTAGAACCCGTTTCGTTTCGTTTGATTTTTTTGTGTGTAAGGTTATTTTACAGGTGGTCCTCGACTTACAACCGTTCATTTAGTGACCATTTGAAGTTAGAAGGGCATTGAAAAAAGTGACTTAGGACCCACCTCCCCACCTGTAGGCCAGAATCATGAACTCAAAGAAGTTTGGTGAGCGAGGGGTCGATGCTGAGCCGGATGTCCCGGGCCCCGCTGCCCCCTTTTCCATCGCCCTCCTCGGCCATGGTCTCCCTAAGGGCCCAGCCACTGAAGTAGTAGGACAAACTTTACGTGCATCGTATATTGCCACCCAAACCCAAATAGCTCCAAGTCCACTTGGAGAAGCTAAGTGTTGTAGCCTGTCGGCTGCCGGCCCATCCAGCAGCCGAATCAGAGGAGGAGGAAGCGCGGGAGTCAGGGTCAGCATCAAGGCAACCTGAGAGCTCAGAGGGGGAAGAGGGAATGGAGCTGGCAGAGAGAGAGACAGAGGCAGAGCCTGGGCCGTCCGTCAGCCCTCAGATGGAAAGTCAACAGGCCCCAGGTCTGGAGGTGGCTGATGAGGAAGAGGAGGAACAGCTGGGTCCAGTGCCTGACGTGCGGATGCGCAGAAGGTAGAGGAGAGGAGAGCAGTGGAGATCTATGGGCCGGTCCTTGGGACGGAAGAGCCACCACTGCTAGCGAAGCCCCACCCTAGCTCTGGGGATAAAAGGCAGAGGGCGGAGATGAATAGATGTGGCAGACAACTATTCATCTCCCTGCCGGACGGACTTGTTAGCCTGCGGTGAGAAAGAAACTTTTTTGCCGGGGCTGCTGGCGCTCCTAATAAAGGAATCTTTGAGTTAACTCCAGAGGGTTTGTCGTGTTTGGAGAGCTGGGTCAGAACACTAAGAGACATTCCATTGGTACCTGAAAATTCATGACGTTGTTGGAAGTTTTCGTTGAGGTCCCTTCAGTAAATGGCGATTTTCCATAGATCATTTCATAAGCAACCACCCCTAGAGACCACCAGTCACACTCTGATCCATAGGAAGCTTTGCCGTTGTTCAAAGCACTCAAGACCTCTGGGGCCATATAGTCAGGAGGGCCAGCGGGCACCTTGGCATCCACCTAGAACAGAAGGGATCGCTGGTTATTTCACGTTACTCCCGAGAGCTGGAGTGAACAGGTTAAGGCCACATACGTTTGTATGCGCTCACCATAATGTTCCATTAAACACATTACTCACCAGAGGAACTAAGAAGTTAATATAAAGCCTTAGAATCCTGCATCCAGTATTGGTCACCACAAAGTAAACAAGATGTTGAGACTCTAGAAAGAGTGCAGAGAAGAGCAACCAGGATGATTAGGGGACTGGAGGCTAAAACATACGATGAACGGTTGCAGGAACTGGACATGGCTAGTCTAGTGAAGAGAAGGACCAGGGGAGACATGAGAGCAGTCTTCCAATATTTGAGGGGCTGCCACAGAGAGGAGGGGGTCAAGCTATTTTCCAAAGCACTTGAAGGCCAGACAAGGAATAATGGATGGAAACTGAACAAGGAGAGATTCAACCTGGAAATAAGGAGAAATTTTCTGACAATGAGAATCAACCGATGGAACAGAAGTTGCCTTCAGAAGTTGTGGGAGCTTTATTGCTGGAGGCTTTCAAGAAGAGACTGGACTGCCATCTGTCAGAAATGGTGTAGGGAAGTGATGGCGAACCTTTTTTTCCTCGGGTGCCAAAAGCATGCACGGTCACGCTATCGTGCACGCAGGCGTGCCCACACCCATAATTCAATGCCCCCCATGTGCCCCGCCCCCTGTGCATGCATGCGTGACACCCCACTGCTCCACCCCCACACATGCGCACACGCCCCCCCCCCCGCTCCCGGTGGGCCCGTTTTTCACCCTCCCCAGGCTCCAGAGGCTTCCCTGGAGCCTGGGGAGGGCGAAAATGCCCCCCCCACCCCACCGGAGGCCCTTCAGAGGCCGGAAACAGCCCGTTTCCTGACTTCCGGTGGTCCCAGTAGGCCCGTTTTTCACCCTCCCCAGGCTCCAGAGGCTTCCCTGGAGCCTGGGGAGGGCGAAAACGGCCTCCCCCTCTCCCCGAGTCCCTCTGGAGGCCGGAAACGCCCTCCCAGAGCCTCCGCACAAGCCAAAAATCAGCTGGCCGGCGCGCACATGCGCGCTGGAGCTGAGCTAGGGCAATGGCTTGCGTGCCGCAGATATGGCTCCGCGTGCCACCTGTGGCACGCGTGCCATAGGTTCGCCATCATGGGTATAGGGTCTCCTGCTTGGGCGGATGGGTTGGACTAGATGATTTACAACGTCCCTTCCAACTCTGTTAATCTGTTAATCCCCAGATCATTCTAAATAAAGGTAATCCCCAATGTATTTTTACAATGACTATGATAATGATCTACCACTATTGTTGTATGTACACTGAGAGCTTCTGCACCGGAGACAAATTCCTTGTGTGTCTAATCACGCTTGGCCAATAAAGAATTCTAATTCTTATGCTCATAAATGAGAGCGGAATATTTGTTTCGACGCTCACGCGAGTGGGGCTGCGGCCTGGTAAGTGGGCCACGACCCACAGGTTGGGGACCCCTGACCTAAACAATACTCCCCGTGAATTAACCATAGTGAAAGGTTAAGGACTACTCCTGACTATAGTCTGGGTGAATATTAAGGCTGTGCAGTTCTTTGCATTCAGAGGGCAAACGTGCAGCGAACCAGATCTCGTCTTCCAATTCTGACGCACTGCAGAGCCCGAGGGAATTCTCTCTGCTGGCTGCAAAAAAAAGCCATTCCTGGGTTGGCAGATCATGGTAAACCGGGACTAAAGGCCTGTGAGATGTTTGAAGGGCCTAAGAAGTTGCATCAGATTACGTTGTTCAGGGCCAAAAAAGGATTGCATCTGTAAAGGGGGTTTGGTGTATTAACTACCGTAATCTGCTTAGTTTAAATTAGCTTTAAATTAAATATCTATCTATCTATCTATCTATCTATCTATCTATCTATCTATCTATCTATCTATCTATCTATCTATCTATCATCTATCACTTTAGCTTTGTCCACTTGCTCTGCCTACTTTTTGGAGTGAAGTGCCAGCCTGCTTTCCAAGTGGCAACGAATGATCTTTGGCAGCAGAAAAGAGCAACAAAGATGATTAGGGGACTGGAGGCTAAAACATATAAAGAGTGGTTGCTGGAACTGGGTATGTCTAGTTTGATGAAAAGAAGGACTAGGGGGGACATGATAGCAGAATAGCACTTAGACTTATATACTGCTTCATAGTGCTTTTACAGCCCTGTCTAAGCAGTTTACAGAGTCAGCCTATGGCCCCCAACAATCTGGGTCCTCATTTTATCCACCTCAGAAGGATGGAAGGCTGAGAAGGACAATTAACCAGTGGAACAACTTGCCTCCAGAAGTTGTGAATGCTCCAACACTGGAAGTTTTTAAGAAGTGATTGGGCAACCATTTGTCTGAAATGGTATAGGGTCTCCTGCCTGAGCAGGAGGTTGGACTAGAAGACCTCCAAGGGCCCTTCCAACTCTATTATTGGGGTCTTAAGTGGAGAACTACCTGTAACCCAAAAGCTAAGTGTGAATCCAGCTAACACATTTTGAGACACTAACCTACTATCTATACTAAACCCCAACAAACATCCTTGGTGATGTACCCTATCCTTTGAAACATTATCCCCCAGATAAGTTGGCAAAAGAAGAAGGGGACGGCAGAGAATGAGGTGGCTGGATGGAGTCACTGAAGCAGTCGGCGTGAGATTAAATGGACCCCAGAGGATGGTAGAGGACAGGAAGGCCTGGAGGAACATTGTCCATGGGGTCGCGATGGGTCGGACACGATTTCGTAACTAACAACAACAACAATCCCCCAGATATCTGGACCAGCTCTTTCATATTAAATTTTTGAACAATCATAAAAGCACGGCTCTTCAGAAAGGCGCCCGAACACAAAACGAAGTTAGACTTGAATCCTGCTCATCATGTATGACTGTATTAATTGATTTTCGATTTTAGTATTTATATTGTAAGCCACCTCTTCGGTAAGATGCACTGAGTTTCTGGAAACGGAGAAGGTAAGCTCTAGTAATAAATAATAAGTACAATTAAATGCTCTCTTCAAGAGAAAATACATTTTGAATCTTGATTTCTTCACAAAAACACACCAGGTCCCCATCTTGCTGGAGAAGTTCTCATTTTAAGAACTTCCCAGGTTTCTTCAGAGCACAGTTTAAAAACTCGTTCTCTCTTCCATCTCTTATTCGCTGTTAGTTAAGTTTCAACAAAATCCCAGCTGGCTGAAGGAAATGCAAAGGAGGCCAAGTAGTATTTTAATTATAATTTTGCATTGTTTAAAGAAATTACTCGAGGTCAGTAGAAAAGGAAAGCTAGAGTTTTTAGCCAGGACTCATTCAATATGTAAAATTCTATCTGTTCAGTTAGTTTAATCAAGAGGCTTTTCTTACCACAATAAGAGACAAGCAGTTCTAACCATAATCAAACCCACCATTATTTACCGACCGTAACCTCAGCTTCTTCAATTACTCATTTGATGTTTTTTCTCCAAAATTAGAACGCACGTGGTTAAACTCAAAGACGAGGGCAGACCTACCCATGATCGGTGTCACCCACACTTGGGTGACACCGAGACAGATGTTCCCTTCAGGAAAAAGCAGGATAATTGAAAAGAACAAATAAAAAAAAATAGTAATAAGAGAAAGGGAAAGAGAAAGTAAAGGGGGCTCATTTGTATTGCACCAAACCAAGAAATTCCCAACCTATATATGTCGGATGCAAGGTAGAGCCAGATATTTCTCTCTCTGGGCACAATGAGAATATATCTGCTTGAAAAAAACCTCCGCATTGGCGACAGGAAGGGCATCCGGCCAGTAAACACTCAGCTGCATTCAGTTTCCCAGACTCCATCCTGCAAGGAATTATGGGGTGATTAAAAGATAATGAGATGTCGGATGCTACCCGACTATAACTCTAAGATGTGATGGAGTGCAGTAGGGAGGTGGATCCTCAGAAGGGAGGGGAGGCATTCTAGAAGAGTAAGAGGCAACTCAAATATCGGGTGTGAGAGAACGAGGGTGAAGACAGTTCCTCCTCAAGAGTTCCCAGAATATATTGTAGATGCAGATGGTAGAGTCCTCAATCTGGCAAGATTTTGTCTGTTGGTGTGATTCAATAGGGGGGGGGGAAATCAGCTTGAAGGGGAAATCAGCTTGAAAGAATCACGTGTCATTCTTGGATTTCGAGAGCCTGACACGTGGTGGCTGAAGAATTCTGGGAGTTGAAATCCACACATGATGTGATAGAATGTATTAAGGAGGTGGATCCACAAGAGGGAAGATTCCAGAGGAGGAAGAGGCAACTCAGCCTGGATATTATGTGTGAGAAAGGGGGTGAAGACAGTCCCTCCCTAAGAGTTCATGGAGTACACTGTAGGGGCAAACAGTACTCAGTCTGGCAAGATTCTGTCTGTAGGTGTGAAACAATAAAGAAGTCGGTTTGGAAGAATCACTATGTGTCATTCTTGGTTTGAGGCGTGACACATGGTGACTGAGGAATCCTGGGAGATGAAGTCCACACATGGTGGCTGAAGAATTCCATTCCATTCCATTCCAGAGAAGGAAGAGGCAACTTAGCCCAGATATTATGTGTGAGGGAAAGAGGGTGAAGACGGCTCCTCCTTAAGAGTTCCCAGAGTATATGCAGATAGTACAGTCCTCAATCTGGCAAGATTTTATCTATAAGAGTGAAACAATGAACTCAGCTTGGAAGAATCACCATGTGTCATTCTTGATTTTAGACCTGACAAACTTTCTATAATCCCTGGCAATGCTGGTTGAGTATCCAGGGGCTGGGATTCAGCATCATGTTAGAGTCACTGCACAAACAATACAGTGTTTGACCGTAGCCATGGCTTAATCAGAGTTATCAGGCAGATGCTTGTTTCAAGAATTTGGCCTTCAGGCCAATTTAATTTGGCCCCGTCGCTTTTCCGAGATCGTCACCCGTCATCTGTGTAACTCTGTGATACAATTGCAATAGATGGCACTATCCAAGATTAAATGTCAATCTTTAATTTCCCCATTTCAAAAAAATATTTATTACCGTTTTATCCACTGTCATTTTGGCAGCAGACCCAAAATCCACCAACTTGATATGCCCTGTTCTGTC
This sequence comes from Thermophis baileyi, assembly GCA_003457575.1. Classification (NCBI taxonomy): domain Eukaryota; kingdom Metazoa; phylum Chordata; class Lepidosauria; order Squamata; family Dipsadidae; genus Thermophis; species Thermophis baileyi. The sequence goes on along the minus strand of QLTV01002943.1, from coordinate 512,308 downwards.
CATGAGGATATTCTCTGGCTTAACATCTCTGTAAGGCATAAAGAGGGTAAAGCAGGAATCAATAAAACTCTCTTTCTGAAATTAAAATTGCTTGCCCCATCATGCTGCTAAAACCATTACAAAGATAAGTAAATTTTTTTTTTAAAAAAAAGGCTTCCCAATCTTCAGAACAATTTCATACTACATTTTATCAGAAGCAAGCTGGGTTCATACAACCGTAACCATATTAAAAACTTAGTTCTATGTGTAAACTAAGTCAGAAGTATTTAGACTCCCCCCAGAACCGTTCAACCCCACCTAAAAGCTAAAAATTGTAAATATGGCTCAGAGGGAACCATATCATCTTCAATAGCTTTTGCATTGTTCATACTTCTTACTCACTTTATTCTACATTCTGGGTCTCCAAAAATGAAGGAATGTGTTATTTTTTATTTATTTTATATCCCGCCTTATTTTTACAAATAACTCAAGGCGGTGAACGTATCTAATACTCCTTCTTCCTCCTGTTTTACCCATAACAACAACCCTGTGAGGTGGGTTGGGCTGAGAGAGAGGGACTGGTCCAAAGTCACCAGCTGGCTTTCATGCGTAAGGTGGACCTAGAACTCCCAGACTCCTGGTGATTGGCCCAAAGTCACCAACTGGCTTTCATGCATAAGGGGGGACTAGAATTCACAGTCTCCTGGTGATTGGCCCAAAGTCACCAACTGGCTTTCATGTACGGTATAAGGTGGGACTAGAATTCAGAGTCTCCTGGTGATTGGCCCAAAGTCACCAACTGGTTTTCATGCATAAGGCGGGACTAGAATTCATAGACTCCTGGTGATTGGCCCAAAGTCACCAACTGGCTTTCATGCATAAGGTGGAACTAGAATTCACAGTCTCCCACTTTCTAGCCTGGTGCCTTAACCATTAGTCCAAACTGCCTCTCTTATGTTTGGTTAGGTATACAGATGTTGAACTGAAAAACTCACCGATGGACATAACCCATTTGATGGACGCTGTGAATGGCCAAAACTAATTCTGCTAGATAAAACTCTACGGTGCTTTCATCCAGTTGATCTTCGTATCTGTTTAAGAATGAGAGTAGATCTCCTCCAGGCTCATAATCCATAACCTTCACGTCATTTTGGAAGTAATCAGGCACACATACAGAGGGAAATAAAATTTGTGAAGTAGTTGTATTAAAGACGATGCAGCCTCTTGAAAATTAAAAAGTACTTTCTGCATTTTTATTACATATTCATATTTGCCTGCAGTTAAAGATCAGTAAATATATCTACTTTTTGAAGAACACTTGTAAACAAAGAGATTTCAAGTCACCAATGCAAGAAGCATAAAGAAACTATGGAAAGAAGAACCTTGGTTTCCACTATAGGTGATCCTCATTTAGCAACTGCCTTGGACAACAAACGTTTGCAGTTACGACGGTGATGAAAACATAACTTTGCAACCAATCCTTATATTTATGACCTTTCCAGGTCTGTAAAGCAAAGGAAAGCTGAAGTCAGATCGTACATACTGTTGCCGCTTCATTTAATGACCACTTGGCTTAACAAGGGAATTGCAGGCCCCAATTGTGGTCCCTAAATGAGGACTACCTGTACGTGCAACATGAAACTCGTCTGTTTCAAGAGAAGTGTAAAAAAGACATGTCCTTCACAATTAAAGCTGAACCTTGGTACTCTTAGGTCAGGGGTCGGCAACCTTAAACACACTGAAAGAGCCATTTGGACCTGTTTCCCACAGAAAAGAAAACACCGGGAGCCACAAAACCCTTTTGGCATCTAAAATGAAGATAACACTGCATATATTGTTTTTTACCTTTATGCTATGTATAAAAAAACTATAGTGTGTTGCATTTATGTAATCAATGAACTGCTACAGAGAAAACACATTTTTATTTCTGCATGCTACAAAAACATTTTGAACTCCAAAAAAAAAGATGGGTCGAAACGCTCAATAAATTGCGTGCCGGCGGGTGTCGCACATTGGCGGTTGTGACGCATGTTTTGAGCAACAGGGAGCCGCAGCAGAGGGACGAAAGAGCCACATGCGGCTCCAGAGCCGCAGGTTGCAGACTCCTGTCTTAGGTTATAACTTTTTTTTAGATTTATACACGAACACACGTAACTATAATTAAATATTTCATTATCACAAGCATTTGGAAACAGATTAGGACAAGGAAACACAGGTAGCCCTCGACTTACGAACTGAGCCCAGAAGTTCTGTTGCTAAGTGAGACATCTGTTCAGGGAGTTTTGCCCCATTTTAGGGCTTTTCATGCCACATTTGTTGAGCGAATCCCTGCAGTTGTTAAGTTAATAACCTGGTTGTTAAGTGAATCTGGCTTCCCCACAGACTTTGCTTGTCGCAAAAGTGGATCACATGACACACACACACACACACACACACACACCCGGGACGCTTGCAACCGACATAAAGCTGAACCAGTTGCCAAGCGTCTGAATTTTGATCACATGACCATGGGGATGCTGGAAAAGTTGCAGTGAAAAACGGTCATTGAGTCCCTTTTTTTAGTGCCGTTGTAACTTCGAACAGTCACTAAATGAACTGTTGTAAATGGAGGGCTACCTCTATATGGCCTTTTATCTTACTATTTCCTTAAAGGGAAAAGACAGACAGAGGATAATCTGCAGCGCTACCTTCTCAAAACAGAGAGTCCTGTTTTGTCGAACCAACCACAGGAAGTCTCTGGGGATTCTCCGTCATCCAGGTCCTGGTTGTTCCAAAGATGCTTTTTTCAAGAGGCAACTGGACTTTCTGGTTTTTCTTGGAAGAACTTTCGCTTCTCATCTGAGAAGCTTCTTCAGCTCTGATTGGATGGTGTGGAACGGAAGGATTTATACTCCTTGCAGACAGCTGGTCATTTGCATCCTTTTAGAGAGTCGTTGAGGCCACTTGGAGAGGTTTGTCTGTGTCCTCAGGGTCACCTGAGCGGTGCTCCTGGTTCCTGTAGTCTGCAATTGTTTCCTCTGGAAATCCATTCCTACTCCAACCCCATTCAAAGGGTGTTCATCCCAAATTGTATAGCTAAAAGTCTATGGAGATTCTCCGTCATCCAGGTCCTGGTTGTCCCAAAGGTGCTTTTTCAGGAGGCAACTGGACTCTCTTGTTTTTTTTTTCTTTTGAAGACATTTCGCTTCTCATCCAAGAAGCTTCTTCAGCTCTGATAGGATGGTGGGGAATGGAAGGATTTATATTCCTTGCAGACAGCTGGTCATTTGCATCCTTTTAGAGAGTCGTTGAGGCCACTTGGAGGTTTCTCTGTGTCCTCAGGGTCACCTGAGTGGTGCAAATAGGTGTGGAGCCTTCTTGGAACTGCTGAAAGGACTGTGTTGTAGACATAGACGATGTCATATCCCTCCCCTTCTGATGAGAGAGGGATGTTCAATTTTGTTCAATTTGGACATCGATGGCCTCTTTGACCCCTCTTTCAAACCAGCGTTCCTCTGGTGGCCTCAATGTCCCTCTAAAAGGATGCAAATGACCAGCTGTCTGCAAGGAGTATAAATCCTTCCATTCCCCACCATCCTGTCAGAGTTGAAGAAGCTTCTTGGATGAGAAGCGAAATGTCTTCCAAAAAAAACCCAGAAAGTCCAGTTGCCTCTTGAAAAAAAAGCACCTTTGGGACAACCCCAGGAAACTTTTTAAAATATACAGGTAGCCCTTGACCTGCAACCATTCATTTAGTGACCGTTCAGAGTCACGACAGCACTGGAAAAAAAAGGGACTTACGCCCGGTTTTCACACTTACCGTTGCAGGATCGCCTACGGTCCTGTGATCAAAATTAGGGCATTTGGCAAGTGGCACATATATGACCGTTGTACTGTACCACGGGAACCTTCAGAGTCGGTTTTCACCAGAACTGTGCCAATATAATATATCCAATAAAGCTATTCGTTGAGGAATCTACCTGCCTTGGAGTTTTGCTTGCTATGGGTCTATTACTTGGAACTCTGACACATACATACGTGTACACACACACACACACACTATTTGACTCAACACAAGTGAAAGCCAAACTAACTACTTTGTGGCTCGGTGTGTTCAAACACACCCGGGTGCCATCGAAAGAGATTCGCTTAACGACTGCAGTGATTCCCTTAACAACTGTGACAAAACGCGCGCAAATTGAGACACAACTCATTTAACTGCCTCGCTTTAGCAACAGAAATGTTAGGCTCAATTGTGGTCGTAAATCAAGGACTAACTCTATATGATAATCCATAACCCTGACATACATACTGTCAACCCTGAAGCTGACCTGACCGAAGCCATTTTTGAGGGATAGGGAGGGGGGATTTGAGATAGCTGGGATTTTGTAGCCAAAACAAAATACTTTCTCTTGGGAACCAAGGACATTCTCACACCTGGTCGGTGGAAGGCGGAGTGATGTCACACGGCAACCAGACCGCGCCGTGATTGGACCATGTGACTGATTGTTTTGAGAAAGTGTCAATCTTTTACTTTTAATTAGGTGAAAACCACGGGAACCTTCAGAGTCGGTTTTCACCAGAACTGTGCCAATATAATATATCCAATAAAGCTATTCGTTGAGGAATCTACCTGCCTTGGAGTTTTGCTTGCTATGGGTCTATTACTTGGAACTCTGACACATACATACGTGTACACACACACACACACACTATTTGACTCAACACAAGTGAAAGCCAAACTAACTACTTTGTGGCTCGGTGTGTTCAAACACACCCGGGTGCCATCGATTCAATATCCATCACGGTTCAGGAAAACATGGGTTCATCACAATCATAGTTCCAGTTTTTAATACGGATTAAAATTGTGGGGGGTTTTTACATTGGAAAGGCCTCAAACACCGTCGCCCAGCGCCTCCGTAGATGAAAAATTCCACACTGCCAGTAAAACACAAAACCAAAAGTTTGATTCTGCCTGAAATGATCCTTTCCAGGAATTTTTTTCCCCCCAGAACCGGTAATTTCATCTATTGTGGTACTGCAAAGGGAACTGCATTGCATAATGAGAATTTCTATTTACTCTTACTCTTTTCCCCTCCCTGTTTGTTTAAGATTGCAACCTCTGTAAGAAAGGGTGGAATATACACACAAATACACCGTTTTTATGCTTTTGAGGCAGTCTTGGCTCTTAGCGACTGCCTGGACAAGTCCCTGCAGTTTCCTTGGCAACATTTTCGGAAATGGTTTGCCCTTGCCTGCTACCTCCTACATGGAGAGAGAGAGGGACTGACCCAAAGTCACCCAGCTGGCTTTGTGCTTAAGGCGGGACTAGAACTCGCAGTCTTCTGGTTTCCAGCCTTAACCACTATATCACACTTCCTGAAGTAGGTAGGTAGGTGGATAAGATGACGTTGGTACATATATGCCTCTATTTTTCCTTCTAACACACTTAAAAAGTTTTCTCCATTACAGGTATTCCTTGAGTGGTGCGGAAGCCTAGAGGTGGAGCTCTCGCCTCACAATGAGGAGGCTGTGAGTTCGATCCTAGGTAGAGGCAGATATTTCTCTCTCTGGGCACGTTGAGAATATATCTGCTGAAAGAAACTCCACATTGGCAACAGGAAGGGCATCCGGCCAGTAAACACTCAGCTCCATTCAGTTGCCCAAACTCTTCCCCGCAAGGGATTTTGGGTTCGTTAAAAGATGATGATTACAGGTAGTCCTTGACTTACAACAGTTCGTTTTGTGACCGTTAGAAGTTACAACAGCCCTGAAACAGGGACTTATGACCGTTTTTCACACATACCGCGTTTCCCCGAAAATAAGACCCTGTCTTATATTTTTTTGAACCCTGAAATAAGCGCTTGGCCTTATTGCCATGCACTCAAAAGCCCGACTGGGCTTATTATCAGGGGATGTCTTATTTTGGGGGGAAACAGGGTACAACCGTTGCGGCACTCCCATGGTCACATGATCAAAATTCGGCCGCTTGTCAACTGGCCTGTATTTATGGCGGCAGCAGTGTCCCAGTGTCATGTGATCACTTTTTGCAATCTTCTGACAATCCCAGTCAAGAGACAAGCCGGATTCACTTCACAACCATGTGACTAACTTAACAACCGCAGTCATTCACTTAACAACCGTGACAAGAAAAGTCGTAAAATGAGGCAAACGCACTTAACAAATGACCCCCCCTTAGCAACATGAATTCTGGGCTCAATTGTGATCATACGCCGAGCGTTGCCTTGTACTTTTAAAGTGCTGTTTGACTCAATGCTATCGGGATGTCGTCATTAATCTACACAAGGCCATTCATTGGGCACGGGAGAAAGGCTGTACGCAGGGGTGAAATGCTCCCGGTTCGGGCGTGCCTGCCGGTCGTCGGAGAGCCAGTAGCGACGGCAGCGCTAGGCTCCGCCCACCCGCCCGGATGCCGCCATTTGGGTTCTTTTACCCTCTGCGCATGCGCAAAGCATTCTGCACATGCGCAGAGGGTAAAAGAACCCAAATGGCGGCGTCTGGGCGGGTGGGAGAAGCCTAGCGCTGCCATCGCTACTGGCTCTCTGACGACCGGCAGGCACGCCCGAACTGGGAGCATTTCACCCCTGGCTGTACGTATTACCAACACAGGCCTGAAAGATTTCAAATAGCCCCTTTTTAAAAAAGCTAGCACGTAAAAAGATTTAAAGATGGACATATTTGAAATATGCAGATTATCTGCTCTTCATGCTCCATAAACTCTCACCTTCAGTTTAATATCCATCCTAATTTCCCTCTAAAAACTGCTCTGAAGCCAGCATAGCACAACTTAACTCGGTCTAACATGCCAACTACATGCCTAAATCCTACAAAGCCACAATGAGTTTGCAAACCCAAAGCTTACCAAGTAAAGATTCTTTTTATCCTGGAATGCATAGTGAAGATGTGGAATCCAAGGACTGGCATTCTGGGATAGTATATTTCTCTCTTCCTCAAAGAATACCTAAACCATTTTTTTTAAAAGAACAAAATCATTAAATTCATGAAGGGACTGGGGTAGGGGGTAGGGGGGAAACATGGATATAATTTTGAATTTTGGAGTTGCATCAGAAAACAGTCGTGCAGATCACAAGCTAGAGATTGTTTAGGGCAGGGGTGGGTTCTAACTTACCTCGCTGCCGGTTCGCTTCCTCCCGCGCCATGTGGCTGCGCGGGCACATGCGAAGTGCCGAAAAATCCGAAAAAAATTCCCCCCCCCCAAAAAAAAGCCAAAAACAAGAAACTCGGCTTCTGCACATGCGCAGAAGAAAAAAAAACCCGGAATAAAATTCCCCCCCAAAAAAACCAGAAGCCGAAAACAAGATGGAGACACATGCGCAGTGCCGGAAACTCGGCTTCGGCGCATGCGCAGAAGGACAAAAACCCGGAA
>QLTV01002943.1:419803-440633 GCA_003457575.1 Thermophis baileyi | reverse complement strand
GTGGGGCTGCCCCACAGACCTCTCCACATGCAGCCTGCTGGAGCCTCCTTGAGTATTCAGGGGTCCGGTTTCAGAACCGTATTTTGAAGGCTCAATCAAGGCAGTGGTTGGCACAAGGGCCCCCCGCCTTGTTTTACCACACACAAATACACCCGCCATCCACCGAGAGATTTACGAACTGGTTGTATCTTGTGCAGGTGAGAGGCCTGGAAACCTGGCTTCCCTAACTACCTTTAGAAATCGGTACCTTTGCTAATTTATTGCCTTGTAAATGACAACACAATAAATTCAAATCTTATTTTGGCAAGTCTTTTGAAGTGGGGATGAGCGGGAGGATGGTGGCTGGAATTGCCCAGGTCTCACCCTCAGAGGAGGAGGGGGGGGAGGAGGAGGCGGAGGGGGAGGAGAAGAAGAGGGAAGGAGGAGGAGGAGAGGAGGAGGAGGTGGAGGAGGAGGTGGAGGAGGAGGAGGAAAGGAGGAGAGGAGGAGGAGGAGAGGAGGAAGAGGAGGAGGAGGAGGAGGAGAAAAAGAGGGAAGGAGGAGGAGAAAAGGAGGAGGAGAGGAGGAGGAGGTGGAGGAGGAGGTGGAGGAGGAGGAGGAAAAGAGGAGGGAAGGAGGAGGAGAGGAGGAAGAGGAGGAGGAGGAGGAGGAGGAGAAAAGGAGGAGGAGAAGAGTTGGTTCAGTAGAGCTGGGCTCTTCTTGAGGTTTCTGGGCTTGACGACCTGCAGAACTGACCTTCAAAGGGGTCCCACCCTTTGGATACCAACACCCCGGTTCCTCTCCCAGCATCCCTCACGTCCAACCTACAGATCCCGAGGCTTTCCCTAAAACGCATCCTCCTCCCTTCCCTTACAAGCTTTCAAGTTCAGCCCTCGGGACTGGTGGCCACCTTCTATCTAGACTCCGAGGTGGCCCTTCCAACTCTACTTGGCCTTGTGCAAATTCCCCCTTGATACACAAGGGGGAGCATCCCAAGTGGACGTTCCTGTCCCCGCATCCCACAGCTCTCCTGGTTGAACCTGTCCTCCCTTTCTCCTTGTGGTCATTTCTTTCTTTCTCTCTCTCTCTCTCTCTCTCTCTCTTCTTTTTCCAGTTTGCTTCTTCAGGCCTTTTCACTATTTGGCTTCTTTGGTTTCTGATCTAGTGGCCTTTATCACTTCCCGTAACAACAGCTTTAGTCGTACACCCCTCCTGCCTTTAAGGTGAGCGCCCTCCACCCTGCTTCTTCCCTTCCCCATGGCATCCTCTCATGTCCCATCCTGCCTGACAGAGGTGGTGTTCACTTACCTTCCCTACCGGTTTGCAAATGTGAGCACGCGCATGTGCTTTACTCTCTCTCGCGCCTTCCATGCATGCGCCCGGCCTCGAAAACATGGCTAAATAGGACGGCATTACGGGTGGGCAGTCGCTGCTACCAGTTCGCCTGAACCGGTCCGAACTGGCTGAATACCACCTCTGCCGCCTGGGTACCGCTTCATCCTTTCGAGCAGAGACTGGCAATGCTTAGAACAGGGGTAGGTAACCATGGCAACTTTACGTCCTGTGGACTTCAATTCCCAGAATTCATGCTGGCCCAGGAATTGTGGTTGTAGATTCAAGGATTCCCCGTAATTAGTTTATTCCATTTCACTAACTATTCGAGTCCCGTTGTGAAAATAGCTGGTAATCACGTAATCTGAATTTTTATTTTGATGCCCTTTTGCTCAGTGATGTAGATTGAGTCCAATAACTGTGAAATCTGATAACTTGCTCCCAAAAATGCAAAATCGTGGGCGCTCCATCTCTGGAGGTTTTTAAGAAAAGACTGGACAGTCACTTATCTGAAATAGTATAGGTTCTCCTGCTTGAGCAGGGGGCTGGACTAGAAGACCTCCAAGGTCCCTTCCAGCTCATTCATTCTATTCTATTCTAAGCAAAATCTCCAAGTTCTCACCAAACCACAGTTATCCTTTGGATGACCGATCTCAAATTCCTAACCGCAGGAGACAATTTGGAAATAAACGTTCACAACCAATCTCCTTAAGTTAGATTGATTGTCAAAAAGACTTCAACTCCCAGAATTCATGCTGGCCCAGGAATTCTGGGAGTTGAAGTCCACAGGTCGTAATGTTGCATAGTTGCCCACCCATATTTTAGCTTCTCAGGTCATGCAAACCCAACCTCTGGGCCACGGATCATAGCTCAGGGCCTAGTAGGACTAAAGCCTGCTCATTCTGGCTTGTTCAAGACACCATGCGATCAAAGACTACGGATTACGGAAACCACCTTCCACCAGCAGAACTTCCATCAGTGGACATTCTTCTTTTTAGTTTTCAGATCTGGGATGGGGTCAGTTCTGAAATGAGGAAGCATGCGAAACTGCAGGGAAGGGTGTCTATTGGGTAGTGGCCACCCTGGTGCAAAGGAATGTATATGACAATAAACATAAAATGGTGCTATTGACTTCATTCGTCAATGCCCATAAAACAATGCAATTGACTTCATTTGTCAATGCCCATAAAACAATGCAATTGACTTCATTCGTCAGTGCCCATAAAACAATGCAATTGACTCCTTTTGTCAATGCCTGTAAAACGGTGCGATTGACTTCATTTGTCAATGCCCATAAAACAATGCAATTGACTCCATTTGTCAATGCCCATAAAACAATGCAATTGACTTCATTTGTCAATGCCCATAAAACAATGCAATTGACTCCTTTTGTCAATGCCCAAATAAATAGCACAATTGACTTGTCAATGCCCATAAAACAATGCCCATAAATCAGTGCCATCCATTTTTTTATGTCAACACCCATAAAAAGTGGCAGTGCTGGGATTGGTGATGGCCGTTTTGATATTTTTGATCATGGACAGCCCTGAACCTGCGGGTCTAATCTGGGCCTCTCCAACACCTCTTGGCCTCGACATCAGCGGTCCCCAACCTTTGCGGCTTGGTGGCCCAGCTGTGGGGAGAAGGGAACCAGGCCGCATGAGCAATGGGCTGGCATGCATGGTTGTGAATAGGCCACGGCCCAGAAATGGGCCATGGCCTGGGAATTGGGGATCCCTGCTCTACGTCTCTTCCCCTCCCATCATCACTGGCTTCTCCTGAACCGTTTTTCTCTTCCTGGCCGTAGGATGACATGCAGAGGCTCATCGACCAGCAGCTGATGGACAGACATCCTAAGGAATGGAGCCAGACGATGATGTACACCACCAGCAGCCACGGAGCCAAGCGGCGCGCCCGGCCTTCGCCTATGCTGAAGCTCCAGCAGCAGGGCTCCGAGCCGGTTGGAGCCGAAGGGAACCGCCTGTTTTCTTTTTTCAAGAAAAATTAATTGGAAGGGAGCGGTCATTGTTTCCCCCCCCCCCATATTCATGTTGGGTTGGTGACGGGGAAGGAAGGGAGGAAGGTCAAGAGGGAAGCTGGGAAAAACTGGTGGCAGATGGTCCCCAGCCCTGATCCTCGTGCAAGCTACTGCCAAAAGGCCATTCAGCATTTAAGTGCATCACACTCACTCACTCACTCACACACACACACACACACACACACACACACACACACACGATCTGTGAGGTCTGATTCACGTTTACAGGCACCCTTGTCCATCTCTTTACGTGACCAGTGCACCAGGGAAGGATTTCCTTGGCCTCTTACCCATCAACTTTGGTTAGACCCCAATCTGGGTTTCCTTCTATAGGTAGTCCTCGATTTACATCCGTCCGTTTAATGGCCGTTCGAAGTTACAATGGCAACGAATAAATAGGACTCAATGACCGCTTTTCGCACCCGGGCCCGTTACGGCATCCCCAGGAGTCACGTGATCCAAATTTGGTCGCTTGGCAACTGGTATTGTACTTAACGATGGCTGCGCGGTTGCGTGATTCCCCATTTGTAACCTTCCCTTCTGGCTGCCGACATGCAAAGTCAATGGGGGAAGCCGGGTTCGCTTAATGACCCAATGATTCACTTAACAATGGTGGCGAGAAAGGTCGTAAAATGAGGCAAAGCTCCCTTAACAACCTCCTTGCAATGAAAATGTTGCACTCCGCTGCGGTCGTAAATCGAGGACTACCTGTATTGGACGTAGGGCCAGGATGTCAAGATTGCTGGTTTCTGGCAGAGAGCCAACGCCAACAGGGACAGTCAGGTGTAGAAAGACAGAGAGAAAAACTGGGCCAGCGTTAACAGAACAAGCAGGATAAGACCTAAACTTCTTATCAGCTTGGTGCTGTTCTGGATTGCCTAGTCACGAAGTGGAGAAAACAATATTTGAGGACCTCCCAAAACATCTCTAGAAGGGATTTGTGGGGACAGAACATCAACTGGGAAGACATTTTAGCACATTCTCAGTTATCAAGATCTTCCAACAGCAGTCATGGGGATGCTTGCCTAAGATCTCATGAATGTGGGGACAACAAGAACTTGTGAGTGAGAAAGCCCAACTCCTTCGAAATCTAGACCGGGTTTAATGTCTGTGCAGCCCCTAAGAGCAAAGGAAACCTAGTTTGTAGTTAGCCTGTATGACCGTAGAGTCCACGGAGAAGTCTTATTTCCTTGCCTTCTTTCCAAAACATGACCGTTCCGATGGGAAAGCATTTAAGGAAAACCACTTTTCCTTCATTCAAGAGAGCAGTTGTTCCAAGTCCCAATCCAAAATGTTTTGTTCCAGAAAGCAGATCTGCAGATCTTTTGGAGACCAGCTATGCATTATGCAAAATCTGGAAAGGAGAAACGTCTTCCTTGTCCAAATCCATAACACTCGTTTTCCATTCTTAACTGGTCTGTCTCCTGGTCCCCAGAGGTGGTCAGCAGGAGAAATGACAGAGGGGTCTTCTCCCTAGAGAGAGAAGGATCCTACTGTCTCCGGGAGAAACCTTCAAAAGACTCCAGGTTTTCTCCCTCAATCTTGCCTCTCATGCTTCCTTCATCACGAGCCACCAGACTACCTGAACCCTATCTTTCCAGAGAAGACCCAGAAAAAAAAAATAAGGAGGAGAATATTTGGGGGTAAAATAGCCCATTCGATCAGAGATTGCTCATCCTTGCAACAATTGTGATACACAACTCTGGCTGATGGTCTCGGTGAGAAGTATGCCTGTCGGTTCTAGAACCACCTTCTTGAACCTGGGTATCTTCCTGAGATTTTGGACCCCTGTCCTATACAGGTTGACAATGAAGGGAGCCCGGCTCAACACATCTGGAAAACACCAGCTTAAGAAAGAGGTGGTGGGTCGATAGAAATCCAGTCTTCCTGTCTAAAAATACAGTATTAATATTTCGTTATTATTTTTTTGGGTACGCACTTATGAGGTAGCTGGGCTGGGAACAACTTGACTGGCCCAAAATCACGCAGTGAGCTTCCATGGTTGAGGTTGGACTGGACCTTCTAAGCTTCTAGTTCAGCCAGATCTTCATGTCTACACCACTCTGGTTTTGGGGTTGAGAGAGAGTGGTCCAATGTCTCCCAGGGAGCTCCTGTGACCAAATAATGGCGAGACTAGAACCTGGCTGCAGGCCCTCACTCTTAACACAGCAGCTCTGGGTGATTTCTCCTAAAATTGGGAACAATAGCTCCAGCAGAGCCAAGATCACCTCTACTGAGGTCCTTTTGAGTGGTCAGGTTATAGCAGTCGGAAATGCAACTCTGCAGATTTTTAAAATTAGCATCATGGAGATAACTTCTTATAGCTTAATTTAAAGCTGAATTTAAAGCTATAGCAAGAAGAAGGTAGCTGGTCAGATAGAATGAAGTTGTTCCAATGACTGGTAGTTTGAGACATCTAAGTTCTCTAGGCTTGAGGAAAGTAACCAAGTGTCCCCCACTCCCCCTGTTACCTTAGACCAGAGCTTCTCAACCCTGGCATGGTTGGCTTGGCTGGGGAATTCTGGGAGTTGAAGTCCCCACATCTTAAAAGTTGCCCTGGGTGAGAGGAAGAGAGATTGCCTTAGGTTGTGGGACGAAGACATGGTCACGGGTTCTTTCTAAGTTAGGAGATCTTGCCTCAGTGCTGGCCTTTCTCAAGCTTTCCATGGGTATTAGGACTAGAAGTCCCAACTAGGGTCAAGGAGGGCGCCTAAGCCAGCTGAGAATGCTAGATGCTGGAGAGCATCTCCAAGTCACTTATGAATGGCTCAATTCATAGCATTTGCACTAATTGTGGCCATGTCCTTCTCTCTCAAGTGGATAAGGATATGATTTTCATGGTTATCGTTAAGGTTAATTAAGCCAATGATACTTAAAAGAAGGCCCTGGGGAAACCAGGTTGGGTTAGCACAGTAACATCTGCAATGGTTTGGATCGGGAGCATTGCAACAATTTGCCAATCGGTATCTTTGACAATGCCTGGAAAAAAAGTCTAAAAGCTACTTATTTCGGGGGGGGGGGGGGAAAGTAGGATCAGGAATAAAAATCAGCTGATAAGATCAAGGTTTCGATCTGGGAGTTTCCCAACCTGATAACTTTCTGGAACCCTGTTTCTCAACCTTGGGTGGCTTGAAGATGGGTGAACTTCATCGCTGGGGACAAACCTTCAAGCTGCCAAGATTAAGAAATGCTAGGTAGTTGTAGAATTTCAAGGCCCGGAGTTTCTAAGTATTATGCAAAAGTGGTGGCCAGTAAGAGATTCTGGAAATTGAAAAAAATGATAATCTGGAAATTAAAACACCTTGGGTGCCAAATCAGGCAAAATTGGGAGATAACTTGGGTTAAATTATCCCCCCAATTTTGGGGAGATAATTCAAGTCCATTTGCTGCTGTTCAACTGCATCTTTGAGCACCTTAAAATTGTCCTTTTGGGATTTGATTTGTATTACAAGCTAGATTCTGTATTTGCCTTTGACAACTTTTATAGGGTCTCTCCAAAGTGTTACTCCCCTGAATTCGGAGGAGGATGACTTCCATCATCCCCAGCCAACATGGGTTAGTTAAGACTGGCCTGGATCTAATTTGGTGCTTCCTGAGCTGCTGATCATTTTCTACCAAGAATGGTCTTGGCGCTGTTGGACAGGTGTAGGCAATACGGCCAACAAAACATAACTCATCCATGTACGCTCGGTAGTAAGCCACCTGAAATGATGGCTGTATTCAGACAATCTTCCTGATCTAAGGTTAATGGAACATAGCTTTACTCCTTAACCCAAGTTTAGGAGTTGACGCCACATGCTGAACAACAGTGTGATTTGGCTTGGTTTGGGATACACATAGGATACACACGGTCTCGATGAGAGGTGCTTTTGAGTAGACGCAATAGTACAATCAGAGATTGCACTAGAAAAATTGAGAGGAGGAAGGTAGGTTTTTTTTTTTTAAAGAAAATAATTGGATATCAGTGAAGGAGGATGTGATCTTGTCCTGCGTTGGATGATTTGGGGAAAGGGGCTTCAGACTCTTCCAATATTACTGATACCCCTCTCCAGCAATGTTGGCTACCATCTTTTGAGGTGGGAATAGTGTAATGAAAGCAATCACTAGGGGGGGGGAATGGAATTTGGGGTTTACTGGTTGTTCATTTGCTGCCTTTCCCATAAGGTGGGGAGGCGAACCAGGGAATGGAAGTAGGTGGCACAACTAGCAGGAGGTGGCTGAGGAATAGAATAGAATAGAACAGAGTTGGAAGGGACCTTGGAGGTCTTCTAGTCCAACCCCCTGCTCAGGCAGGAAACCCTATCCCATTTCAGACAAATGGTTGTCCAGTCTCTTCTTAAAAACTTCCAGTGTTGGAGCATTCACAACTTCTGGAGGCAAGCTGTTCCACTGATTAATTGTTCTGTCAGGAAATTTCTCCTTAGTTCTAGGTTGCTTCTTAATTCTAGGTTCTAGGAAAGGAGATTGGCCACTGATTTGGGAACAACGGTTGAGAAACCTGGGTAAGACCTATCTTCCACCCCATTGGCCAGAGATCAGAGTAGGAAAAAGACTTAGGTAACGCTAGTTGGGTTGGTTCAACCTTCAAACTGTTGCCCTTGAAAACGCACAACATTTGCGTTATCGGTTGTTCTTACAACCTTCCTTCCTTCCTCACGTCTTCTGCTTCTTGGCCAAAAAGCTCATGGAGGTTTCCCAGGATTGCAGGAGAGGTAGCGGCCCTTCCTGTCTCCATAGCTGAGCTTTTGGGGGACGGGTCCCCTCTTTAAAAAGGGGAAGAGGAAGAAAGCAACCAAGTACAGGGACTCCTCCACCTACAACCATTTGCATAGTGACTGTTCGAAGTAACAACGGCACTGAAAAAAGGGACTTAGGCCCGGTTCTCAGACTTACGACCGTTGCAATATCCCTAGCGTCAGGTGTTCAAAATTCAGACGCTTGGCAACTGGCAGGCATTCACGACAGTGGCAAGTGACCGTCGATCCCCGTTTTGCGACCTTCAGACAAGCAAAGTCAAGGGGGAAAGACAGATTCGCTTCACGACCGAACGAGTCACTTAACCGCTGGATGGATTCGCTTAGCAATGGTGGCAAACGCTCGTACCGTGGAGCGAAACTCGCTTAGCGACGGTCTTGCTTAGCAATGGAAAATTTGGAGTTGGGAGTCGAGGACTCTCCGTAAAGAAATAACTTTAAGGCAAAGTTGTGTGAACCGCAATCACGGTTAGATAGGGAGTTAAACCCGCAAGCCAACTTCTTTCGCTATGGAGGGCTAAAGGGATTCGCTTAACAATGGTGGCAAACGCTCGTACCGTGGAGCGAAACTTGCTTAGCGGCGGTCTTGCTTAGCCACAGAAAATTTTGGGGTCGGAAGTCGAGGACTCTCCGTAAAGAAATAACTTTAAGGCAAGGTTGTGTGAACCGCAATCACGGTTAGATAGGGAGTTAAGCCCGCGACCCAACTTCCTTGGCTAAAGGAGAGAAAAACAGAATACACAGGAAAAAAAAGCAGAAATGCACCCAGGTCCAGAGAGACTCATGAAGGCAGAGAGGCGAGATGGGCGAGAGATCCCATCCTTAAAAGAAAGAAAATCCCTGCACATAAACACTTTTGCTCCTCTCCTCTTCTCTATTTTATTTTGGAAAGGAGGGAAGGTTTAATTTTTCAGCCCGGATACGGAGAAAGTCCGATTCGCCACAATAGGCAGCTTATATCCTCTGCCGTAGTCGGAACCAGGTTATCAGCCAGCCCTTAAAACTGTGCCCCTTGGGACATGTAGGGGACTACATATCCCGCCCCTCCCCCTTTGCCCTGCCTGCATGGATGATGTTGGAATGTTTGGGAATGATGGGACGTGTAGTCCAAGAGGTCCAGAGGACAGGGAAGAGGGCTGGGAACCAAAGGCAGCTTGGCTGCTGGCAAAGGCCCCCTTGGCGAAGCACCTCAGTTTGTGGCCTGACTGGCGCCTTCCCCTCTGCCAGAGAAACTGGAAAACTGGTTTGGCTGGTCACTGGGGATGGGGGGGGGGTTACTGGGTGGTGGTGGTGGAGTGTGGGTGGAGGGAAGGAGGGGTGAAACAAGCACATCGCTGGAGCGGGCAGACAGAATGTATTTATATAGGTCTGTGTACATACCAAAACCATATCGTAATTTTTGTACGTAGCAGTCCTGTATATAACTGTACGGTTTTTATAAGATATTCTATAAAGGCATATTTTAGTAGAAAAAAACCCCCCAGGTCTCCTGGTTCTTTGGGGGAAACGGGGTCTCGGGCAAATCAATCTGGACGTGGTAGATTAGTGGCCCCCCAACCTTTTCGGGCACCAGGGACCGGTTCCGTGGAGAGGTTTTCCCACGGATCAGAGACAGCGTGGTTTCGTGCGCTGCGTGTATCCCACGGATGGGGCTTCGCTTATTTGCGTGGCCCAGTGCCAGTCCATGGATCAGGGACCCCTGTTGTAGATGGAAAGACTGGGGTTCAGCCATCCTTGTTAAGGAAGTCTTTATCACGTTTGAATCACAGTCCGACTGGGCTACTGAAGTGGCCGAGTGTTGACTCAGCCTTCCATCCTTCCGAGGTGGGTAAAATGAGGACCCAGATTGTTGGGGGCAATATGCTGACTCTGTGAACCGCTTAGAGAGGGCTGTAAAGCACTGTAAAGCGGTATATAAGTCTAAGTGCTATTGCTATTGCTCTGACCCAGCTCCCCAAACACGACAAACCCTCTGAAGTGAACTCAAGATGCCTTTATTAGGAGCGCCAGCAGCCCTGGCAAAGTTTCTCTCTCACCGCAGGCTAACAAGTCCGTCCAGCTGGAAGATGAATAGTTGTCTGCCACACCTATTCATCTCTGCCCCCTGCTTTTTATCCCCAGAGCTAGGGTGGGGCTTCGCTAGCAGCGGTGGCTCTTCCGTCCCAAGGACCAGCCCATAGATTTCCACTGCTCTCCTCTCCTTTGCCTTCTGCGCATCCGCACATCAGGCACTGGACCCAGCTGTTCCTCCTCTTGCTCATCAGCCACCTTCAAACCTGGGGGCTATTGACTCTCCATCTGAGGGCTGACTGATGGCCCAGGCTCCGCCTCTGTCTCTCTCTCACACAGCTCCATTCCCTCTTCCCCCTCGGAGCTCCCAGGTTGCCTTGATGCTGACCCTGACTCCCACGCCACCTCATCTGATTTGGCTGCTGGAGGGGCTGGCGGCCGACAGGTCACAACACCGAGATGGCAACCTGCAAAAGGATGGTGGGAACGTAGTGGACCAGTTCTGGACCGAAGCACTGAAGACCGAATACATCAATTCTGCCAGCCTTCTCCGAGGCTGGTTCCTATTTCCGATTTAAGAAATTGAAAGGGTCTTGCCAACAGAACCCCCAAAGCTAAACAGGGAATATACTGATAGTCCGTAATGAGCAACCGTTTCTTCAGCAATTGTTTGAAGTTTCATTGCAATGGCAATGAAAAAAAGTGGCTTACGACCGGTTCTTGCACTTATGACCACTGCAGCCACCCCCAAAATGAAACAAAATGTTAAAAAGTTACATTTATGTAGTTACTTAGCAAGCGCATCTAAATTATATGAGTTACCCAAATATCTATACAATCCCCAAGGCAGGTCACAACTTTTGAGCACCCCGAATGCTTGGAAAATGGAAAGTTGAAAAATGTGACACACCCTAATTCCCCACGGTCATAAGATCAAAACTGGCAAGTTTTTTTTTGAATTTACTTATTTGTATTTATTTATTTAGAAAATTTATATTTTTATGGCAGTTACAATGACAGCAAAGGCTGCATTTGCACAACCCCTGGATAAAACATATTGTGTGACTGGAATGTGCTGGCTGGGGAAATTTGAGAGTTGGAAGTCCCTGCGTCTTTAAAAGTGGCTGAGGTTGAGAAACGGTGATTTATAGTGATGTAGCAAAAAGTCTGATGTCACACATGCACACATGGGTCTGTGACAATTCACTGCGGCCAACTCACTGTGGGACAAGAATTAAGAGCCACGGTGGCGCAGTGGTTAGAGTGCAGTACTGCAGGCTACTTCTGCTGAGTGCCGGCTGCCTGCAATTTGGCAGTTCAAATCTCACCAGGCTCAAGGCTGACTCAGCCTTCCATCCTTCCAAGGTCGGTAAAATGAGGACCCAGATTGTTGGGGGCAAGAGGCTGATTCCGTAAACTGCTTAGACAGGGCTGTAAAGCACTGTGAAGTGGTATATAAGTCTAAGGGCTATTGCTATTACACTAATATCAAAGAAATGGTGGAACAGAATCATTAAAGAAAGGATGCAGGAGAAGGGGTAGAATGAAATGTGTGTGACAAAAATTAAAATAATGTTTTATTTATTTTAAATAATTAAATTGAATTGTTAAATCGTCCTGTGATGAGTTGGCCACAGCGATTTGATTGTGGCGAGTTGTCCCATTCCGTGCACGCACATATACACACAACACACACACAAAAAAGGTATTTTTCGGTTTCAAGTTTTTTTTTTTAAATTTATTTATTTAAACAGTTCAACACTCTCTCTTGGAATTGTTACCGTAAGGAAAAAAAAAAATCCATGTTCCCTGCTACCTGAGGATCCGATTGCTACTTGTGGCCACATCAACTTAGCACGGGGAAAACTCACAATCACACACAGGCAAATGCAACGTGTTACATACTACCCTCTCCGTTTACGTCCACCCAAAAGACAAAAGACGGATTTGGCCAACTAAGCTTGGAAATTCAACACCCGCTGCCACCTGGCTCCCTTTTGTGCAAGAAACCACAATGGGCAAACAAACCTCTTTCGGAAAGGAGCCTCCACTTCCCAAGTGTTGGCCCCCAAGATTTGAGGGGGGCCCTGCCAGCGATTTCGACCGCCGGAGGCGAGGAGAAGCAAAGACCGGAGCCCGGGAAGAAACTGTGGCAGCTTGGCACCTTTATTTTTAGTTGGTTTTTTTTTCCTTAATTATTTAAAAAGCGTTAATTAGAAAGTTCCCATATACAGAAATCATCTAAAGCAAACCAGTTAGACATTTCACTTTCGACATTAGCACTGCTAAGGTGCAGCCCCTTCCCCTTCCCTCCCCCAACCCTGTGCACCGTCCACCACACTCACAACATCTGGAGCCCACCCACCCGGCGGACAGGCCTGGAGATGTTGCCTTGGGAAGCCCCCCACTCTTCCGAGGGAGAACTTGGGGTTCCAGGCTTAGCAAATAGCCTTCCACGCCCCGCCTGTTCACTAGAGACCACTGCATTTTTGAGAAAATGCCCGCCGGAGAGAATTCCCCGGGGCTTCTAGCCGCCCCCCCCCAGCCGACATCCAAACCCCCGTTCTCGTTCCTCTTTACGGGCTTCCGTCGTTGCTGGCGTTCCTTCTAAATCATGAATTGCTCAGGGTTGCCGAGCTGTCTCCGAGAAGATCGGAAGTATCTTACAAGTCCACGGTGAAACACGGCTTGCTGAAGTGGAAGACGACTCCCTTCGGCTAAGGGGAAACTCGTCACTTTTTTGCTTTGAGTGGGGTGGATGTAGCTGCTTCCTGTCCTAAAGAGCAGCTGGACAATAAATACAGGGTTTCTGTTGAGCCCTTCTGGCAAGATTTGAAGTCCAAGGATCGACACTGAATGGTCATCTTTTAACATGACCCTGGTCACCATCAGATGCCAGGACAACAGAGGGTGGGACGTCCCAGTGATTTGAGGATTGGGTGGCTTTTTGCCCCCTTGATATGCTCTGTGGGGCATCAAATCAAAAGCTGGTGATTATATGCTGGATGAAGCTCATATTACCTTGTTTTAACCTAATTAAAAGAACTATTCGCTCTTCAGCAGCTAGAATCGGAACCAAGAGGCAGGTTGTCTTCAAATCGAGAACAGACGAAAAACCATCCAGCCATCCCTTCCCAAATTCTCCAGCTTTTGAACGGAAAAAAAAAATAAAAAATTAAGGGGAGGGCAAAAGGAAGAAGAGAACCGCGAAGAATTGATCCCATCAGAAGCACATTTCTCTGTTCACACTTCATACCTGGTACAGAATGATACAATTAAAAAAAAAAAAAAAGAGGAAGAGGTGATTTTCCGTTCTTGAAGTCTTTCAAGGACAGGAATTAGTACCAGGAGGGCAATACAAGTTTTAATCCTAATTTTTCTCTGCCAATGGAGGTTTGAATGCCTTTGGGTGATAAAAGCGGGATTCTTTACCCATCTCTTGAAAGAAGGGAATTGAAGGACAGAGAACACAAAACAACTCCGGGAACGTCTAACGACTCCAGAGTTTTAAGAAAAAAGGATTTCAAAAGATGATCACCAAGGATCCGCTTCTCGCTTAAAGGCTAATGAAGGCTGAAGAATAACGGCTGCCAACGAGAGCTGCCTGTTTTAAGGTTATTATTGGACTGTGTTTCTGGAGGGGGGGGGAAGAGCAAGTAAACAAAAACAAACAAACAAACAAAAAGAAAGTTCTGAATAATTCATGATTGATGGAGTCAGAGAAGGCAGAAGCCCAAAGCGGAGGTGCAGCTGGTTCAAAGCCCATATACATTATGTACAAATGCTAAAGTCCCCTCTGTAGGCCAAGTCTTCCTTGTCTACTAGATGCTCTTCAAGAGGAGGGGTGGGAAGAAAAATAAACTTTAGGATGGGCAGAGTCGGGGCGGAACCTTCATCCGTCCCATCCTGTTCTTGGCACGGTCAAGGTAAGGTGCCTCCTGATCGAGAAGACGGAGGGAGTCCTTTAAATAACGGCACGCAGGGAGGGAGGGGGGGGGAAGAGTCCTGGGGCATCGCTTGCGCCAGGCTGCGAGGGCGGGGCTGCCCGAGCGCCCAGTCTCTGCCAACCGAGGAGGAGGAGGAGGAGGAGGAAGGCCATTAACAGCAACGCTTCTTCCGTTTACTGTTCTTTGTGAGTTTCACCACGTCGTTCTGTTGCTGCTGCTGCTGCTTGGCGAGGTTGTCTTTCTTGGCCCGAAGAACCAACTCCGTGATGCAGTTGAACATCTGGGGAGGAAAGGAGATAAAAAAAGGGGGGGGGAGGAGGCAGTTAGGAACGGGGCTACGGAGGCCTTGATTACAGGGGCTTGGAAGTGGTTGCCGAACTACATCTCCCAGCAGCCTCTGGGGTGAAAGGGAGGGGAGATGCTGAGAGACAGGAAGCCATAGTTTCTCCTGAGCCGGAGTTATAAGGCTGCAGGTGACTACCAAATGGTCACTCTTCTGTAAAGCCCGCTCTCTTCTTCTATTAATTTATCGTTATCTTTGAAGAGTTATTTCTGGATTATCCAGAACTTGGATTGCTTTTGTTGTTCCTTGCAAACCACCTGAGGAACACTACATCTGCCTGGTTCTGACATCTAAGCCAAGGCAGGTCGATGGGAGGCAGACAAGCCGGTTTCCCATAATCTGCCATTGGAAGGGAAAAAAAAGTTTGGAACTCAAGAGACAACGGCGGAGTTCCCGTTAACACGTGAAGCCAGCAACAAGCCAATTAGGATTTCATGGAGGACTTGGGCCCAGCCGTAACAAAGCAGCTGAGCTCAAGTTTAACCCTAAAGCAGGGGTGTCCTACTTTGTCAACTTTAAGAGCTGTGGACTTCAACTCCTAGAATTCCCCAGCCAGCTAGGCATTATTAAGGCACGACCCCAAATTCATTGACTCCGAGTTCACTGTCCCGTTTAGAATAGAATAGAGCTGGAAGGGACCTTGGAGGTCTTTCAGTCCAACCCCTTGCTCGAGTAGGAGACCCGATATCATTCCAGACAAGTGGCTGTCCAGTCTCTTCTTAAAAGCCTCCAGTGATGGAGCACCCACAATTTCTGGAGGCAAGCCGTTAATTGTTCTCATTGTTAGGAAGTTTCTCCTTAATTCCAGGTTGGTTCTCTCCTTGATTAGTTTCCATCCATTGTTTCTTGTCTTGCTGTTGTGGCCCGCCAGCGGCCTGTGCAGCTGGTGGCTGATTCCGACAGCGAGGAGGCTGGTGTGGTGATTCACCAGCGGCCTGTGCAGCTGGTACCCGAGTCAGACAGCGAGGAGGCTGGAGAGCACTCGGTGCCAGAGGCAGGGATTCAGCCAGGGCCTTCAGAACCTCCAGAAGCTCCCATAAGTGAAGAGGAAGAAGAGGAGGAGCCTCTTCTCAATGCATGGGTGCGCAGAGCTGCCAAAAGGCAGGAATGGCTCCTCAGGAGGAGGTCTCCTCAGGAGTAAGGCTTGGGACTAATTGGCCACTCCCTTAGCCTATTTAAGGGATGACGATGACTGAGCCAATTTGCAGGAAACAACTTGGTTCATATTCCTTCGTGTCTTGATTCCAGAAAAATTCTCTCTCTCTCTCTCTCTCTCTCTCTCTCTCTCTCTCTCTCTCTCTCTCTCTCTCTCTCTCGTCATCTTTCCTGCTAATTGCTTCTGGGCGTTTTGCCAACCACAGTAAGATTACTGTTATCTGAAAGACTGTTCCCTCAGAATTGAGTTATTTTTCCTTGGACTTTTGCCGGCTGTTAATGAAGTTGAATTAACAGCCGTGGTTCAGAAAAGACTGATTTAAACTGTATTTGTGTTTGAACCACTACTAAGAAAGCTCATTAGTACTACTTATTTAGTAAACCAAGGTTTGTACGGACTCTGTGTGTGCTGTGTTCTTTTGGGTCGGCAGCTGGGGCAGAACACTTGCCTTCTAATGCTTTGGAAAATAAGTTGACCCCCTCTTCTTTGTGGCAGTCCCTCAGATACTGGAATATTACTATCATGTCACCCCTAGTCCTTCTTTTCTCTAGGCTGCCATACCCAGTTCCTGCAACTGTTCTTCATATGTTTTTGTCTCCAGGCCTTTAATCATCTTAGTTGCTCTTCTCTGCACTATATGCTGGCTGGGGAATTCTGAGAGTTGAAGTCCACCGCTCTTAAAGTTGCCACGTTGGACACTCCTGCCCTAAAGGGTTAGCCTAAGGAATTTAGGGTTAGCCTGTTGAATTTAGGAAGAAGCCAGCCTTGCTGTATGCCGTCTCTAAAGTCCTGACGTGCTGGATTAGGTCTAATCCCACCTTAGTTTCCCCTGTGACATGGGCCCAGGAAGCATGTTATGTGACCAGGGACTGTAAGGAGCTCCAACTGTTAGGGGGAATCATGAGTGAAATGGGAAGAAAAGATTGGAAAAAGCCTTGACCAACTCCCCCCTTGACTATTAGGCTGGGCTCTTGAAGCCTCACTGGCACCCCCCCACTGTCGTTCCCGATTACCTCTTCCACATTAATATTCTCTTTGGCACTGGTCTCAAACAGCTGGATGCCCATCTGCCCAGCAAATTTATAGGCGTCTTCCGTCTCTACCACTTTCCGTTCTGGATCATCGTTCTTATTGCCAACTATGAGAGCAATGGAAACCAAAAGTCAGATTAAACAGAGTTGGAAGGGACCTTGGAGGTCTTCTAGTCCAACCCCCTGCTCAGGCAGGAGACCCTATTACCATTTCGGACAAAGGGTTGTCCAATCTCTTTTTTAAAACCTCCAGTGTTGGAGCACCCACAACTTCTGGAGGCAAGTCGTTCCACTGATGAATTGTTCAGGAAATTTCTCCTTAGTTCTAGATTGCTTCTCTCCTTGATTACTGTATTTTTCGGACTATAAGATGCACCTGACTATAAGACGCACCTAAATTTTGAAGAGGAAAACAACAACAAAAAAGTTTTTGGCCTCCGTGCACCCCATTTTCGGGCCTTTTCCAGCCTTTTTTCTGCCCATTTTTGAGGCTTTTTTGGGCCCATTTTCAAGGCTTTTTTCGGCCCGTTTTGGGGGCTTTTTCCAGCCTGTTTTTGAGGCTTTTTTTGGCCCATTTTTTCAGAAAAAAGCCTCAAAAACAGGCCAAAAAAGCCTGAAAAACGGCCCCAAAAAAACCTCAAAAATGGCCCAAAAAGCCCCCAAAACAGGCCGAAAAAAGGCCTGAAAAAGGCTGAAAAAAGGCCCAAAAACAGGGCGTACGGAGGCCAAAAAACTGCCGGCAGGTGGGTGGGGCTTCGGCAATATTCGGTCTATAAGACGCACAGACATTTTCACCCCCTTTTGGGAGACAAAAAAGTGTGTCTTATAGTCCAAAAAATACGTTAGTTTCCATCCGTTGCTTCTTACAAGTCATGGCTGCATACTTGTTAAAAATGGCACAGAAGCTGCTGAAGGCTCAAGGCAGGTATAAAATCTGGCCTAGCAGTAATGAAAGTTTTACTTTCTTGCCTATAGGGATTTCTATATTGCTTTTTTTTTTTTTTTTTTTTTTTTTGAGGAACCTCAAGAAAGCATCAATAATTCAGGATACAATAAGGACGGACAGGAATACTTGATCTCTCCTTTGGAAAAACATAACTGCTCCTTCCTCAAGCCCTCTGGATGGGTTGGAACGGCAGGTAGTCCTCAACAGAGGACCACAATGGGAGACCGCCCGTTATGGTTGCACGTTGTGACGGTCGTAAAACAGGTCATCGCGTGACCGACTTGATTTTATGACTTTTGGGGAGGTGGTCATTAAGCGAACATGTCAGTTGTAAAGCGAACGATTTGAAAGAAATCAATGGTGCGCTATTGGCACAGTTTTGCCGCAAACTGGAAAGAAGTGACGGTTTTGGGCAAATTCGTCATAAAATGTCACGTGACTGCAGGATGCTGCAAATTTACGGCTTTATTTCAAACACCTGAAGTTTGGTCCTGTGACTAGAGAGAGGACCTGATCATCGGAATTTCAGATCTAGGTTGTTAAGTCCCCCTTTATTTGGGGGGGGGTGTTCCTTTGTAATTTCCGTTGCTAAGCAACCAGTCATAAGTTGAGGACTGCCTATAAAACTCCCGGCTGCCATTCTGAAAGGGGTGAGCTTACTCATCTCTGGGTGCCTTCCTTTCCTCTCTCTCTTCTTAGGGCAAGCTAGCCACGATTAGATTGGAAATGTTATTTTAATACTACAGATAGGGGAGGAGTTAATGGTGGGCCAAGCAGTGGCCAAGACCCAGGTTTATCTAAAACTACGTATAAAGTTCATGGAAAAATAAATGGAGACTGGGAAATTTAAATAGTTCCCAGTTTAAGTACTTCTTATATATTGCACTAGCGTATTATGGGATAAAGGCTTTCCAATAGGGTGGGCCTTCTTCTATCAAAACCTTCCCCAAACCAGAGAGTGTTTACCTAATATCCGGCAGACATCGTCGCAGTTCTGGTTTATTTCATGCAACCACCGCTTGACATTCACGAAAGACTCCGCACTGGTGACGTCATAAACCACAATGACCCCGTGGGTCCCTCGGTAATACCTGAGGACAAAGATGAGCATTATTAAGGCATGACCCCACATTCATTGACTCTGAGTTCACTGTCCTGTTTAGAATAGAAGAGAGCTGGAAGGGACCTGGGAGGTCTTCTAGTCCAACCCCTTGCTCGAGTAGGAGACCCGATATCATTCCAGACAAATGGCTGTCCAGTCTCTTCTTAAAAGCCTCCAGCGATGGAACACCCACAACCTCTGGTGGCAAGCCGTTCCACTGGTTAATTGTCCTCACTGTTAGAAAGTTTCTCCTTAATTCCAGGTTGCTTCTCTCCTTGGTTAGTTTCCATCCCTTGCTTCTTGTCCTGCCCTCTGGTGCTTTGGAAAATAAATTGACCCCCTCTTCTTTGTGGCAGCCCCTCAAATACTGGAATACTATCATGTCCCCCCTAGTCCTTCTTTTCTCTAGACTAGCCCAACCCAGCCCAGTTTCTTCAACCGTTCTTCATATCTTTTTGTCTCCAGGACTTTAATCATCTTAGTTGCTCTTCTCTGCACTTTTTCTCTGCATCCTTATACTCCTTTCCAGCTTTACATACAAATTTCTTCTATTGCACTTTAAAGATGCTGCATTTTAACTCCTGTAATTTGTGGACCAAAGACTGAGAATCCTAGAAGCTGAAATCCAACACACTTAGACCATCAAACTGAGGAAGAAGATCTCAGCGGACCGTCTACATTTCCACTATTACAAATCAATTCGCTTTAGAATCCAAATATGTGTCCCTGGATAATTTTGAAGGATCCAATCTGAGTCAGTCACTGGGACCAGAGGTTTAAGTCTTCCGAGCTTTCGGACTTGTGCTGGAGCCCATCCTCAGAGAAACCCCCCCCCCTCTCTCTCCAGAATGGGTGTACTGGGCTGTTCTATGCTTCATATTGATACGGTTATAGGGCAGATTGTATGTCACAAGGAAACAACAATGAAAGGCTTAACAGCCAGCCATCAATAAATAAAATAAAATCTGAATAGAATTCTTTATTGGCCAAGTGCGAGTGGACACACAAGGAATTTAATTAATAATTAATTAATTTAATTAATAATTAACAACAAAAAAGCTACAGACAACCGGGAACCATATGAATATAATGCGTAAAACAGCCCCGATGCGCATATTCTGGAGAAAGAGAAGTTCTCTGATGATGGACCCCAGCACAAGCCCGAACGCTCGAATGAATAAACCTTTGGTCCCGATGACCCACTCAGATTGGATCCTGATTTTAACACCCACAAGGTTATGTTAAAGAGCTCCAGTGGCACAAGAGTTCACAAGAATGCTTCTCTGGTTTTAAAGAGTTCTTCTCCGGCTTTCTTACGGAAGGAAAACCAAAATACGGATATGTCTTAGGGAAACGAGGGCTGCGGAGAGCTCTCTAAATTCTCAGATTAATCAAATAAAACCGTTGGGCAGAAGAGAAGAATCCAGACCTTGGAAAGTGGTGGTGGGGCGGGGGGAGAGAAAGAGAGATAAAGAGATCGGTCAGGTTGCTGGCTCTTCTTTCAGCGCATTAACGCTATGGGGGAAGCGCATGACGTGGAAAGCCGAAAGAGATCTGTGGGAAGCAGAATTGGCAGGTTTGAAATATCAGATTGCCGTGGAGAGGACTTTGTGAGCTGGGGACAACTGCTGCCCCCAGGAACCTCCCTCAAGCAGATGAGAAATTCAGGAGAAGAAGCAGCAGGCGGGGAAGAATAGAATACAGAATAACAGAGGGACCTTGGAGGTCTTCTAGTCCTGTGATGGTGAACCTATGGCACGCGTGCCAGAAGTGGCACGCAGAGCCCTCTCTGTGGGCACGCACGCCATCGTCAGCTGGTCTTCGTGGGCGCCAGAGCACCGGAAAATGGCCTTAACACAGCCAAAAACCAGGCTGTTTTCCGGGCCGTTTTCCAGCCATTTCCCGGCCATTTTCCAGGCCATTTTTGCATGCGCCGGAGCACCGGAAACCCAAAAACCGGCTGGTTGGCGCACGCACATGCATGCACATGTATGCGCATTCCAGTTTGGGCACTCAGTCCCGAAAAGGTTCGTCATCACTGTTCTAGTCCAACCCCCTGCTCAAGCAGGAGACCCTATACCAGTGATGGCGAACCTTTTTTTCCTCGGGTGCCAAAAGTGGGCGCACATGCGCTATCGCATCCGCGCGTGTGCCCACACCCATAATTCAATGCCCCCCCACACGCCCCGCCC
>QLTV01002943.1:382467-394230 GCA_003457575.1 Thermophis baileyi | reverse complement strand
GACAGCCCCCGCCCCGCCGCTCGTCGCTTCCCCTCCCATGCGCATGCGCACTCCTCCGCCCGGGCGGGCTGGAAAAACCGCCAGTGGCTGAGCGGGCTCCTCCGCGCACGCGCGCCGCCGCCCTTTTGCGTCACTTCCTCTCCTTCCCCCCCCCCATCGCCCTGACTCAACATGGCGCTTCAGAGCGCCTCTGCCAGTACTTCTTCTCTTCCGTTTTACACCACCACCACCACCACCCCGCACCCGTCGGCGGAGTGGCCCAAAGCGCAGGCGCAAACGGAATCTTGCCCAGGCAGCAGCAGCCTAGTCAGGCAAGGAGGGGTGAAAAAGACAGAAGACCTGCGCATGCGCCTTATCGTTCTTCTTCTTTATCGGTTCTTCTTCCGCCCACCTGAGAGGTGTACCTGGCTGGAACGGGCGGGGGTAGATTTCTCCAGGGCTGTTTTTTTTTTTCCCAACCAAAAAAAGCCAGCCCAGGATGCTGACTTTACATCGTTTACAACCTTGGCAGCTTTACAATGGGTGAACTTCAATATCCCAGAATTCCCCAGCTAACCATCCTGGCTGGGGAATTCTGGGAGTTGAAGTCCACCCATCATAAAGTTGCCAAAGTTGAGAAAGAGTGATCCACAACAATGAAAAACAACAACAACAGCAGCACTGCTCCACGGTGTTGCTAGCTCTGCTCTAGAGGATGTCCAGGCAAGAATGCCTCTGAGAGTGTGCAGAGTGCATCTAGTTTATTACATCCCTGAGTCAATCCGTCTTGTTGGACGAATGAACCATTGAAACAAGTTTTATATGATTTCTACCTGCTGGAAGGCTGCACCTTGCTTTGTGGCCTTGTTAGAATCCACAGTGCAAAAGAGTGGGAGCCTGGCTCCTTCGGGGTGTGGGTTTTAGATGTGGTACAGGGTGCTTTAAACAAGGATCAAGGTAGTTATTTTGACCCTTAACATGCAGGTAAGCCTCGAGTTGCGACCACAATTGAGCCCAAAATTTATGTTGCTTAAGTGAAACATTGAGTTTTTGACTTTTCTTGCCACAGTTGTTAAGTGAATCATTGCATTTGTTAGTAACGTGGTTGTGAAGTGAATTTGGATTGCCCATCGATTTTGCTTGGCAGAAGGTCGCAAAAGGGGATCACATGACCCCGGGACACTGCAACCGTCATAAATACGAACCAGTTGCCAAGCGTCTGAATTTTGATCATGTAACCATGGGGATGCTGAAAAATGGTCCTAAGTCCCTTTTTTCAGTGCCGTTGTAACTTCGAACCGTCACTAAATGGAACTGTTGTAAATTGAGGACTGCCTGTACATAAAAGTGCCAGCTTTTTGGCTGTGTCAGCTCTGGTGGAAACCCTGAAGCTTTAAAAATGCAAGGGAATTTGTCTTCTTTCCATCCCTAGCTTGCAGATTTTTAAGCAACGGGTCCTTAACTTGGCCCACTATTTACTTGCATACCGTATTTTTCAGGCTATAAGATGCACCGGTGTATAAGACGCACCAGGATTTCAAAGAGGTAAGTAAGAAAAAAAAGGTTTTGTCCTCCCCCAGCCCCCCAGGAGCACTCTGCAGACCTCCCAAACCCTCTGTGTGCCCCGTTTTTTGCAAAAACGGGCTGGTTTTTCACCCGTTTTCCACAAAAATGGCGTTTTTGCCTTCCCCCAGCCCCCAGGAGCACTCTGCAGGCCTCCCAAACCCTCTGCGCGCCCCGTTTTTGTGAAAAACGGGCCCATTTTTCGCAAAAATGGGATGCGGGGGCGGGGCTTTGGGTGGCCAAAAATGTCTGCATTCGGTGTATAAGACGCACCAACATTTCCACCCTCTTTTAGGGGGGAAAAAGGTGTGTCTTATACTCTGAAAAATACGGTAATTTATGGTAGATATTTGTCTCTTGGGAAACCTATATGCGGATCAAGAAGCAACAGTGAGAACTGGACACGGAACCACTGATTGGTTCAAAATTGAGAAAGGAGTTCGGCAAGGCTGTATACTGTCGCCCTGCCTATTTAACTTAAATGCAGAGCACATCATGAGAAAGGCGGGGCTACATGAATCACAAATTGGAATTAAGATTGCCAGGAGAAATATCAACAACCTCAGATATGCAGGTGATACCACTCTAATGGCGAATAGTGAAGAGGAACTAAAGAGCCTTTTGATGCGGGTGAAGGAAGAGAGTGCAAAAGCTGGCTTGAAACTCAACATTAAGAAAACAAAGATCATGGCATCCGGCCCTCTCAATTCCTGGCAAATAAATGGGGAAGAAATGGAGGTAGTGACAGATTTTATTTTCCTGGGCTCCAAGATCACCGCAGATGGGGACTACAGCCAAGAAATTAAAAGACGCTTGCTCCTGGGGAGGAAAGCTATGGCAAATCTAGACAGCATACTAAAAAGCAGAGACATCAACAAAAGTGCGTCTAGTCAAGGCTATGGTTTTCCCAGTGGCAATGTATGGCTGTGAAAGTTGGACCATAAGAAAGGCTGAGCGCCAAAGAATTGAGGCCTTTGAACTATGGTGCTGGAGAAGACTCCTGCGAGTCGCTTGGACTGCAAGGCGATCCAACCGGTCAGTCCTAGAGGAGATCAACCCTGACTGCTCTTTAGAAGGCCAGATCCTGAAGATGAAGCTCNTTGCCACCTAATGAGAAAGAAAGACGCAATGGAGAAGAGCCTAATGCTGGTAACGATTGAGGGCAAAAGGAGAAGGGGATGATAGAGAATGAGGTGGCTGGATAGAGTCACCAGTCTATCTAAGCGTGAGCTTAAATGGACTCCGGGGGATGGTAGAGGACAGGAAGGCCTGGAGGAACGTTGTCCATGGGGTCGCAATGGGTTGGATACGACTTCACAACTAACAACAACAACAGCAAACCTTATAAACAAGGTTATACAAAATTCTCCTTGCTGTAGAAGGAGAAATGAACCAGGAAGCCTTATGTCCCAGATAAAGTAGCTGCAACATTTCCCCAAATACATCATTCTGTGAATTGTAAGGTTTAAAGTTTGCTTCTTTCTATTCCCCACCCTTATTTTTCTATCTTGAGGACGGTAAGTTCACAAAGTTCAATGGAATTTACTTCCTTATAAATGGGAATAAGATTAATTACCCTGTCCGACAAGTTTTGTGTAGCGCTCAGAATTTTTTTTTTTAGAAATCTACCGCTGTATAGACTTAAAGCAATAATAATGCATTGACTTGGGGGAAGGAATCGAATCTTTATTGTGGGTTCATTGCATAGCCAGCTAGATGTTTAGTCTTAGAATTAGAATAGAATAGAGCTGGAAGGGGCCTTGGAGGTCTTCTAGTCCAGCCCCCTGCTCAAGCTGGAGAATCTATACCAGTGATGGCGAACCTTTTAGGCACAGAGTGCAAAAACTGGAAGGCGCGCACGCACCAGAGCGCCAGAAACCTGACGACCAGCTGGCCGGCGCGTATGCGCGCGTTGGAAACCCGACGACCAGCTGGCTAAGCTGGGCCACCAGCGCACGTGCCCACAGAGAGGGCTCTGCGTGCCACCTCTGGCACGTGTGCCATAGGTTTGCCATCACGGACCTATACCATTTCAGATAAGTGACTATCTAGTCTCTTCTTAAAAACCTCCAGTGATGGAGCACCCACAATTTCTGGTGGCAAGCTGTTCCACTGGTTAATTGTCCTTACTGTTAGGAAGTTTCTCCTTAATCTGTTAGGAAGTTTCTCCTTAGTCTGGATCTGAATCCTTCCCAAGGACTTGGGAGAGGCAGATGTGGACGTTTGATGGTGTTAAAAGTCTTGTTGCAGGAAGATTCCAAGTCGAGCTGTTTCCTGCAATTGACCGATGGTGAATTTGTCAATGCCGATGGGGTTCAGGTTATGCTCCAGATAATTTGGGATTGCACCCAAGGCCCCTATCACTATTGATATCATTATTATATAATCTGTGTATGTGTAACCAAGGCCATGAACTTACCTAATACAGGTAGACCTTGAGTTACAATCGCAACTGAGCCCCAAATTTCTGTTGCTAAGTGAAACGTTTGTTAACTGAGTTTTACCCACTTTTCTCGCCACCGTTGTTAAGTGAATCCTTGCGTTAAGTTAGTCACACGGTTATTAAGTGAATCTGGATTCCCCCCATGGACTTGGCTTGCCAGAAGGTCGCAAAAGGGGATCACCTGACTCCCGTCATAAATATGAACCAGTTGCCAAGCGTCCGAATTTTGATCCTGTGACGATGGGGATGCCACAACGGTCCTAAGTGTGAAAAAGTCACTTTTTCAGTGCCGTCGTAAATTTGAACAGTCACTAAATGAACTGCTGTAAGGCTAGAACTACCATACCTATACTTATATCTTCCATTTTCTTCACAACAACAACCCTTTGAGGTGGGTTAGGTGTGAGAGGGAGGAACTGCTTCAAAATCACCCAGCCAGATCTCAGACTTGAAATATGGTAGAGACTAAAACCTCCATATTTTTTTCCTTTGGAGAACTGTTATGGCTTTTAATTCTTGCTTGCAATATTCCCTGTGGCCACTAGATGGCCCCAGAGAGAGATATGGAGCACTTACTGCTCTCTGGTGATGGACTGGTTTATTGCAGCCCAGCTCTGTTGGCAGTCACGCACCTAATGTTGCAATGGAGAGATCTATTCCTAGTTTTTTTTTCTGCTGTTTCTATGCATCCCTTTCTATGCAGCTTTGTGGCTCACAGGTAAAGGCCGCCCTCTTTCACCCCCCACCTTTTCTACCCAGCTCTTTCTTCCGAGTGTGACGTTTGCGCTAATTAACATAACGGTTCCCAGAAGCCTTTGCAGCACCGGATCCGCTTGGGAGTGGGAAATAGGGGCGCCTTTTCGCTTCCAACATGCAAACGTAAGAGTGCAAAATGCATTAGTTTATAGGATACAAGATAGGCGATCACTCTTATAAGACTGCATTGGAGGCTCTCCGTGGGTTGATTCATGGTTGCGTGGTTGGGCACCGAAACGATTGGGAAGATATCGTTAGCTTTGCGCAGTGGCAGTATCGTAGCCAATGAGGTTTATCCGAGGCGCGATTATTGCTAATTGAAAACTTTTCCCAATACCCCGCCATGACGACTTGAAATATAGTCGGCAATGGCAATTTTTGACAGTCTCTACGGAGACTGAAAATTGTAGTTTTAAGAATAGAATTTAAAAGAATGATGTCTATCGTGTTTGCTTAAACGACCCGTTTTATATAAAATTCGTTTTTGACCTTGGGAACTTTTTAAGGGGGCGGAGTTCAAGCCAGGTTTTGTCCGCGAAGCATGTTGCCTGGGGAATTCCGGGAGTTGAAGTCCACCCGTCTTAAAGTTGCGAAAATTGAAGACTGGTTTAGAGCAGGAGGCAGCCTCCAACCTTGGCAACTTTAAGAAGGCTGGACTTCAACTCCCAGAATCCCTCAGCTAGCCATGCTGGCTGGGGAATTCTGGGAGTTGAAGTCCACCCGTCTTAAAGTTGTGAAACTGATCTACAGCAGGGGGAGTCTCCAACCTTGTGGACTTCAACTCCCAGAATCCCTCAGCTAGCCATGCTGGCTGGGGAATTCTGGGAGTTGAAGTCCAGCGTCTTAAAGTTCCCAAAAGTTGAGAAACTTTGCTCTTAAGAGAGCCAAGCAATAAACCTTGCGGGATTGATTTAAGAAGTTCCCGTATTCCCCATCGGGGGGGGGGGGCGAGGCTTTTCCCCCTTGCCATTCCCAAGCAGGGCCGCTAGGGGACGCTAGCTCCGCAGGGACGCCGCGAGGCCTCCTTTCCCCTCCTCCCCTCCGCGATCCAGCTGGCGGCCGCGCGGCGGGGGCGGACCTCGGTGGGCTCGCGGGCACGCGCCCTCGCGCGCTCCCGGGACGACGGCAGCAGCAGCAGCAGCAGCAGCAGCAGCGGCTCCAGTCGGGGCGGCGGCGACGGCAGCAACATGGACGACCTGGGTGAGCCACGCGCCAACGGGGCTACCCCCTCCCCTTACTTTCTTTTTTTGGGGGGGGGGGTTTGGGGGTCTTTTGCTGCTGTTGCTGCTGCTGCTTTCTTGGCCATCTCTCTTTCCTCCCCTCTCCCCTCGCCTTTCTTGGGAACCTCTTTACTTTGTTCTCTTGGGGGGGGGGAGGAGGGTCCCCCTCTCCTCCCCCTCTCCCTTTGCTGCCTTGAATTGGGGAGGG
The DNA here is from genome assembly GCA_003457575.1 of Thermophis baileyi. Lineage (NCBI taxonomy): Eukaryota > Metazoa > Chordata > Lepidosauria > Squamata > Dipsadidae > Thermophis > Thermophis baileyi. The sequence goes on along the minus strand of QLTV01002943.1, from coordinate 388,061 downwards.
GGGGTCTCTCTTTGGGTCGCTTCTGGTTCTCCCCCTCCCTGGTTTCTCCTTTTGTGGAGCGCTTCTTTTACTTTTCCAAGTGGGTTTTCCTTTTCCAGGGGGTGGTCGATGGTGGGGGTTGTGCGATCGGCTTGGTTACTCTCCTATCCCCCTCCCGATCCCTTTCGCGGGGAAGCGTCCGCTTCGTGTTTTTTGTTTTTTTTAAACAACACAAAACTCCTTTAAAGTGTTGGGAGAAACCTTACTTCCGTTCCGTTTTGGGACGCTCCCCGATCTCTCTCTCTCTCTCTCTCCCCACCCCCTAAATTCCCAAATGGACTTCTTTTAACGGGGGTCCCGTGCCTTGTTTCGTCTCCTGCTTTGCTTCTGGGGGGAGGGGGCGCCCTTGTGGCTCCCCAAACTTCTCTTCCTCTTTTTTTTTTTTTTTTGCCAGTTCTCCTCTTTGGAGTTCAGTTTAAACTGGATCAAAAACGGGGTTTCCGCCCCCCCCCCCCCCCCCCCCCCCGCCGAAACCCCCCCCCCCCCCCCCCCCCCTCCCCCTCCCTGCCTTCACCCCCCCCGCCCCGCCCCTTGGCTTCAAGTTCACATATTTTGCCCTCCACCCTCGGATTGCTCTCCCTCTTTCAGCCCCCTCCCCTCTTTTTCTTTTCTTTTCTTTTCTTTTTTTCCCCCGCTTCGGGCTGAGTCGGGTTCACACAACACGCGCTAAACTCCAGACGTGGGTTAAGCCTTCATACACTCCTTATATATCATGACTGTATTCACCCTCAAATCAACATATAATATTACACCAGTTTTGCGGGTTGGCTCCCCCCTCGTTCTATAGGCAGTTTCCAAGTACAAGAGTCCCTAAATCCATTTTAGGCTTATAGAAAATCTTATAGAATCATAGGGCTGGAAGGGACCTCAGAGGTCATCTAGTCCAACCCCCTGCTCAAGCAGGTGACCCTCTACTATTCGGGACAAATGGCTGTCCAATCTCTTCTTCAAAACCTCCAGTAATGGAGCACCCACAACTTCTGGAAGGCAAGCCGTTCCACCGATGAATTGTTGTCACTGTCAGTTGTGTAAACCCCACCAAGGGGTACCTTTAACCCAGAGGTCTTCAAACTTGGCAACTTTAAGACTTGTGGACTTCAACTCCCAGAATTCTGCTGGCTGGAGAATTCTGGGAGTTGAAGTCCACAAGTCTTAAAGTTGCCAAGTTTGGGGACCCCTGCAGACCCCCGCCTCCAACTGATGCCTTGGATCACAACACCCATCGTCCCCCAGCCAGCAAATCCCCCCCCCCGGGCTGATGGTGCCTTTCCCCCAAACTCTCTTTCCCAGTCATAATATTTAGGCATGACTTAAGCTTGCTTTGATATACATTGAATTTTTTTTCTCCCTAGTGTTTACTTATCCCCAAGGAACAAGAAGCTATTAGCAAGGAAGCTACGTTAAAAAGGAATGAAAAGCAGAGTTTTGTTAGAATACAAAGTTGCCAACAAAAGTTTGGAGTTCCCCCGGTTGTTTTTCTAATATCCAGCTTACAAAAAGAGCATTTAAAAAAAAAACAAAGAGTGGAAAAGTGGCTTCTTGCTTTGAGCGACGCTCTCTAGTTCTTTTCTTTTACGGGAAAGGAAATTTTCCATAAAATTCGGGCGTGAAACCTGTGGTTTGTAGCTATAGAATGTGGCTTGTGGTTTGTCCTATAGAATGGCACCGAATGTATATATTTCTCTGTCTACAAGTTGTATTATTTGTCCTGCATACCGTCCTGCCGTAATTTTTTTAAAGCAACACCTGCTTTATCTCCGGACTCTCTACTTCCCTTTATTCTTTCTCAGACTTGAAAAGGGATGCACTAAATTGCAAAGTGGCCAACTCCTTGATAGTCTTATAAAGGGTTTTTATTTTGTGTGTGTGTTCCAGGAAACTGAGTCAAGTAAATCATTATTGAACTGTAGACCTTGGTTGGGGTGGTGGCACGCAGAGGTAGCCACTCTGCTCTTTTAACTGTTAATTTATTAGAGACATACGTTGAATTGTAATTAAAGCCAACAGTTTGGGAGAACCAATTAGGGCAAGTGTTCTCCAGGAAAGTCTTCATTTTATTCCTAGACCTGGAGTATTAAATTGCAGCGCTAATTTAAAATCGTCTGCAACACCTACAGACAAGGGGGATCCAAAACAAGCCAGAGATACAAATCCATCTAGATGCTGAGTCCATCAGACAGTTGGCTGGCATCTGGGACTCGGTTCTGCCCTTTTAATTAATCATCTTCCATTTTTACGGGAGGAATAAAAATGGCAGTGCTCATGATGGTTGTGAAGGACCGTGGATTAAGGAAAGGTCTTTCAAAGCGAGGAGAGCCAGTGTGGTCTTGTGGTTTAGGCACCAGGTTAAAAACTGGGAGATTGGGAGTTCTAGTCCCTCTTTAGGCATAAAAGCCTGCTAGGTGACTTTGGGCCAATCACCAGGAGACTGGGAGTTCTAGTCCTGCCTAGGCATGAAAGCCAGCTGGGTGAGTTTGGGCCAATCGACAAGAAACTGGGAGTTCTAGTCCCACCTTGGGCATGAAACCCAGCTAGGTGACTTTGGGACAACCACCAGGAGACTGGGAGTTCTAGTCCCACCTTGGGCATGAAACCCAGCTAGGTGACTTTGGGACAACCACCAGGAGACTGGGAGTTCTAGTCCCACCTTAGGCATGAAACCCAGCTAGGTGACTCTGGGCCAATCACCAGGAGACTGGTAGTTCTAGTCCCACCTTAGGCATGAAAGCCAGCTGGGTGACTTTGGGCCAATCACCAGGAGACTGGGAGTTCTAGTTCTGCGTTAGGCATGAAAGACGGCTGGGTGACTTCACCCCAGTCCCTCCCTCTCTCTCAGCCCAATTCTTCACCCCAGTCCCTCCCTCTCTCTCAGCCCAATTCACCTCATAGGGTTGTTGTTGTAGAGGCAGGTATGTTGAATATATTTGACCCTTGATTTATTTGTAAATAGAATCAAAGGGGGATACAAGTAAATAAATAATGTCTGCATTCCGTCAAATCTCTCTCCCTTGTATCATAATAGCAGTCATTTAAAAAATGAGATATTTTAGAATACCTGCTCAGGGCTTGGATTTCAGACCTCCCGTATCTTCCTTGTCATCGATTTCCACGAACGGTTTCCCAGTAGCTGCGATCACTACTTTGGCTAAGGACAAACACTTTGACTTCATTTGTGAACCCACCAAAGAGACACTCCCACCTGCTCCAGATCCCGGGTATTCAAACGCACAAGCTACAGCTGTTGGCATTCCATAAATTCATAAATTGAAATATTTGCAACTCCGGCCACCAGCCACTCAATCATCCAAATGAAGCTTTCCCCAGCGACTTTTTCTTTCTTTTCTTTTTTTAAAGGGGTGTTTAATCTGAAACGATTCTGTGATGATGATGATGATGATGATGATGATGATGATGATGATTATTATTTTGACGCCGGTTCTGTTTTGCTTAGCACGATTTGGGAAAAGTTTTGAAAGTTTTTTTCCTGGATCATATTAAAAAGCTTGGCTGTTGAGGGAATGAGTTTTCCAGGGTTAAAAATCACACATTCCCTGCTCCTATTGGTTACACATAAGTGGTCCTCGACTTACAACAGTTCGTTTAGTGACAGTTCAAAGTTACAACGGCACTGAAAAAAGAGACTTTCACATGCTGTTTTTTCACACTTACGGCCGTAGCAGCATCCCCACAGTCACATGATCAAAATTCAGACGCTTGGCAGCTGACTCATATTTATGACAGTCACAGTGTCCCTCGGTCACGTTGATCCCCTTTTGCGACCGTCTGACGAGCAAAGTCAATGGGGAAGCCAGATTCACTTAACAAGCGTGCGACTAACTTAACAGCTGCAGTGATTCACTTAACGACAGTGGTAATAAAGGTCATAAAAGAGGGCAAAATTCACTTAACAAATGCCTCGCTTAGCAACAGAAATGTTGAGCTCAATTGTAGCTATAAGTCGAGGACTACCTCAGGCAGTCCCTGACTTACAACCATTCATTTAGTGACCATTCATAGTTACAAAGGCACTAAGAAAAAGTGACGTATAACCAGTCCTCGCATCTCCATAGTCACGTGATCAAAATTCGGACAGTTGGCAACCAGCCTGCGTTTACAATGATGTCACCGTCCCAGATCAAGTGATCATTTAATGATCGTATGATTTACTTAACAACTGTAGTGATTCACTTAACAACCAGGGCACAAAAGCTTGTAAAATTGGATGCGACTCACTAAACAACTGCTTTGCTTAACAAGGTAAATTTTGGTTCCAATTGTGGTTTTAAATCCAGAACAACCTGTAGTTGGTATCTATGAAACTCTCGGTACCAATTTTTTAAAAATATGTCCCTAGAATCAATCTGGTATAGTATATCTGAGACAGACAGACAGACAGACAGACAGACAGACAGACAGACAGACAGACAGACAGGAAGGAACTTAGTCTGTCTCCAAACCAAACTTTTCCCCTTGCTTTTGAAAGAATTCCTATTTATCCCACATAAACTGAGATGTGTCTCAATCCAATGAACGCCGTATATGGATTCACATATGGCAATTCCACACGGTTTATTTTTGGATGCCTTCATCAAGTTGTATATTTTATTATTCCTGTCTCTCGACACATCTTTTATTGATTACGCTGATTTTATTGATTGCATCAACTCCCTAATTTTGGCCTGGCCCCACAGTGCCTCTTAAACCATCTGCAAAATGGATCCCAGATTTGAATAAATTGAATTCAGCTTGCTCCCCTTCCCCCTACTTCTCTTCCACCCCGAAAATTCATGTACAGAGTGATATTCTGGGCCACTGTTTCTCAACCTTGGCAGGTTTAAGGGCCGTGTTAAGTGAAGCCCTGCATTGTTCAGTTAGTCACATGGTCGTTAAGCGAATAGGGCTTCCCCATTGACTTGGCTTGTCAGAAGGTCGCAGAAGGAGATCACACAACCCCGGGACATTGCAACTGTCATAAATAAGAGCCAGTTGCCAAGCATCCAAATATAATTCTTCATTGGCCAAGTGAGACTGGACACACACAAGGAATTTGTCTTCGGTGCATAAGCTCTCTGTGTACATCTATATAAAAGCGAAAACCACTCACGCTGCTATCATGAAATCTCCAGAACCGTAAAGCCTACAAACTTGAAATTTGGCACGTATGTTCCTCTTGGCTTCTAGGTGCTTGCTAAGAAAGGATTTTTCAAAACGACCATCAGATCATTAGTATTTCTTATATTATTATTACCACGCTCTGATGCTAATTAGTTAGACGTTCTACTCTCCCTCCCAACCTGAAAATAACTCTGGAGAGAACGGGATAGCATAGGAGAGGCTTCTGTGGGGCAAGGCTGAGGGAGAGAAGGGGGTAGAAAGCCTGAGGGAGAGAAGGGGATGGGATAGGGGAGGCTTCTGTGGGGCAAGGCTGAGGGAGAGAAGGGGATAGGATAGGGGAGGCCTCTGTGGGGCAAGGCTGAGGGAGAGAAGGGGATAGGATAGGGGAAGCTTCTGTGGGGCAAGCCTAAGGGAGAGAAGGGGATAGGATAGGGGAGATT
>QLTV01002943.1:368111-379492 GCA_003457575.1 Thermophis baileyi | reverse complement strand
TCCTGTCTCATTCTTGCACACACAGCAAATACTCTTTCACTTTCCAAAGAGCCCTCTGATGCTGAGTTCTACTCCCCCTCCCCACCTGAAAAGACATCTGTTCCAAATGCAAAACACAAGCAGAGGAGAGGAGTTTCAATTTCAGTTTGATTTTCACAGCAGAAAGCAGCTTTACTACAGAACAGTTGAGCTAAGCCAGCAAAGCTGAGGGAGAGAAGGGGAGAGGAGAGGCCGATCGTAACTACTCATTAATTTTCAAGCTGTAAGTATCGATTTATCAAGCCCGATCACATAGTTTCTTAGCGGAGCATGGGTATTCAGCTAGTAAAAGATATAAGTGATAAATCATGATCATAGTCATCATAAAAATACATTCATCACCAATCATAAGATACAGCACTTAGTGGCCATGGGGATGCAGCAATGGCCGTAAGTGTGAAAAATGTCACAAGTCTAATTTAGATGAAGATCTAGGATTCAGCTAAGATCTTGAATGATTTCTACCCAAGTTTAAATCAGAGCAGAGCAAAATTTAGCAAGATAATTGTTTGCTGGCCATCGAAGGAAACACCTTTGCAAGAAAGTCCAATTTTTCAAGGCCGGAGCCCTTGAATTCCATCTGCCATTAATAATCTGGCCCTGATATCATTGCGAAGACTGGTCAGTGGGGCTAAAACCTCCCCATCACACGGAGAGGTTTTTCTCTGCTCTGAAATGATTCAATCCCCATGTAAAAACAGATCTGGTTTTGTCTTGCTGGACTTGGACCGAAGCCTGGCGCTCAAAGCTAAGGCCATTTTTGGCACTTCTTCAGATAGTTTCGCTTTTGCAAAGATAAGTTTAACTCCTTTGAGTCTCGTTAGAAAAACCGGGATATCTCCGTGACCCCATCGCTGGTGCACCCACAGCTTTCTGTACAGTCCTCGCCTAACGACCATTCAGTAACAGGTAGTCCTCGACTTACGACCACAGTTGAGCCCAAACTTTCCGTCCTTAATTGAAACATTTGCTAAGTGAATGTTGCCCCCTTTTACGATCTTCCTTGCCACCGTTGTTAAGTGAACCACTGCAGTTCTTAACTTAGTAACACGATTATTAAGTGAATCCGGCTGCCCCGTGGGCTTTGCTTGTCAGAAGGTCGATCAAAAGGGGATCTCGTGACCCTGGGACACAGCAACGGTCGTAAGTATGAACCCGTTGCTGAGCGTCTGAATTTTGATCTCATGATCATGGGAATGCTACAAAGGTTGTAGCTCTGAAAAGCGGTTGTAAGTTCCTTTTTTCATTGCCGTTGTACCTTTGAACACTCATTAAATGAACTGTTGTAAGTCAGGGACTATCTGTGTCTTCAGAAATGACTTCGATGAGGGACTAGAAGGGGAACTCATCAAATTTGCAGATGACACCAAGCTGGCAGGAGTAGCCAACGCCCCAGAAGACCAAGCTCAGGATCCCAAAAAGACTTTGACAGACTTGAACACTGGGCCCTATCCAGCACCATGAAATTTAATGTGGAGGAAAGCAAGATTTTACACTTAGGCAGGAAAAACCAAAGGTACAAGTACAGATTAGGCAAAACCTGGCTCAAAAACAGTAACTCTGAGAGGGACCTTGGAGTCCTAAGTGGACGATCAATATGAGCCAGCAGTGTGGAATTAGTGGAATTTAATCCGGGAGAGAAGCAACCTGGAATTAAGGAGAAACATCCTAATGGTGAGAACAATTAACCAGTGGAACGACTTGCCTCCAGAAATTGTGGGTGCTCCATCACTGGAGGTTTCTAAGAAGAGATTGGACAGCCATTTGTCTGAAATGGTATAGGCGCTCCTGCTTGTGCAGGGGGCTGGACTAGAAGACCTCCAAGGTCCCTTGCAACTCTATTATTCTCCAAAGCACTTGAAGGCAGGATAAGGAACAATGGATGGAAACTAATGCAGGAGAGAAGCAACCTGGAATTAAGGAGAAACCTAACTCTGTTCTCCTGTTAGTGGAACAGCTTGCTTCCAGAAGTTGTGGATGCTCCATCACTGGAGGCTTTTAAGAAGAGATTGGACAGTCGTTTGTCTGAAATGGTATAGGCTCTCCTGCTTGAGCAGGGGGCTGGACTAGAAGACCTCCAAGGTCCCTTGCAACTATTATTCTCCAAAGCACCTGAAGGCAGGACAAGGAACAATGGATGGTATCTAATCCAGGAGAGAAGCAACCTGGAATTAAGGAGAAACTTCCTAACAGTGAGAACAATTAACCAGTGGAACAGCTTGCCACCAGAAGTTATGGGTGTTTCATCACTGGAGGCTTTTAAGAAGAGACTGGACAAGTATTTGTCTGAAATGGTACTGGGCCTCCTGCTTGAGCAGAGGATGGACTAGATTCTAGAAGACCTCCAAGGCCCCTTCCAGCTCTATTCTGTTCTACCTGAAGACAGAAATTCTTGATAGGATTCAGAAATCAGCTTTCCAAGGTCATCCCCGCATTCCAGTAAGGAGCGGCCCCGCGTGGTACAAATAGCATTTTTGAGAAGTTCCATGAACTATGTGGGTGGAGGTGAAGGAAAGAAGCTGGGGTGGTGCAGAAGGAAGTTTGATGTCATCCTTGGCTGTTTTCTGGTCATTGTTTTAATCAACTGGAATGCAGGCCGGGCCAAGGCTCCCTTGGCAGAAACAGCCGCGTTTTTCCCGTCTCTCAAAATGCTGGATCTGCATGAAATTCTACATTGCTTTCTGAACGGTGAAATTTCGACGTGGGTTCTCAGGGGAAAGGAGCGGAGAATGTCGGGGGGTTCTCAAAGCTGCAGAGGATAAAGTCATTGAGTCAAATTTTAAGACTATAGGTCCGTGATGGCGAACCTCTGCACGTGGAGCCATATCTGAGGGCCGCGAGGCGTTGCCCTATGTCAGCTCCAGTGCGCATGCGCGTGCTGGCCAGCTGATTTTCAGCCTTGGGAAAGGCCGTTTTCGCCCTCCCCAGGCTTCAGGAGGCTTCCCTGAAGCCTCCGGAGTGTGAAAAACGGCCCAACAGGCAAACCGGAAGTTCGGAAAAACGGACTTCCGGTTTGCCCGTTAGGCCATTTTTCGCACTCCGGAGGCTTCAGGGAAGCCTTAGGGTGAAAAACGGCCCAGCGGGGAGAGGGGGCGCATGCGCGGGGATGCGCGCATGCGCAGTGTGGCGCGCGTGGGGGGGGTTGTGTGCTGGCACTCCCATTTTTGGCACGCAAGAAGAAAAAGGTTCGCCATCACTGCTATAGGTAGTTCCTCGGCTTACGACCGCAGTTGAGCCCAAAATTGCTGTTGCTAAGTGAGACAGTTACGTTAGATGAATTTTGCCTCATTTTACGACCTTTCTTGCCACAGTTGTTAAAGTGAATCTCCGCAGGTGTCAGGGTGGATTTGATTTAAATCAAGTCGATTTAAATCACGATTTAAATCACTAGTAAAAAGGCTTGATTTAAACCAACTGAATTTAAATCATAATTTTTAAAGAGCAACTGTCATCTCTGTCCTGCAGCGGCTCCTCCTCTGATCTTCTGTTGACTCACCGACAGGCCCAATATTGCAGAATATACAGCCTAACTAAGCTCCATTTCATGTTGAATAAACTAAATTATTAATATATCTTAAATAGAAAACTATCTTTAGATAGATTTTTACTCCAAAAGCATTTTATTAAAATAAATTTGATTTAAAAAAAATCCGATTTAAATAAAAAAAAACCCGATTTTTTTATTTTATTTTTTAAAAAAACATTGATTTTTATCCACCCTGGCAAGTGTTAAGTCAGTAGCCCGGTTAAGTGAATCTGGCTTTCCCTGTTGACTTTGCTTGTCTGGAGGTGGCTCAGATGTTTGTGTTAATAAACAAGATATTATGGAAGCAGAGTTATCTTAGTAACTAGGAGTCTAACTTCCAGCTTCAACGGAAGGCAGGACAAGAAGCAATGGATGGAAACTAACCAAGGAGAGAAGCAACCTAGAACTAAGGAGAAGTTTCCTGACAGTTGGAATAATTAACCAGTGGAACAACTTGACTCCAGAAGTTGTGAATGCTCCAACACTGGAAGTTTTAAAGAAGAGATTGGACAACCATATGTCTGAAATGGTAGAGGGTTTCCTGCCTAAGCAGGAGGTTGGACTAGAAGACCTCCAAGGCTCCTTCCAACTCTGTTATTCTGTATTCAACTAGCACATTTTATGTCTTTTATTATTACAGTTTTAATATTTTTATAATAATTAGGAATCTAATAACACCCTTTCCAGCTAGTTTATTTCTTTTAATAACATTTCAATGTTTTTATAATAAAAACCAGGAGGAGTCTAATAGCACCTTTTCCTAGTAGCCAATTTTGCTTCCTACTAAAATTTTAAATATTTTTATAATAAAAATCAGAAGGCGTTTAGTGGCACCTTTTCCAACTAACAAGTCAAAATGCTTCTCATAGTCCTAAAAGATGCTACTGGATGCCTTCTGGTATTTTAAAAACCAAATACAGCTACTTTGTGTTCACTAGCACAAGCAACTGTGTGGTTAAAGTTTCGTTTCTATTTTTTAACAAAGGAGAACTGTTGCTTATTTCCAGAATGCTTCATTGTTATTTTAGTTGCCTGGTTTTTGTTTTTTTTCCTCTGCATCTCCACTCCCGCCTCCCGTATTTGCTTTAACTATTTCTGTTTAATTTCTCTTTCCTCTAATTTAAATATCAGTATGCAACTCTGTTCCTGAATTAATTCATTTCCTACGTTTATGCAATATGCTCACTCATCTTTTGATTGAGCAGGCTTGTTTAGATGCTAAACTTTAATCAGTGTTGCAAGTAATTAAACATTTTAGCCGATCTGGGTGTGTGTGTGTGTTGTGATTATCCATTCTGACTTTGCTTAATACAGATGGTCCTTGACTCACAACAGTTCATTTAGGGACCGAAGTTACAAGTGACTTATGACCGTTTTTCACACTTACGACCATTGCAGCATCCCCGTGGTAATCAAAATTCAGATGCTGGGCAGCTGACTCGTGTTTATGACGGTTGCAGTGTCCCAGAGTCACGTGACCCCCTTTTGCCTCCAGAAGTTGTGGGTGCTCCAACACTGGAGGTTTTTAAGAAGAGATTCGACCACCGTTTGTCTGAAATGGTATAGGGCAGTGATGGCGAACCTTTTAGGCACCGAGTGCCCAAACTGCAAGGCACGCGCGCATGCGCGAACATGCGTGCATGCGCAGCAGAGACCCAAAGACCAGCTAGCCAGCGGGAGGCGGGGCATCCCAACACCGGCAGCGCGGCAAGAGGTAAGATCTTTTTCTTTCGTGAGCTTCTGTTTCATCGTTTGCAGGGAAACAGAAGCTCATGGAAGAAACGCCACAGAGAGCTGAGCTGGGGCGACAGCGTGCGTGCCCACGGAGGGGCTCTGCGTGTCACCTGTGGCACACGTGCCAAAGGTTCGCCATCACGGGTATAGGGCTTCCTGCCTGAGCAGGGGGTTGGACTAGAAGACCTCCAAGGTCCCTTCCAACTCTGTTATTCTATTCTGTTCTTATTGATGCTTGGGTAAGGAATTGTGCCTTGGAGTAAACCAGAGCCAGTTTGGGTGCAAACTGAAGCCCTTGAGGCATCTTAACTGGCCTGCTTCTTGGTTTTTGCAGTCAGTTGGAAAGAAACATTCCGGGCCCATCTGGTTCTCGAACGCAGGCAAGCGAGAAAGCTGTTCTTTTTCTGATGCTGCCTCCGAAGAAATATCTCTTGTTGGCTGTACAATCTGGCACGGAAGGGAGACCTTGTTATGGCCTTGATTCACTGTCCCGAAGCCAGTTTCTCAAGTAGGACACACGGGAAGGGTGAGGTATGGCTTCTTTCCATGCTCTGCTGTCCTCTGCAGGAATCCCTCTCAACTTTATTCCCCATTTAAAAAAAAGAAAGAAAGAAAGAGGTGTAGAAGGGATTGTAGCTGAGTCCGATTGCTTTTATCCCAGTTTGGAAGTAGGTACTTCAGCTTCAGGTGACACCAAGTAATAATCCCTTGGTAAGACCACACTTGGTTGCCATAATTAGAGGAGAGGAGAGGAGAGGAGAGAAGAAGAGAGAAGAAGAGAAGAAAAGAGAAGAAGAGAGAAGAAGAGAGGAGAGAAGAAAAGAGAAGGAAGAAGAGAAGAGGAGAGAAAAGAGAGAAGAGAAGAATAGAATAGAATAGAAAATAGAATAGAATAGAATAGAATAGAATAGAATAGAATAGAATAGAATAGAATAGAATAGAATAGAATAGAATAGAATAGAATAGAATAGAATAACAGAGTTGGAAGGGACCTTGGAGGAAGGCAGGAAACCCTATCCCATTTCAGACAAATGGTTATCCAATCTCTTCTTGGATTTGTCAAATAGACGTTGAGACTCTAGAAAGAGTGCAGAGAAGAGCAACAAAGACGATGAGGGGACTGGAGGCTAAAACATACGAAGAAGGGTTGCAGGAATTGGGTATATGTCTAGCCTAATGAAGAGAAGGGCGAGGGGAGACATGATAGCAGTCTTCCAATATTTGAGGGGCTGATTCAGAGAAGAGGGGATCAACCTATTCTCCAAAGCACCTGAAAACATGACAAAAAACAATGGATGGAAACTTAATCAAGGCGAGAAGCAACCTAGAACTAAGGAGAAATTTCCCGACCGTGAGAACAATTAACCAGCGGAACGAGTTGCCTCCAGAAGTTGTGGCTGCTCCATCCCTGGAGGCTTTTAAGAAGAGATTGGATAACCATTTGTCAGGAATGGTCTAGGGTCTCCTGCTTGAGGAGGGGGTTGGACTAGAAGACCTCCAAGCTCCCATCTCTTCTGTTATCCCATTCTCTTCATTTTTAACGTCAAAGAGAGAAAGACGGTTGCGAGAGATTCCAAGAACTCTTTTGCCTTGTGAGAATTTCATTTTCCACTCTTGTCATTGTTTCTGTATTTTCAATCCTGGGGGGGGGGCGGGGGGGGAGGAGAGCAGTTTGCATTCAGATTTATAAAGGTTTCTGCCTATTGCTGAAGAGAATTCTGCATTTCTACGCCGAGTTTCCTCTTTTAGCAGCGAGGGGCTGAACGCATGTTCAAGGGATAAATATACCGGCATTCTCCATTCCTCAGCAGTTGCTCACCACGTAAAATAGTCCTGCTGTGGATTGAGTTACGGCTGGGGTTGTGTCCTCCTCAAACGAGAGTTTTGTCGTCACGGCTAATGATGGCGGGACGTGGGCTTTTTTTAAACATGGGTGTCTGTTTCTCTGTAAAGGGTTTTCTGGTGGTCCCTTCGGAAGGTCACTCCAGAATCCATCCACATAGAAAACTATTATAACAGAATAACAGACTTTGGAGGTCATCTAGTCCAACCCCCCCTGCTGAAGCAGGAGACCCGATACTATTCCGGACAAGCGGCTGTCCAACGAGGGGCAAAACTCACTTAACAAAATTCTCACTTAGTAAATGCTGGGCTCAATTGTGGTCATAAGATTTAACGACGACAATTGAGCCAGCTGAGAAGGATACAAATTGGGACCATATAACCGCAGGACAGTGCAACTACCAAAAATACATGCTGGTTGCCAAGTGCCCGAATTCTGATCACATGACCATGAGATGGTCGTAAGCCTGAGGACCTATCATAGTCAGTTTTGTAAGGCAAGGACTACATCTATGTGAGGAAGTTGAAACAGAGATCTCACAAATAACAGTAAGAAAATAGAACAGAACAATATAACAGTTGGAAGGGACCTTGGAGGTCTTCCAGTCCAACCCCCCCTGCTCAGGCAGGAAACCATTTCAGACAAATGCAGGGGTGAAATCCAGCAGGTTCTGACAGGTTCTGGAGAACCGGGAGAGTTTACAGTATCCTTCCCCTGGAGTGGGGAGGGAATGGAGATTTTACAGTATCCTTCCCCTGGAGTGGGGAGGGAATGGAGATTTTACAGTATCTTTCCCCTGCTACGCCCACCAAGCCACACCAAGCCAAGCCAAGCCAAGCCAAGCCAAGCCAAGCCAAGCCCCACGCCCACCAAGCCACACCCACAGAACCGGTAGTAAAAAAATTTGGATTTCACCACTGGACAAATGGCTATCCAATCTCTTCTTGAAAACTTCCAGTGATGGAGCACCCACAATTTTGGAAGGCAAACTGTTCCATTGAATAATTGTTCTCATTGTCATGGAATTTCTCCTTAGTTCTAGGTTGCATCTTTCTTTGATAAGCTTCCACCCGATACTTCTTGTCCTGCCCTCAGGTCGACCCCCCCTCTTCATTGTGACGGCAAACTCCTTAATCGCCCTTGGCAAGAACACTCCCAAAATTTTGCAATATGCTCCATATATCCAGAGGTCTGGAAAGACTCTTACAATAAGCACAAAAGCCTTTAAGATTGTGACTAATTGGACTAAGAAATGGAAATGGACTAAGAGCAGGGGTGAAATCCAGCAGGTTCTGACAGGTTCTGGATAACCGGTAGCGGAAATTTTGAGTAGTTCGGAGAACCGGTAGCGGAAATTTTGAGTAGTTCGGAGAACCGGCAAATACCACCTCTGGCTGGCCCCAGGAGTGGGGTGGGAATGGAGATTTTGCAATATCCTTCCCCTGGAGTGGGGAGAGAATGGGGATTTTGCAGTATCCTTCCCCTGGAGTGGGGAGAGAATGGGGATTTTGCAGTATCCTTCCCCTGGAGTGGGGAGGGAATGGGGATTTTGCAGTATCCTTCGCCCTGGAGTGGGGAGGGAATGGAGATTTTGCAGTATCCTTCGCCCTGGAGTGGGGAGGGAATGGAGATTTTGCAGTATCCTTCGCCCTGGAGTGGGGAGGGAATGGAGATTTTGCAGTATCCTTCCCCTGGAATGGGGTGGGAATGGAGATTTTGCAGTATCCTTCCCCTGCCACACCCAGCAAGCCACACCACGCCTACCAAGCCACGGCCACAGAACTGGTAGTAAAAAAAAATTGGATTTCACCACTGACTAAGAGGCTAGGTAGCTACAGTATAGTATACAGTATAGCAGTATAAGGTGTTAATAAAGGAGAATATTTGTAGCTCAGGGTTGACATGAGGGGTCCTTGGTGCTCTTTGAGCTTGCTGGTTTTCTTGCAGACATTTCATGACCCAAACTAGGTAACATCATCAGTGTTAGAAGGGAGTGGGGCAGAGAGGAGGAGCAGGAGGAGGGGAGGAGGAGGACGACAACTGTGGGGTCCTTGGTACTTTCTGAGCTTGCTCGTTTTCTTGCAGACATTTCATTACCAAACTGGGTAACATAATCAGTGCTAGTAAGGAGTGCAGTTTGCTGTCCGTTTATATTCTAGTGGCTTGTCCTGGGTTGGTCTTAGAAATTCTTTGCTTGGGCTGTTTAATGTTGGCTTCTTTGGCAGTTTCTTGATTGAGGTATTGTTTACTTGATTATTCGTCTGATGAAGTCAATCTATACTGATCTGGGTGCTGATTGCTGGTGGAGAAGTGCTGGGGTCTTTTTTGGGCTGGGTGATTGTCCCTTTTGCATATTCTATAGATGTTGTTGATGTCTATGTGTCTGTTGATGGCTGGTTTGTCAGAGCGCCAGGCTTCTAGAAATTCCCTGGCGTTTTTGGACTTGGCTTGGTCTAGGATGGTCACCTTTTCCCAATTGAAACTATGGTTAAATCCGTCTGTATGTTGTGAAATTAAAGAATTCTCATCATGCCTTCTGACTGCTAGTTGTTTGACTAGTGTAAGGTGTTATTTTTCAAGGGGGGAAATTCTGGGAATTGAAATCCATACATGTGAAAGTGGTCCAGGTTGAGAAAACTTGATCTTGATGATGGTAACACCCAATTCAAGTTCACTCACCATCTCAAGGCACAATGCTTACTTCTGCGTCTAAACATTCTGGCCCCGGAGTAGACGTTCTCCCATATAACCTTGGACTGACCTTGTTGGAAAGACACAAACACATTGGAGAAACTTCACAAGAGCCCACACCAAAGTGCCTCGATTCTGCCAGCATAAGGAAGGAATTGTTTGTCTCCTACACACTCCACTCGCTGACAACACCAAGTCTTTTGTCTCCTTACCAAAATGCCATTCCTCTACCCCCCCTCCCCCCCCCCGTAAATTTCATTCTTCGAACAATCCCTTCCCACCTTTGACAAAAGCATGTAAGAAGAGGCTTGGATTGTATGCATGTTTAATTCTGATCCTTCTTGTTAATGGTTCAGCAAGGCACCCACCCATGTCACAAGGTGGTATAGTTAAGGACACTAAAGGTAAAGGTTCCCCCGCACATGCGTGCTAGTCGTTTGCGGCTCTAGGGGGGGGTGCTCATCTCCGGTGCTCATCTAAGCCGAGGAGCCAGCGCTGTCCGAAGACGTCTCCGTGGTCATGTAGCCATGCCAAAGGCGCACGGAGACGTCTCCGTTGGCATGTAGCCGTGCCAAAGGCGCACGGAGCGCTGTTACCTTCCCACCAAAGTGGTCCCTATTTTTCTACTTGCATTTTTTTCCACCTGCTTTCGAACGGCTAGGTTGGCAGACGCTGGGACAAGTAACGGGAGCTCACTCCGTTACGCGGCGCTAGGGATTTGAACCGCTGAACTGCAGACCTTCTGATCGACAGGCTCAGCGTCTTAGCCACTGGACACTAAGAGAGTCCTAAATCTCAGAGCGACCAAACTCTATGGAGAGCTCATCCACACATCTAGAATTGAGATGGTGTGATCTTTGGAAATTGATTGCAGATAGACGTCAACTTACAACCACATTCTATTCCTATCTTATATCTCGCCCACCTCCTTCCCGCCTTTTCTTTTGTCCTCTCCTCCACTATTCCCATCTCTCCTCTTCCCTTCTCTTCTCTCCTCTTCTCTTCTCTTCTCTTCTCTTCTCTTCTCTTCTTCTATTCATGTTTTCCATGTTCCCTCTCCTCTCTACTTGCCAAATTGTTTTATCGCCAACTAGCTGATACCCGTGCTTCGCTACGAAACTATGTGATGGGGCTTGATAAATTGACACTTAAAGCTTGAAAATTAATAGCAATAGCAATAGCACTTAGACTTATATACCGCTTCATAGTGCTTTACAGCCCTCTCTAAGCGGTTCACAGAGTCAGCATATTGCCCCCAACAATCTGGGTCCTCATTTTACCCACCTCAGAAGGATGGAAGGCTGAGTCAACCTTGAGCCGGTGAGATTTGAACCGCTGAACTGCAGATAGCAGTCAGCTGAAGTAGCCTGCAGTGCTGCACTCTAACCACTGCGACACCTCGGCTCTTAACTAATGAGTAGTTAAAAAAGGGACTGTATTATTTCGTTAGAGATGGTAAGCTAAGTTTCTGTTACAGATGAAGACATTATTGTAAGTGTAACAACAATGAAATAGATGAGATTAAAAACTTTAATCACAGCAGCAACC
>QLTV01002943.1:337776-364484 GCA_003457575.1 Thermophis baileyi | reverse complement strand
CTTTCTTTCTTTCTTTCTTTCTTTCTCTTTCTTTCTTTCTTTCTTTCTTTTTCTTCCTTCCTTCCTCCCTGCCTCCTCCCTCCCTCCCTCCCTCACTCACTCACTCACTCACTCTTTCTTTCTTTTCTTTCTTTCTTTCTTTCTTTCTTTCTTTCTTTCTTTCTTTCTTTCTTTCTTTCTTTCTTTCTTTCTTTCTTCTTTCTTTCTTTCCGCCTTTATTATTTGTACAAATACAGGTAGTCCTTGACTTACAACCGTTCTTTTAGTGACCGTTCCAAGTTACAATGGCACCGAAAAAAGGGACTTATGACCATTTATCACATTTATGACCATTGCAGCATCCCTGTGGCCATGTGTTCAAAATTCAACTGGCTCATATTTATGACGGTCGCAATGTCCCGGGGTCACGTGATCCCCTTTTGCGACCTTCTGCCAAGCAAAGTCAATGGGGAAGCCAGATTCCCTTAACAACTGTGTGACTAACTTAACACCTGCAGCGATTCACTTAACAATGGAGGCAAGAAAGGTCGTAAAATGAGGCAAAACTAACTTAACTTGCTTAGCAACAGACATTTTGGGCTCATTTGTGGTGGTAAGTCGAGGCCTACCTGCATCGCTTACAGCAGGGGTGACCCAACCTTGGGAACTTTTAAGACTTGTGGACTTCAACTCCCAGAATTCCCCCTGCTGGCTCAGGAATTCTGGGTGTTGAAGTCCACAAGTCTTTAAAGTTGCCTACACTAGACCCAACTGGCTCTCTATGGTATTCTATTGAATGGACCACCAAGCCTCAAGTGAGCCCATATGCATGGGCTGGATAATTTTATTTCTTTTTTGTCTTTTTTTAAAAAATAAATTTTATTAATTTTGTATTCATTACATTTCTTAGTGCTTAATAAACATCGTGTTGTCTGGGTATTTAATTTGCTTAACAATACTGATCACATTCTTAATCACCCCTTTTTTCCAACCACTGATTAAATAGATTCCATGTTTGATACCGTAGTATCCTGTGTCTTCTTTCTGTTTAATTTTCAATGTCAATCTATCCATTTCTGCACAGTCCAGTATCTTCTTAATTAGCGGTGTTTCTTCATTTTTCCAATATTGTGCGAATATAATCCTCGCTGCTGTTACGACATGTAATGTTAAATACATACTTTTCTTATCTAGTTTTTCCTGATATTATACCTAATGAATAGAATAGAATAGAATTTTTTATTGGCCAAGTGTGATTGGACACACAAGGAATTTGTCTCGGTGCATATGCGCACAGTGTACATAAAAAGACAAGATACGTTCATCAAGAATCATAAGGTACAACACTTAATGATAGTCCAGATACAAATAAGCAATCAATCATATTAGGAACCAGTCAATGTAAATCGTAATGATACAAGCAATGAAGTTACAGTCATGCAGTTACAGTCATTAGTGGGAGGAGATGGGGGATGGGAACGATGAGAAGATTAATAGTAAGACAGTCTTAGTAGATAGTTTGACAGTGTTTGAGGGAATTATTTGTTTAGCAGAGTGATGGCGTTTGGGGAAAAACTGTTCTTGTGTCTAGTTGTTCTGGTGTGCAGTGCTCTATAGCATCGTTTTGAGGGTAGGAGTTGAAACAATTTATGTCCAGGATGCGAGGGGTCAGTGAATATTTTCACGGCCCTCTTTTTTTTTTTTTCAGTATACAGGTCCTCAGTGGAAGGCAGGTTGGCAGCAATTGTTTTTTCTGCAGTTCTGATTATCCTCTGAAGTCTGTGTCTGTCTTGTTGGGTTGCAGAACCAAACCAGACAGTTATAGAGGTGCAGACGACAGACTCAATAATTCCTCTGTAGAACCGTATCAGCAGCTCCTTGGGCAGTTTGAGCTTCCTGAGTTGGCGCAGAAAGAACATTCTTTGTTGTGCTTTTTTGATGACGTTTTTGATGTTAGGTGTCCATTTTAGATCTTGAGATATGGTAGAACTTAGAAATTTGAAGGTCTCTACTGTTGATACTGTGTTGTATCAGTTCAGGTTTAAAATCTACATGTTTTCCTGTCATCTTTCTTAGCCACCTGTGTATCTTTGCCCAAATTTCTTTTTTTGTCTTGGCTTGTGCCACGAAAGGGGTGCCTGTTTGTGCCAGGATGCATTAATTTCCAAGCTCTTGATTTAAGCTGTAGCAAGAATGCACCTCCTGGGTGTGCCAAAATATTTGTGTGCAACGGGTCGCTGGCAAAAGCAAGCAGAGACATTTCCTTTCCTGGGTTTTTTTAGTTAGCTTTTTAACGGTCTGTCAATTATTCTCCAAGCTTGATTGCCATCCCGATTGTTGTTGGACTTCAGCTTCCATAATCTTCAACGACCCTGTTCAGCAGGATGGGAGCTGGAGTCCCAACAGAATGGGAAGGCAATCCATTGTAACTTCAAACGGTCACTAAATGAACTGTTGTAAGTCAAGGACTACCTGTACAACCCCCCCCCCCGCCCAAATTCTCAGCCACACATCTGGAGGGCCTTGCTATATTTGAGGAACCTGGTTACCCATCTTTGTGCGATATGTATCCTTCAAATCTTGGTCTAATAATCTTCCACCATGCTTAGCCTAATATCTCTCTAATATCTGTGTAAACTTTTCCTTCCTCTCTGAGCATGTTTATTCCTCTTTTTTTAAGTAGGAGTACTTGATTGCCCAACCATATTGATTTTATCAGCAAATGGCAAATTTTTCTGCAATGTATTAATTATTTTTATTTCTAGTCGGCCTGCCCCATCTTGTGGATTACAGAAGTAACTGATTATATATATATATATATATTGTGTGTGTGTGTGTGTGTGTGTGTATGTATATTAGATTAACGGAAGGGACCTTGTAGGTCATCTAGTCCAACCCCCCACCCCAGCTTTCAAATGCTTCTAGAAAAATTTGGGGTGGATTTGTGTGCCCTAAATGTATTGGGACTGTAATTCTTACTACACCTAGTCATGCTGTAGTCTCCATATATTTGTGGACACAAGTTTGGAGAAAACTGGAGTGGAGCATCAGTTAATTTGCGATAGAGCTCCAGGCTGTATCTTTTATGTCAGTGTTTCTCAACCATGGCCACTTGAAGAGGTGTGGACTTCAACTCCCAGAATTCCCCAGCCAGCAGAGCAAAGTCCACACCTCTTCAATTGGTCAAGGTTGAAAACACTGTTTTATGTAATTGGTTCTGCTAGACTTCTGTCAGATCCTGATTGCTCTTCTCTGCACTCTTTCTAGACCCTTTTTTATATTTTTATAGTGTGGTGACCAACACTGGATGCAGTTCTCTAGGTGTGGTCTTACTAAGGCTTTATAGAGTGGTATTAGTACCTCCCTTGTTCTTGATTGTATCCCTCTGTTAATGCAACTCTGTGTGTGTGTATGTGTATAAATAGATAGATATAGATATAGATATAGATATAGATATAGATATAGATATAGATATAGATAGATATACCCTGTTTCCCCCCAAATAAGACATCCCCTGATAATAAGCCCAATCGGGCTTTTGAGTGTATGGCAATAAGGCCAAGCGCTTATTTCAGGGTTCAAAAAAATATAAGACAGGGTCTTATTTTCGGAGGAACACGGTATATGTATATATCTTTAAAGATCATTCAAGAACAAATAGGAGATGTTTGAGAATACAAGGGTAGAGGGAACTTCGAACTGAAAATATACAGCTAATCCTCAACTTACAACCACAATGGAGCCCAACATTTCCGTTGTTAAGTGAGACGTTCGTTAACTGAATTTTGCTCTGTTTTACAACCTTTCTTGCCTCGGTTGTTAAGTGAATCCCTGCAGTGGATAAGTTAGTAACCCGGTTGTTAAGTGAATCCGGCTTCCTCGTGGACTTTGCTTGTCAGAAGGTCACAAAAGGGGATCACGTGATTCCCCGGGACGCTCCAACCGTCATAAATACGAGTCAGTTGCTAAGGATATGAATTTTGATCACCTGACCATGGGGATGCTGGAAAGGTCGTAAGTGTGAACAACGGTCCTAAGTCCCTTTTTTCAGTGCCATTGTAACTTCAAACGGTCACTAAATGAACCGTTGTAAGTTCTGTACTGGAAGCACATCTTGGTGTGACGAACGCCCAAAATGTCAAATCAATCCGTCATGAATTACATCCGATATGAAGTCATTCTTAGCAAGAGCTTTTATCTAATATTCGATACCGGTCCTCAGGTTTACCGCTGAGGTAGCCGCTTTCTTATTCCCCTCAGGTTTACAAAAAAAGAAACAGCAGCTAATTCATAGAATAATAATAATAATAATATGGGAGATACTGATTTTGAAAGAGCATTTCGGCCATTCTGAAGGACAGCGATATTGATAACCGGAATCTTTGATTGATCTAAGAAAGGAACAATATCAAATCCTTTAAAATCCCTAAAGTCAGCAACTTCCTCCTGAGGAGAAATGGGTGCCTTGCTTTTCACTGGCCAAATTGGTTTGGGAATTGGCAGTCCTCAGCTTACGACCGCAACCGAGCCCAAAATCTCTGTGGTTAAGCGAGACGTTTGTTAAGTGAGGGTTTTTTTTTACAACTTTTCTTGCCGCAGTCCAGGGGTGAAATGCTCCCGGTTCTCTCGTACCTGTCGGTCGCCGTAGAGCCGGTCGCCAAGGTAGCGCGAGGTGCCGCCCACCCGCCCGGACGCCGCTATTTGGGTTCTTTTACCCTCTGCGAATGCACAGAACGCTTTGTGCATGCGCAGAGGGTAAAAGAACCCAAATGGCGGCATCCAGGTGGGTGGGCAGCGCCTCGCGCTACCTTGGCGACCGGCTCTACGGCGACCGACAGGTACGAGCGAACCGGGAGCATTTCACCCCTGCCGCAGTCGTTAAGTGAATCACTGTGGTTGGTAAGTTAGTTAGTCCTCACCTTATGACCACAAGTGAGCCCATAATTTATGTTTGTTAAGTGAGACATTTGTTCAGTGAATTTTGCTCCATTTTGTGACTTTTCTAGCCACAGTTGTTAAGTGAATTTCCGCAGTTGATAAGTTAGTAACCCGGGTTATTAAGTGAATCTGGTTTCCCCATTGACTTTGCTGGTCAGAAGGTCACAAAAGGGGATCATGTGACCCCCAGGGCACTGCAACCAGGGGGTTGGACTAGAAGACCTCCAAGGTCCCTTCCAACTCTGGTATTCTGTTAACTCTGCTTTTCCTTGCCTGCTTTGCAATGGAGAACTTGTGGTGTGAGTGGAATGAGGCTAGGGGTGTGTATGTGTGTGTGTAAGAATGAAAAAGCATGAATAATCATTGCCTGAAGGAAAGTGTTTGGAGCCACACCTACCCTGCTCAAGGATGACTCATAAAGTCTGTTTAAACATTGACTCTCAATCAAAGAACACAGGAATTAAGAGAGTAGCCATTCCTGTTCCTCCCCCTCCTGCTCTCCCTCCTCTTCCTCCTCCTCGCAAACCCCACTTCCTTCTAGCACTGATGATGTTACCTAGTAGGTTAATGAAACGTCTGCAAGAAAACCACCAAGCTCAGAGAACACCAAGGACCCCACAGTCGTCGTCCTCCTCCTCCTCCTCCTCCTCCTCTCCATAAACCCCACTCCCTTCTAGCACTGATGATGTTACCTAGTAGGGTAATGAAACGTCTGCAAGAAAACCACCAAGCTCAGAGAACACCAAGGATCCCACATTCCTCCTCCTCCTCCTCCTCCTCCTCCTCCTCCTCGTGTCCCGGGGGCCCTGTGATCCCCTTTTTGCGACCTTCTGACAAGCAAAATCAATGGGGAAGCCAGATTCACTTAACAACCGTGTAACTAACTTTAACTCGTGCAGTGAGTTAAAGGCCAGAAAGGTCGTAAAAATGGGCCAAAACTCACCGAATAACTATCTCACTCAGCAACAGAAGTTTTGGGGGTCAATTGTGGTCCTAAGTCTAAAGGTCTGCCTACATTTGCATGTTATCACTGACGGCGTTCTTTGAGTCTCCTTAGAAATTAATTTAGAAATTAGATATCTAATTAATCTCATGCCGGCAGGCACCTTGGTCTTGCAAGCTGCGTTGTTTGTGAATATTGTATATTTTGCTATAATTTTCTTGGTGAGAGAGCCAAAAGCCAGAATTTCCCTTTCCGCCAGTTCTTTTGTTCAGGCAGGGAGAAAAGGAAGTGGAAGAAAATCATGCCAGGGTTAAAACCTGCCCGTGTGTGTGTGTGTGTGTGTGTGTGTGTGTGTGTGTTGCCTGTACTCTGAACAAACAGCTTTACGATTAACCTAACCAGATAGGAACGTTGTTGTTCTCTTGTTCTCAACCGAGCAGCAGCTAAACCCCGGCTGTTTGATAACCAGCAGAATGTAAAAATGAATAATTACGGCTGAATTATTATTATTATTATTTTTGTTTTAAAAGGATTTACACCAGTTTTTCTCCTGGGTGTACACACACACACACACACACACACACACACACGTACTCCTCGACTTACAACCACAATTGAGCCCCAAATTTATGTCGCTAAGCGAGACATTTGTTATTTTTGTCCCATTTTACGACCTTTCTTGCCACAGTTGTTAAGTGAATCACTGCAGTTGTTAAGCTAGTAACATGGTGGTTCAGTGAATCTGGCTGACTCCCCTGACCTGGCTCGTCAGAAGGTGGCAAAACTCCCGGACATTGCAACCGTCATAAATACGAGTCAGTTGCCAAGCATTTGTTGACTTACGACCGTTTTTCACACTTACGACCCCACGGTCAATTCAGACACTTGGAGTGTCCCGGGGGGGGGGTTGTCACATGATCCCCTTTTGCGACCTTCCGACAAGCAAAGTCAACGGGGAAGCCAGATTCACTTAACAACCGGGTTACCAACTTATCAGCTGCAGCGATTCACTTAACAACTGTGGCAAGAAAGATCGTACAGTGGGGCAAACCTCACTGAACACGTATCTCACTTAGCAACAGAAATGTTGGGCTCCATTGCGGTCGTAAGGCAAGGACTCCTTCCAAATCCTTCCCTTCGGCACCCTTCAGTCAGAACTGAAGAAGCTTCTTGGACGGGAAGCAAAACGTCTTCAAGGGAAAAAACAAACAAACAAACAAGAAAGTCCAGTTGCCTTTTGGAAAAATCACCTTTGGAATGAAACATCTGGAAGGTGTTGGAGAGCAATCCAAAGGGATCCAACGGGCATGCGCAGCTCTGTGTGTGTGTTTGTGTGTGTTTGTGTGTGGGTTACGTGCATGGATGTACTTGCTGGCGACATGCAGTTTCCTGTATGGAAATAACCCACACGGAGAAGCAGTCACATCCAGCTAAATGCTTCTCCAGCTCCAATTTACAAGGGCAACTAACACAATGAAAATTCTTTTAATTTCACAACATTATAGACAGATTCAACCATCATTTCAATCGGGAAAAATGTGACCGTCCTAGACCAAGCTGTGTCCCCCCCCGGGTTGAAGTTAATTGCATTAGGACAATCATGTCAGGCATATTCCGTATTCCATTCCCTTCTAGCACTGATGATGTTAGCTAGTTGGGTAATAAAACGCCTACTAACAAAGCACCAAGCTCAGAGAGCACCAAGGGCCCCTCAATCCTTCTCCTCCCCATCTTCTCCTTCTCCACTCCACAAACCCCATTCCCTTTTAGTACTGATGATGTTAGCTAGTTGGGTAATGAAACGTCTGCAAGCAAACCACCAAGCTCACACAGCACCAAGGGCCCCCCAATCATTCTCCTCTCCCCCACTTTTCCATTCCACAAACCCCATTCCCTTTTAGTACTGATGATGTTACCTAGTAGGTTAATGAAACGTCTGCTAACGAAGCACCAAGCTCCGAGAGCACCAAGGGCCCCCCAATCCTTCTCCCCCACCTTTTCCTTCTCCACTCCACAAACCCCATTCCCTTTTAGTACTGATGATGTTAGCTAGTTGGGTAATAAAACGTCTGTTAACAAACCACCAAGCTCCGAGAGCACTAAGGGCCCCACAGTTGTCGTCGTCGTCGTCCTCCTCCTCCTCCTCCTCCTCCCTGCCCCACTCGCTTCTAGCACTGATGATGTTACCTAGTTGGGTAATAAAACATCGGCAAGCAAACCACCAAGCTCGGAGAGAACCAAAGACCCCAGAAATTCCATATTTGTCTGGCTTTCTCTTTCAAAGACAAAATGGGCTGTTCTTAGCACCGGGTTTCTTCTGCCCTATTTTAGTACCTTATGGAACGAAGGGTGGAAAATTACAGATCCAAAGCCATGGCCCTTCCACGTTTCACTTTTCCTTCCTGCCTTTTTGAAGGTAACCCGCGGTTGCCTGATTTAGAAGAGACCAATTCTCCCCTTAGGAATTTGCAATCTGACCCGGCATGTTTCAGAAACAGAATAGCAGTTACCTGTAGCCCACGTTAACTCTCTGCACCTGGAAAGCAGACGGAAGAGACGGTTATCTTTTGATAACCGATGTCTTTTCCTGGGTTTCTGCCTGATTCAGAGATCTCTGTTTTGCCCCGAGGATTGCTTGCGGCCACGTTTTGACTGAGTTGGCGGTGCCAAAACTTGTAATTAGCCTGCTTTCAGACTTTAGTCGTCTCTGCCTCTCTCAGTTCCTCTTGAGCTGGGCTGCGAGAGCTGAGCTGTCCCACCTCTCCGCTTTTTTTAGTGTTCAAAGCACTTTTCTTTTCTTGTTTGGGGCGGGCTCGGTCTTTTGATCCATTCGAGAGCTACCAATAAAGAAGACTTTTAACTATGGGACAAAGCAGGGGGCTTCCTTGGGCCTTGATTGAATGCTTGAACTGGAAACGTGGTTAAGGAGGAGGTTTCAAGGAGGAGGTTTCGGCAAGCGAAGGTAATTCAGTTGACGAAGGTAACTCTGTTGACGTCAATCCCAACAACTTTTCTCCTTTGCTTGTGGCTTTTGCGCAGACGCCTTGCTGGCTGATCTGGAATCCACTACCTCCCATATCTCCAAACGGCCGGTGTTTCTGTCGGAGGAAACCTCGTATTCGTATCCAACTGGAAATCACACCTACCAGGAAGTCGCTCTGCCTCCGCCGGTACCACCTCCACCTTCCACCGAGGCCTTGAACGGGACCGTCAGCATCTCTTTAGAGCAATGGAACCCTGTCCTTCCGAGAAATCCTCCCCAACAGGTATTTCATTTCCTAAATCTTAACTTTCCATACCCTGAGAATCGCATTCCTTCCAACCAAAACAACTAATTCCCACAACACTGTCAAACTATCCAGTAAGGCTGTATTGCTATTCTTCTTCTCATCTTTCCTATGACCTTATCTTCGTACGACTATAGTTTTCTTGCAGACATTTCATTACCCAACTAGGTAACATCATCAGTACTAGAAGAGAGGGGGTTTTGCAGAGACTTCGTTGCTTGCATGTTACGATTGATAGTTTTATTTAGTATCCTAATAGGATGGAGGGTGATTGCTTATTTTCAACTTTACCCTCAAAACGACGCTATAGGGCACTGCACACCAGAACAACAAGACACAAGGACAGTTTTCCCCCCGAATGCCATCACTCTGCTAAACAATTAATTCCCACAACACTGTCAAATTAACTACTAAGACTGTAGTACTATTCTTCTTCTCATCCTTACTAGTACCTATCTCTTCCCACTTATGGCTATATCCATGTTGCTTGTATCTTTACAACTTATATTGTTTTTATTGGTTCCTAGTATGATTCGATTGCTTATTAGTATCCTATGACTATCACTAAGTGTTGTATCTTACGATTCTTGACAAATATATTTTATTTTTTCTTTATGTACATGGAGAGC
The DNA here is from genome assembly GCA_003457575.1 of Thermophis baileyi. NCBI lineage: Eukaryota > Metazoa > Chordata > Lepidosauria > Squamata > Dipsadidae > Thermophis > Thermophis baileyi. The sequence continues at coordinate 354,708 of QLTV01002943.1, read as the reverse complement.
ATATGCACCAAAGACAAATTCCTTGTGTGTCCAATCACACTTGGCCAGTAAAGAATTCTATTTAGTATCCCATGACTGTCACTTAAGTGTTTTATGATTTATGATGAATGTATTTTTACGATGACATGATCGTGATTTATCACTTGGTTGCTTGTATTTACACTGAGAGCTTAGGCACCGGAGACAAATTCCTTGTGTGTCCCATCACACTTGGCCAACAAAGAATTCTAATTTTCCACCTGTACTTTGAGAGAGATACAGGTAAGACCTCAAGTTACAACTAGTCCTTTAGGGACTGTTTGAAATTACAACGGCACTGAAAAAGTGACTTACGACCGTTCCTCATACTTACAACTGGTGCAGCATCCCCATGGTCACGTGGTCAAAATTTAGCAACCGGCCTGTTTTTATGACAGTTGCAAAGTCCCTGGGGCTTCCCAGAAGAAAAGTCAACAGGGGCAAAAACCAGATTCGCTTAACGACTGCATAATTCCTTTAACAACTTTGTTTGTTGATTAGCCCATAGGCCATATCAAAATACAGAGTTCCAAAAATCATTATTAAAATCCTATTAAAAACAACTTAAAATGGAATTGGAATAAAATACAATTTAAAATGAAATTGGAATAAAATACAATAATTTACTATAGAGGTAAATTAGATAAAATTGGGTGGTGCGGTGCAGTGGTGGGATTCAATTTTTTTTACTACCAGTTCTGTGGGCGTGGCTTGGTGGGCGTGGTGTGGCTTGGTGGGCGTGGCAGGGGAAGGATACTGCAAAATCTCCATTCCCTCCCCACTCCAGGGGAAGGTTACTGCAAAATCCCCATTCCCTCCCCACTCCAGGGGAAGGATACTGCAAAATCTCCATTCCCTCCCCACTCCAGGGGAAGGTTACTGCAAAATCCCCATTTCCTCCCCACTCCAGGGGAAGGTTACTGCCAAATCCCCATTTCCTCACGATCAGCTGGGACTCGGGAGGCAGAGAATAGATGGGGGCGGGGCCAGTCAGAGGTGGTATTTACCGGTTCTCCGAACTACTCAAAATTTCTGCTACCGGTTCTCCAGAACTGGTCAGAACCTGCTGAAACCCACCTCTGGTGCGGTGGCCTAGAGGTGGAGCTCTCGCCTCACAATCAGGAGGCTGCTGTGAGTTCGATCCTAGGCAGACGCAGATATTTCTCTCTCTGGGCACAATGAGAATATATCTGCTGAACAAAACTCTGCACTGGCGACAGGAAGGGCATCCGGCCAGTAAACACTCAGCTCCATTCAGTTGCCCAGACTCCGCAAGGGATTATGGGGTCGTTAAAGGAGGATGATGATGATGATAAATTAGATAAAATTATATTTCAGTATGACCCTTACAATCTACCCCAATCAGTCCCACATATGCCAATCTCAACTGAACCATTTTACTCAAGTCCTGTGCCATATTAAATGTTGTTTTCAAATTCTGGCCGCCCATAAGGTAAGTTGTTTTAATATGGGGTTCTAACAACTTTAGTGATTTGCTTAACGTTGGCAAAAAAAACGGTCGTAAAATGGAGCGTAACTCGCATAACAGCTTCCTTGCTTAGCAACAAAAACGTCGGGCTCAATTATAAGCTCATAAGCTGAGGACTACCTACCTGTATAGCAAAATTCCCATGTCTGAAATGTATTTGACCGAAAAGTTGAAACTGCTTCGCATGTATTATGACATTTTTAAATTTTATAACTCAATCCGCATTGTGCCCCCATCAGATAGATTTCCTTCTGAGGAGGAGGCCAGATAAATTTTGCAGGAATTTCCTCTGCCCTCTGCCTTAAAACCACTTTCTTCAAGACTTGAAAAATGCTCTTGGAAATCTTCTGCGATATCATTACATTAATGTGGTTAACTCAGTGGCTCCTTCGTGGCCGTTTTTGCATAAAAAGCTTAATTGCAGCTCGCCACGGAGATGCCGGCTCATATTACTGATTGCAACGGCTCTCCTTCACCCCCAGCTAAACTTAGGAGCTAGGATACAGGTAATTCCTATACAGCTGGAAGTTTGGAAGTTTAGAAGTTTGTCTTTTTGTGCTTTGTGAATTGTCGGCCTGGGAAAATGGACTTCAAATGCCACACCCTCGGAAAGTCCTTTCGCCTGGCCTCTTTCTCTCCCAAGTTGTGTCTGAAGGCACAATGGAATGAAGAAGTTGTTAAGCACACATTGTGGAAAGAGGGACAGGTGTCTAGGTAGAACATAACACCTCGGAGCTTCAGGGATACAGCTAGTCCTCGACGTACGACCACAATGGAACCCAAAATGTTGCCAGGTACGAATTTTGCTAAGTGAGTTTTGCCCCGATTTTACGACCTTTTTCTTGCCACCGCTGTTAAGTGAATCGCCACCGCTGTTAAGTTAGGGACACAGTTGTTGAGTGAAATCTGGCTTCCCCATGGACTTGGCTCGTCAGAGGGTCGCAAAAGGGGATCACGTGACCCCGGGACGCCGCGAGCGTCATAAATGTGAGTCAGTTGCCAAGCGTCCGAATTTTGATCGCGTGACTGTAGGGAGGCTGCAATGGTCAGGCGAAACATGGCCATAAGTCACTTTTTTTCAGTGCTGTAGTGACTTTGAACGGTCACTAAATGAACTGTTGTAAGGAGTGGTGCGGTGGCCTAGAGGTGGAGCTCTCGCCTCACAATCAGGAGGCTGTGAGTTCAATCCTAGGTTGAGGCAGATATTTCTCTCTCTGGGCACAATGAGAATATATCTGCTGAATAAAACTCCACATTGGCAACAGGAAGGGCATCCGGCCAGTAAGCCCTCTACTAGCACTATTCAGTTGCCCAGACTCCACCCAGCAAGGGATTATGGGATCATTAAAAGAAGATGACTAAATGAACTGTTGTAAGTCGAGGACTACCTGTAAAATCCACAGAAGAGAGGAAGTGAAACGTGAGTTGTGTTTCCGGAAAGGAGTAAAGGACAATTGTGAAGACAGATTGTCATTGTTTGCTGTGTATCCTGTTTGTTTCCCGTTTTGAAATTTCCGTTGGACATGTCTACTAAAGAGAAGCTAATTCTCATAATGATCTGGGTTTCCCTCCCTCTCTTTTTTTTTAAACTACACAGAAAGTCCTCCACTTAGGACCGCAATTGAGCCCAACATTTATGTTGCTAAACGAGACATTTGTGATGGGAGTTTCACCCCATTTTTACGACCTTCCTTGCCACAGTTGTTAAGGGAATCACTGCCTTTGTTCAATTAATAACTTGGCTGCTCAGTGAATCTGGCTTCCCCGTTAACTTGGTCGCGAAAGGGGATCACCCGACCCTGGGACATTGCAACCATCGTAAGTATGAGACAGTTGCCAAGCATCTGAATTTTCATCACGTGGCCATGGGGATGCTGCAACGGTCGTAAGTGTGAAAAATGACCACAAGTCACTTTTTTCCAGTGACGACGTAACTTTGAACGGTCCCTAAGTTTAGCAAAAGAAATGATGGGGTCCGTTGGGGTCGTAGGTCGAGGACTTACCTGTACAGCTGCCACAGATTTTTTGTAGCGCAGGGTGAGTTTGGTCTCCTAGTAGAAATGTTGACTAACGCAGCTGGTGATCCTAACATATTTAAATAAAATTCATTTTTACAGCCACAGTCTCAGACTCCTGTGTATAGTTCCAGTGCCTCTGTGCCCAGAGAGTGTACCGTCTCTCCTTCGCGTGCCAGCGACGAAGAACACGTCTATAGGTATTCTATTTCCCCCACTTTTATTAGAATAACAGAGTTGGAAGGGACCTTGGAGGTCATCTAGTCCAAACCCCTGCTCAAGCAGGAGACCCTATACCATTTCTGACAAGTGGCTGTCCAGTCTCTTCTTGAAAGCCTCCAGTGATGGAGCACCCACGACTTCTGGTGGCAAGCTGTTCCACTGGTTAATTGTTCTCCCTGTTAGGAAATCTCTCATTTCTGGGTTAAATCTCTCCTTGATCAGTTTCCATCCATTGTTTCTTGTATTATCTAGCTTTTTCAGCCCCTGGGGTCAGGATGGGGTGGGAAATCCCCCTGTGGTCATAGTGAAGGAGAGAGGTTGATTCAGTGGCTGTGTTTGCAACTCACACCAGTTGTTTAGATTGGAGTTGAAAAACCAACGTGTAAAAATAGAAAGGGAATGGATGGGAAAAAGGAAGGGAAAAAGGAAGGGAAGGAAAGGGAGAGAGATAGTGAGGGAGGGAAGTAAAGAGAGCAAAACAGGAAGGAAGGAAGGGAAGGAGGGAAGGAAGGAAGGAAAAAGAGAGACAGAAAGGGAAAGAGGGAGGGAAAAGGAGTAAGGCAGATAGGAAGTGTGAAAGGGAGGGAGGAAGGAAAGGAAGGAAGGAAGAAAGAGAAGAAAGGGAGGGAGGGTAGAAGGAGGGAGAGAGGGAGGATGAAAGGAGAGAGGAAGGAAAAAAGGAGGGAAGGAGGTAGGAAGGAGTGAGGAAGGAAGGAAAGAGACAGGAAGGAAAGGAGGGAGGGAAAAGGAGTAAGTCAGAGGAAGGGTGGAAGGAAGGAAAGGTGGAAGGAGAAAGGAAGGAAGAAAGGGTGGGAGGAAGGAGGGAGGGAGGAAGGAAGGAAAGGTGGGAGGGAGGAGGGAAAAAGGAAGGAAGGAAGGGTGGGAGGGAGGAAGGAAGGTAGGTAGAAAGGGAGGGAAGGAGGGAAGGAAGGGAGGGCGGGAACCTGTTCGATCAGAGCACTGGTGTTTAGGAGTCACTTCCAAATAACAGTTTATCCCCTGAACCTCAGTTTCCCCAACAAACAGAAGTCTGCAGAACCATCTCCTACCCTGATGAGCTCCTCCTTAGGCAATAACCTGTCCGAACTGGATCGGCTCCTCCTGGAATTGAATGCTGTGCAGCACAACCCCCCACCTGGCAGCCCCACAGGTAAGAGGGGCTGGGCTCTAGGGTCAGGACCACACAGTTGGGGGAGGGGGGATGAGAGGAACGGGGGGAGGAGGACAGCGGCAGCACCACCTGACCCTGGAACGGCTATACAGGTAGTCCTCGACTTACGACCACAGTGGAGCCCAAAATTTATGTCACTAAGTGAGACACTTGTTAAGGGGGTTTTGCCCATTTTACGACTTTTTCCTGCCACATTTGTTAAGCGAATGACTGCCGTTGTTAAGTTAGCAAATCGGTTGTAAGTGAATCTGGCTTCCCCATGGACTTGGCTCGTCAGAAGGTCGCCAAAAGGGGGATCACACGACCCATGGGACACAGCAACGGTCATAAAATGTGAGTCAGTTGCCGAGCATCTGAACGCAAATCGCGTGACCGCGGTCATAAGGGCGAAAAATGGTCGTAAGTCTTTAAGCGTGAACATCGGTCACCGGTGACTTTTTTCAGGGCCGTTGTAACTTCGAACGGTCACTAAACGAATGGTTGTAAGTCGAGGGCTACCTGCAACGGGTAGTAGAAGGAATAACCTTGAGGAGGCAGGAGGAAGAACCACAACCGAAGCAACACTTAGAGAAAAGAAATTTGAGTCCAGGAGCAGAAATGTAACCTGAGAAAGCATCAGGTTTGACGACACCCCCCCAAATTGTCAGGAAGAATAAGGGGGGGGGAGTAACCCCATTCGGACTCGCAAGATTGGGTTACAATAAACCTTCATAATCAAAGCAGCCTTAGCTTCTGCGGCTTTGGTTCCCGACTCTGATCTACTCAGAGTCGGGAACTGCTCAGAGGTCTGACGGCCAGGTCTGACGCCTGTCCGTTATGCACCCGTTGTCGCAACGGAAATGCACTGCCTGAGTGTGTGGCATGTCTCTTGCAGCTGCTGGAAACTGCCCAGGAGAAGGGAAGGAGGGCAAGGAATAGAAAAGTGGGCCCTGAAAAATTATAGCGTGATAGCTTTGCTTTGGTTAGGAAGAACAACAGAAGAACGGAAGGGACCTTGGGAGGTCTTCTAGTCCAACCCCCTCCTCGAGCAAGGGACCCTATGCCATTCCAGACAAATGGCTGTCCAATCTCTTCTTGAAAACCTCCAGTGATGGAGCACCCACAACTTCCGAAAACAAACCATTCCACTGATGAGTTGTTCATTAGAAGGCCACCGTTTTTTTTTAAAAAAAAACATTTCTGCCTTTTTGTTGGGAAACACGCTTCCGAGTCCTGTCTGTATTTTGTTTTTGTTTTTTTACTTGTAAGATGAGAATTCAGGAAGCCCCTCGCGGCCTGGTGGGACCGGTTCCCACTACAGCCTCCTGGAGAACACTACCTCTTTGACTGCACAGCCCACAGCCCCAGGGAAAGAAAAGCCCAAGTGGAACGGGGGGCCGGGGGTGGAAGAAGTGTGCCCCAGCGTGGAGAGCCTTCTGGATGAACTGGAAAGCTCTGTGCCTAGTCCAGTGTAAGTAGCTACCTGATTACTATCCATCCGGCTAAGGTGTGACGGTTTCTGGAGAGAGAGAGGGGAATTCGTGGTGTCTCCCATTAGAACAGTGTTTCTCAACCTTGGCAACTCTAAGATGGGTGGATTTCAACTCCCAGAATTCCCTAGTCACATGCTTTAAGATGGGTGGACTTCAATGTCCATAATTCCCCAGTCAAAATGCTTTAAGATGGGTGAACTTCAACTCCCAGAATTCCCTGGCCAGCAAGCTTTAAGATTGGTGAACTTCACTTCTCAGAATTCCCCAGCCAGGATGGTTTAAGATGGGTGGACTTCAACTCCCAGAATTCACCAGCCAACAAGCTTTAAGATGGGTGGATTTCAACTCCCAGAATTCACCAGCCAACAAGCTTTAAGATGGGTGGATTTCAACTCCCAGAATTCCCCGGCCAGGATGCTTTAAAATGGGCGGATTTCAACTCCCAGAGTTCCTGAAGGAATGGTTTTAAGTGGAGAAGTACCTGTAATCTAATTAATGTAGTTAATAGAGTTAATGTGCATAAATAACAAATTTCCTTAATTTTTAAATATTTTTAATTATCTTGGGGTCGTATTCCTAGCTGCCTGTGGCCCACGGGCTGCGAGTTGGATGTCTCTGCTCTCCCTGGAAAGGCTAAGGCCACAGGGTGCTGGGAAGGGAGGCAGAGAAGGGGTCTTTTTCTCTATTCCTGGAAGAACATCTCAAGTGACCGTTTCTGTCTTGTTTGCCTCCATTAGACCAGCTATTACTGTGAATCAAGGAGGGATGAACAGTCCGCAGCGGTTTGCCTCCAGCCAGCAACAGACCCGCATATCTGCCTCTTCAGCAACGAGAGAGCTGGATGAGCTCATGGCTTCCCTTTCAGACTTCAAGGTGCCCCCCTTATTATCATTTGTCCCCCTTCCTTTCTGGCCTAGGGATGATGGTGTTGGCACATCCTCACCCTTAACCCTTTGTTCACGCATTGGCTTCAACCGACATGCCTTGGGTATGTGCGGGCCCTGGTGCTCTCGGAGCTTGCCTGGTTTTCTTGCAGACGTTTCATTACCCAACTAGGTAACATCATCAGTGCTAAAGGGAGTGGGGTTTGTGGGGAGGAGGAGGAGGAGGACGACGACGACTGCAGAATCCTTGGTGCTCTGTGAGCTAGATAGTTTTCTTGCAGACATTTCATTACCCAACTAGGTAACATCATCAGTACTAGAAGAGAGGGGTTTTTGCAGAGATGAGGGAGGAGGAGGAGGAGGAATTGTGAAATCCTTGGTTCTCTTTGAGCTTGGCTGTTTTCTTGCAGACGTTTCATTACCCAACTAGGTAACATCATCAGTGCTGAAGGGAGTGGGGTCTGTGGGGTAGTGGAAGAGGAAAATCTGCCTCACACATTGATCGTGCGAAGAACATTTTGATCTTAACCATCGGCTAAACTGTTGGGCCCTTTGTCCACTGCTGACCATTGGCCCACGAAGCAGAAGCCGCTGGAATGGATTTGCAGCTCTATGTTCTTTTTCCTGGCCTGCTTTGAGGGGTGGGATTCATCCCCAATGAAAATGGATAAATTTCGTGCCTGCTTGTTTGCAGTTGACTTTGAAGAAAGACTTAAATCTTGCTCCTTAGCTGAGCCTTGGCCCCGATTCTGCGGTTGGCTGTCCTTTTTCAACTCAACCTTGAGAATTGGGGATTGAAAAGTACAAATCCCAATGTTTTTGGAGGCTGCTGGATTCTCCTCCTCATTCTCCTCCTCCTCCTCCTCCTCCTCCTCCTCCTCCTCCTCCTCCTCCTCCTCCTCCTCCTCCTCCTCCTCGAAGTCCGCAAGTCTTAAAGTTGCCAAGCTTGGAGATCCGTGCTCTCTAGTCCATAAGAAGGAGAAGACCTGTTTTGTGACTGAGCTGCTATCAGGAATTATTAGTCCTTTTATGTTCTTTCTCTTTACCTTTAACTAACTCGAGTGGGGGGTTTAATGCATGCCCCTCTTTATTTTTCTGTCGCTATTTTGCTATTTTTCCCTTTCTTCTTCCTTCAATCCCGTTTCCATCTTTTTCTCCTGTCTTCCTTTCCCCCCCTCTCCCCCCACTTCCTTCTTCCCACCTTCCTTTCTCTTTCAGACCAGTTCCACCATATCTCTGGCCTCTGAGCCTCCCCTAAGGATGTCTTCTGGACCACCTAGCTCTGTTCCATCCCATACGGTTCCACCACGTGCCTCAAAGCCCCACAGGGTTAAACATGATGGGTCTGACCCCGGTTCCGAGGCCCCTCTTGAGTTGGAGGTCCTACACATTGATGAGAAAAGCAGTGGTTCAGCGGTGGCCGCGATCCCAGAACCTTCTTCCAACGCTTTGCGTCGTCACCCCGCCGGACCTTGGACCAAGCCCCCCCTTGGTAAAGCTTCTGCCCCTCGCCCAAGCTCAGAAGGACCCAGCAAAACCCCTGCTGAGAAGTCACGTGTCTCTTCTTCTGAGCCCGAGTTGTTATGGATTTGTGCGGATGGTGCAGGAACTCTGACTCAAAAACCCCTGGAGCCCGAAGGAGCTTGGAAGGAGAACCTCAACAGTGAAGACATTCCTTCGGTTCTGAGCAGGCTTTCGAAGATGCCAGCCCCCCAAGAAGAGAGGGCTCTCTTCCACCCCAAAGCTCCTTTTTTCAAGGAGAATGGAATGAGGACAATGGGTTACACCAGGCAGAGCAATTCAGAAACATCTCTGTTGGCCCCAAGAACGTCCCTCAAGAAGGACCACGTTGGCCCACCCGATCTTTTTAACGTAGAAAGATGGGAGAGTTTCCCAGGCATCAAAAGTCAACCCGGCTGGGCTGTCCAGCAGGCCTCGAACCACAGGACCGAAATCCGAGATCCGGTGAGGGCAAACAGCTGTCCTGATGTTGCGGAGAGAGGATCCAGAAAGAACAGCCTTCAGAACGGTGTCGTGGCTGCGCCAAAGGCCGCCGAACGTTTCCGGGAAGAGGAACTGGACCGTATCGCTGGTCCTACAATCCTCGTGGAGAGAATGTCCACTTCGAGCCAGGCAGGCATCGGGATGAATGGGGAAGAGATGAGCGAGCTGGTGACCTGAAGGATGGGATATGTCCATGCTGCTTCTGGTTTGGCTGTGCATGAAACACGCTTTGGAGTTTGAGCCTGGATTTAGCTAGATTTGCATGCTACTCCTAGAATAGATAGACGCAACCAGCCTCTGGTGTAGGACGGTGATTTGGCAAAGTGTTGCTCTTGATGTGTTTTGGGTTTCCGCTGGGCTCTCTGCTGAGTAGAGGAAGTGGGGTGCTGCCTTGGGATGCTCTTGGTGGAGAGAAATGGGACAACCTTAAGACGATAAGGATTGGGCTCACCTCCAGATAGGAATCGCCTTCTGTACGCCAGGGTTTCTCAACTTGTGAAACCCTGGCGTACAGAGCCACGGTGGCGCAGTGGTTAAAGTGCAGTACTGCAGGCTACTTTTGCTGATCACCAGCTGCCAGCAGTTTGCCAGATCAAATCACACCGGCTCAAGGTTGACTCAGCCTTCCATCCTTCCGAGGTGGGTAAAATGAGGACCCAGATTGTTGGGGGCAAGAGGCTGACTCTGTAAACCGCTTAGAGAGGGCTGTAAAGTATATAAGTCTAAGTGCTATTGCTATTGCTATAACTTCAACCCCTTTAAGTTACAGGTAGGGTTGAAAGGAGCTGAATCATGTTTCGTAAAGGAGGAGATGTGTAGATCAGGGTTGACACGTGGGGTCCTTGGTGCTCTCTGAGCTGGCTTGTTTTCTTGTAGACGTTTCATGAACCAAACTAGGGAACATCATCAGTGCTAGAAGGGGGAATGGGGGTTGCAGAAAGGAGGAGAAGGAAAGGGAAAGAGGAGGTGGAGGAGGAAGAGGAGAAGGAGGAGAAAGAGGAGGATTATTGGGTCTTTGGTGCTCTCTGAGCTTGCTTGTTTTTTTGCGGACGTTTCATGACCCAAACTAGGTAACATCATCAGTGCTAGAAGAGAATGGGGGTTGCAGAAAGGAGGAGGAGGAAGAGGAGGAGGAGAAAGAGGAGAAGGAGGATTGTTGGGTCCTTGGTGCTCTCTGAGCTTGCTTGTTTTCTTGCGGACGTTTCATGACCCAAACTAGTTAACAACATCAGTGCTGCATGTGGCTGCAGTTGGACAGCTTTTCCTAATGATGGATTGGCTGCTTATGGCTGTGCCGAAAGGACTTTTCCTCCAGTTGAGGAAGGGGTCATTTCTGCTTTCCCCGGCTTGTGACCACTAACCCCGGTCAACGTCAAGACCGTGCATTCTCTGCCGTCCAGTTCAAGGGGGGAAGCTTACTCAACCGGAACGTTTTCCTCCCCTCCCTTAAGATCAAATCCGTGATCAGGAAAACCAAAGAGATCTCCAACGTGCATCCCATGTGCCGCGATCTCTCGCCGAGACGCAAGCTGGGCCCAGTCCTCTTCCATAAAACCGCCTCCCAAGACCGCCTGATCGAAGAGCTTCAAGACAGGCTGGGCATCAGCAAAGCCGAAGAAGAAGAACGTCAACGGAGCCCTGACGACTGGTTGACCGAGGGGGTCATTATCACCTCCAGGCCTCAGAAGAAGGACAAAGATGGTAGTCAACGAATAGAAAAGGTAGCCGGGGAGCTCTGAAGGAGTCTTCCAGTTGGTACAAGGAAGGTAGTTTTGGGGTGCTGGTTCCAGAACATCTCTAGTTCCTTCCAGAGGGAGCATTTCCATGGCCGATGGCAGATGGATCTTCTCTCTTCTTGGTCATATCTACAGCAGATGAAAGCAAGATCGATTCTTAAGCTTCCCCCACTTCGTGCTTTGCCCACAAGAGTCTTTCTGGGTGATTTGAAAATTAGGAATTAGCAGAGAACGGAGGTCCTTCACTTGAGAACCAAGGGAGGTCAGATGAACGTAGCGAGGCAGCTTCTGAATGGAGAGGTAATCAGATGCTTTCTTCGTTGCATGTCAAAAAAAGAGAGGTCCATCCCTTGTCAATTTTGGGCCTATTCCCCAAAGTATATTTGGAGAATATACCTATTCCCCAAAGCACCTGAAGATGGGAGAAGAAGCAATGGATGGAGACTAACCAAGGGAAGAACCAACCTAGGAGAAATTCCCTGACAGCGAGGACAATTAATCAGTGGAACAGCTTTCCTCCAGAAGTTGTGGGCGCTCCATCACTGGAGGTTTTTAAAGAAGAGATTGGACAACCATTTGTCTGAAATGGTTTAGGATTTCCTGCTTGAGAGGGGGTTGGACTAGAAGACCTCCAAGGTCCCTTTCCAACTCTGTTATTCTGTTGTTGTTTTCTTCTGGGCATTAATATCCTGCTGGAGCCCAGAAAAGCAGATTCAAAATAAGCTTGTTTTCCTGGTTGATTACTAGGAAGTAAGAGGGATGGGGAGCATTTATTCTGCTCTCAAATTGGTAATTGCCATCAGTTGAGGTTCACCACACGGGTGGCTTAAGTTGGATGGATTTCTGTACAATTTGGCTCAGAATCCATACTTCTCTGGACTGTTGTCGGTCAGTTCCTTGAAACTGAACGTTGTAGAACGAGGCCTCCCGGATTTTTTCCAAGCGAGACCTTGGGTCACCGTTTTCTTGGATGGAATACCTAGCACCATTAGATAGCTTTTGAAGGCTCCTCCATCCAGTTGGGGGCAGAAGGAGCTCCACAGATGGAAGCCTACAAAGATGCATGCTTTCCGTTTCTACTTGGAAGGGCCTCTAGTTGTTGTTATTCAGTTTTTGCTCTTGTTGGGTTTGTAGAGGTGAGGTAGAGTACTGTTACGTTTCTCCAACCTGTTGCCTTCCAAAAGGGTAAACCTCAACTCTCAGACTCCCCCGGCCTGCGTGACCATTGGCGAGACTTCTGGAGTTGACCTCCACCCTTTGGGAAGTGCCCGGGGAAGGTTGGAGAAGGTTGACCTCCATGATCATTTTGGTGCCTTCAAGTATTTCTGAGCAAGGTATCTTTGGCCTGTTCATGTTTCTTCCTGCTTTTTCCCCCTCAGGTTATTATTCCTGCTACGTCACCCCTTCCTCTGAGAAGAACCATCTCTGTCCCACCTTCTCCTCCGCCGCAGCTTCCTAAAGATGTCTCCAAGGCCGCTTCTGTCAACGCCACTCTTGGCTCTTCTCTTCCATCTTCTCCTCCTCCACCACCACCTCCCTTGCCCGCATCACCACATATCCCTCAGCTCCGCTATGTGCCGTCCGCCCAACCGACTCCGCCTCCCGTCCCGTGGGAAGTGCTGTTGGAAGAGGTTTCCCCCCAGCAGGCACCGATTCCCACGCGGCCCACCGGACCGGCCCTTTCCTCCAAAGCCTCGGTGTCGGTTAGCTGTCAAACAGAGGAGGCTCCCTTCCTTCCACCACAGCAGGCACGATCTCTCTTTGATGTTCTCCTGCTTCCTTAACAACTTAACAACTCTAGCCAGAAAGGTCGCAAAACGGGGCGAAAACTCCCTTGAGAAAGGTCTCACTTCAGCACAGAAATTTTGGGCACCATTGCGGCCGTTAAGTCCAGGAATACCTACCGTGTTTCTCAGAAAATAAGACCGAGTCTTATTTTCTTTTAGACTTGAAAATAAGCACTTGGGCTTATTTTTGAGGCGGTCTTACTTGTTTTGAGGTGCAGCAGGCCAGACTCGGTTAGTTGGACATGCCGTGGATGCACCGTCGCCTCCATTCCGAACCTTCAGCGTTTGGAATGGAGGCTTTTTGGCTCGCGGGAGGAAAATGGGGAGGGGGAATTTTCCTGCCTGCCAGCCTTCCCTCAGTCTGTGCTGAGCTTGAGGAATAGATGACGGGCAGGAAAATCCTCCCTCCCCATTTTCCTCCCGCGAGCCAAAAAGCCGCCCGCGAGCCTCCCAAAAAGAGGAGAAAAGCAAAGCAGCTGGCTGCGGAGCTACTGGCTTCGGGGAAGCGGCCCAACAAGCAGAAGCGCTGCGCCCAGAAAGAGAAGGACAAAAGCGGTATTTGCGCTGCCCCAAGGGGCCAGCGGGCTGCAGCTGCAGCTGGACAGTTGCCCCCCAGGGTGGGTTCTAACTTACCTCGCTGCCGGTTCGCTTCCTCCCGCACCGTGCAAAAAAATAAAAGAAATCCCCCCCCCCAAAAAAAGCCAAAAACAAGATGGCGATGCATGCGCAGTGCCGGAAACTCGGCTTCTGCGCATGCGCAGAAGAAAAAAAACCACAGAAAAAATTCAAAAATAAATAAATAAAAAAAGTTCAAAAAAAAGATGGCGGCATCCCCGGACCGGCACCAACCGAACCGGATCCGTGATGTCATTATGACATCACCAGTGGGTCGCTACCGGTTTGGGCAAACTGGTCTGAACCGGCAGGAACCCACCTCTGTTGCCCCCTCCCGCGCTGCCACTCGTGCTGGCCACGCCCATCTCCCGGGCTTATTTTCAGGGTAGGGGTAATATTAGGCCCACCCCCAAAAAATTAGGGTTGGTCTTATTATTGGGGTGGGTTGTGTTTTCGGAGAAACACGGTATGTACGTGTCTCAGGAGGATGGTGTAGGACCCGATCCAAAATTTATGTTGCTAAGGGAGACATTTATTAAGTGAGTTTTGCCCCGTTTTACGTCCTTTCTTGCCACCTTTGTTAAGCGAATTGCTGCAATTGTTAAGCCAGTCACGCAGATGTGAAGTGAATCTGGCTTCCCCATTGACTTTGTTTGTCGGAAGGTCGCAAAAACGGATCACGTGCCCCCCCTCGGGACACCGCGACCGTCATAAATACGAGTCAGTTGCCAAGTGTCTGAATTTTGATTACGTAGCCCTGGGGATGCTGCAACAGTCGTAAGTGTGAAAAACGGTCTTAAGTCCCTTTTTTCAGTGCCGTTGTAACTTTGAACAGTCACTAAATGAACTGTTGTAAGTCAAGGACTACCGGCATTTTAGATGCAGAGTTAGATCCAGGTTTTTACACTCCGAATCCACCCTTCCCCTTTTAAATAAAACCATGACTTTAAATTAGGCACAGAATTCAGGAGTTTCTTAAAATTCAACAATCCAGCCAGCTTTTTTGAAACAAATGCAGCCTGCCCAGCTCATTCTGAATTCTGCTTTTCAGGTCCTTCCTATGCCATCTTTGGACCACGTCCTTGCTACTCGCCCACCTACTCCCGAGAAGGCAGGACCTTTGCTTTAATTCCTGCTTCAGCATGTTGAGTGGGGGAAAAAAAATATGTCTTTGACCCAAAATGTGGATCTTGCATGGAGTTGCGAGGGGTTAGTTTTGCTGGGTTTTCCTAAGGCTTGTTGGTCTGTTTCGTTGCAAGCTTAAAAAAGAAACGGCGGTCAGCTTTTTAAACCGAGCATGAATTTGGAGGTCTTGTGGCATGATCGTCTTGAGGAACGCGGAGAAATTTGGGGCTGGAGAAAGATGGAGAAGGCAACAGACATTCAGCAACTGAGCCAGTAAAAATTCAAATTACCGTATTTTTCGGAGTATAAGACACACTTCCCCCCCCCCCCTAAAAGAGGGTGAAAATTTGGGTGCGTCTTATACACCGAATGTAGCCAAAAACGTGAGGCACGGAGGCAGCGATGGTCTGTGGCACTCCCTGCAGCCTGGAACAGCTGATTGGGGGTATTCCAGGAGGTCGATCCACCCGCCAATCAGCTGCTGGTGCTGATTTGCTGCAAGGACGTGTCAGAGTTTGCAGCAGCAATCACATCCAGAAAGCACACACAAGTAACTGATTCAGCAGGATTCAATAACTTCTCTTTATAGATAATATAACACATGAATTAAATATACAATACCAAAAGCAGGTCTTCCAACGTGGTAGTAATAGACAAGCAAAACACAAGCAGAGGAGAGGAATTTCAGTTTCAGTTTTAGTTTCAGAGCTCAGCATGCAGCTTTAGTACAGAACAGTTGAGCTAAGCCACGCCCAGGCTCCTTGCTGTCTCCTTCCTTGTTGCTCACACAGCAAATACTGTTTCAGTTTCCAAACAGCCCCCAACTCTCTCACACACTGACAGGACGTTAGCCAGATGAATACCGATGGATGCTGGTAGGCAGAGGCAGATTTTTTTTTCTCCTTATTTTCCTCCCCAAAAACCAAGGTGCGTCTTATACTCCGGAGCGTCTGATACTCTGAAAAATACGGTATATGCCGAGCACTTAAATTGCTAGTCGCGTGTGAGAAGTGAATTCTAAATTACTATAAAAGTTACTATAAGCCTACAAAAGTTACTAGGAGCCCTGGTGGCGCCGTGGTGAGAACGCAGCATTGCAGGTTAATTCTGCTGAACGCCGACTGTCAGCAGTTCGATTCTCACCGGCTCAAGGTTGACACAGCCTTCCATCCTTCTGAGGCCGGTAAAATGCCTCACTTTAACGACGTCAATTTCGGGCTCAACTGTGGTCTTGACTCTGTATTCCAAACTTTGACAACTCTATTCCAAAAATAGAATTTTTTACACTAAAATTTAAAGCGGGTGCTTTCTCTAGCCCTCTTTCAAAATTGCTGTGTTGTGGTTTGGACGAGTAGAACCGCCGAGGAAGGCCCTGTGGTGTGGAAGTGCTTTGAACCTCGTCCGTGCTTGCGAAACGCTTAGAGTGTGGGTCCTTTTCTTGGGAAAACCATTGTGGCACAGGTTTTTTTTTTAACAACTGCCCCTTCTATCTATCCTCAAGTGTGACCCTTTGCTAGCTTCTGCAGTTGCGTCATGATGGAGTTAGAGACCAGTCATAGCAGGATGCCAAGATGTCTGACTGCCTTCGCAGTGTTTATTTCTTATATATAGTTTTACAAGCAGCAAAAGGTAACAGAGAGCAACAGCATTTTCATTGGTGAATTCTCCTTGCCAGTTCCTTAAGAACATCCTACATCCTGTTAATACAACCTAGATGAGATCACGTACCAGCCAGGGATAGTGTCCTGCTTCATCCAGGCAATATGAACGGGGTGAAATCATGGGAACTGGGTGAGATCATGTAGGTACTTGAGGCCCTTCTGAGGTAGGCAGTTTGCTGCACACAACCACCAAATGACCTCCATCTCTACAGCGTCAACCATTCCAGGACCCGCGAATGGAAATTCCAAACAGCTTGTTGACGTTCCAATGGTTACATTAGAAGGACGCTGTTGTGGTTTTGTACCTGACCGTTCTCTGCTTGGGTCTCTCCTTTAGTTTATGTCCCAGGGAAAAGGAGCTGGCAGCTATCCATCCACCACCCCTCCAAAGCCTGGCAGCCAGTTGGACAGCATGCTTGGAAGCCTCCAGTCTGACCTGAACAAACTTGGAGTAGCAACCGTTGCCAAAGGTGTATGCGGAGCTTGCAAGAAGCCAATTGCCGGGCAGGTAAGCCTCAAGGAGAGAACCTCTTATCATTGAGAACTAATTTGGTGTTGTGGTGAAGAGGTTGGACTAGAAACCAGGAGTCCGTGAGTTCTAGCACCGCCTTAGGCATGAAAGCTGGCTGGTTGACTTTGGGCCAATCACCAGGAGATGGTGAATTCTAGTCCTGCCTTAGGCATGAAAGCTGGCTGGGTGACTTTGGGTCAATCACTAGGAGATGGTGAGGTC
>QLTV01002943.1:296054-325781 GCA_003457575.1 Thermophis baileyi | reverse complement strand
TTAACTTATTACTAAGCATTTAGTAGTGATAAAGCCTTCTGTGTTTTGGACAACAGTGTGTGTGTGTCGTTTCCTGGGGGCTTGCCGCGCTGGGTCACAACAACTCCAAAAGCATTTTATTAAAATAAATTGGATAAAAATAAAAATCCGATTTATTTTTTTAAAAAAAATCATCGATTTTTATCCACCCGGCTCCCCGGATATGGTTTTATATGCCATCCAAGGCAGCATATAAATTTTATATCTTCACTCGAGGCAGTAATTGTGCTTGGAAATTGAGGATTGTACTCATTGTTTTCCTTGCAGGAATGCTTTACCCCGTTCATCAACGGCAGCTTCTTCGAACACGACGGGCAGCCCTACTGCGAAGTGCATTACCACGAACGCCGCGGCTCGCTCTGCTCCGGATGCCAGAAGCCCATCACGGGCCGCTGTATCACCGCCATGGCCAAGAAATTTCACCCGGAACACTTCGTCTGTGCCTTCTGTCTCAAACAACTCAACAAGGGGACCTTTAAAGAGCAGAATGACAAGCCTTACTGTCAGAACTGCTTCCTGAAACTTTTCTGCTGAGGCTCACCTCACCATCCGTGGTGTCTCCTGCCAGGAAACCCTCGCCTTGTTTTGCTGAGGGTTGTCCTGCCTCCAGCAACTTGAGCGGGTTGATGTAGGAGATGAGGAGGAAGAGGAATTGTGTGTGTGTGTGTGTGTGTGTGTGTGTGTGTGTGTGTGTGTGTATGTGAATGAGATACTCACGGCAGCTCTGGGAAGGTGGAAGATCCAGAGAAAAGAGGCACAAGGGACTACGGAGGTTGGATCTACACCAACTTCTCCTCCGTTGGAGAACAAGGGAACCAGACTTCCTGGAATTCTGAACCAGCTTTGCTTTGGGATTTTGGGAGCTCTGGTTCCAAGACGTTGGGATGCTAAGATGCCAAGGTTTGGAAGATGTCCAAGTCCGAAGAGATATTTTGAGTAGGAAGATGGGTCGTAATGACATCTGAGAGACATGAAGGACATTGGGATGGCTTTGGTGGACAGGGGTTAGGAGACGAACAGGGTGAGGAAAAAGAATGAGGGTTTTCCCCAAAGAAGGTAGAGAACTGGAGTCTCCAATCTTGGCAACGTTAAGACTTGTGGACTTTTAACTTCCCAGAATTCTCCAGCCAACCATGGGGAATTCTGGGAGTTGAAGTCCACAAATCTTAAAAAGTTGCCAAGTTTGGAGACGCCTGAGAGAGAGAGAGAGAGAGAGAGAGAGGATGAAAACTTCTGGTGTGGAGTTTGGAGAACAACTGATTGTGTGAGATTTCCACAGTCTCTTAAGTTCTCCTACAGAGGTTCGTGGTGGCTCCCCATAAAAATCTCTCCTCGTTGCATAAGGAGTGGGTGAAAGTTCTCTATCTTTCTTTTTTGAGATTTCCCAATAATTGCTGGCAGCCCGTGTCCGAGAATTCCTCAGAATGCAGAGGTTCTCCGTTGGGTTGCAAATTTCCAGATGGAGGGAGATGTCCCAAGCTTTTAGACAAGGGTCTGACCTACAGCTAGTCCTTGAGTTAGAACCGTCTGTTTAGTGACCGTCCAAAGTTACAACTGCACGGTTTTTAAAAAGCCGATCTTCACAATTAACCACATCCTCACCATCATGGACTCAAATTTTGGGTGCTTGGCATCTGGCACGTACAGGTAGTCCTCGACTTACAACAGTTCATTTAGTGACCGTTCAAAGTTATGACGGCACTGAAAATAGTGACCTACGACCATTTTTCACACTTAACGCCCACATGCAGCATGGTCCCAATGGTCACGGGATCAAAATTCGGGCGCTTGGCAACCGATTCACATTTACGACGAAGTCGCCTTGTCCCAGGGCCGTGTGATCCCCTTTTGCGACCGTCTGATAAGCAGAGTCAACGGGGAGGCCGGATTCGCTTAACAACCGTGATAAGCGCAGCGATTCACTTAAACAACGGTGGGAAGGAAAGTCGTAAAATGAAGCAAAATTCACTTCACAAATGTCTCACTTAGCCACAAAAGTATTGGGCTCAATTGCGGTTGTAAGTCGAGGACTACCTGAATTTACAACGGTTGCAGCTTCCCGGGGTCACCTGAATGCCTCTTGCACCCTTCCCAGCCGGTTTCCGGCAAGCAAACTTAAAAGGGGGAAGCCGGATTCGCTTAACAACCATGTGATTCACTTAACAACCGAGCGATTCACTTAACAACCAGGGCAAAATGGTTGTAAAATTGGCTGTCTTGCTGGAGGGATGGAAATTCTGATGTTAATTCTCGTCGCAAGTCCAGGTCTGTTATATTTTGTGGTTGCACCCGAGAGACGGGAGAAGTGTAAAAACCACGAATTTTGACTTTTTTTTTTTTGCCTTTTTGATTCTTCTCCAGCCCGTCTCTCGTGCCTGTGTAAGATTCTCCCCAGACATGACCTTCTGAGCAATAATTTAAAAACTTTTTATATCGACGTAGCAATTTCACAAAACCTTTGGTGTTCTGCTCGGGCCCTTTCCCCCCCCCCTTCCAGGGTGTTTTGATTGTGAGAAAACACAACCGTTTTGCTATTCAGCCGAATGCTGTGTGTTTGGGTGAGGAATGTGGTGTGTGTGTTTTTTTTTTTTTACACTGGGTCTTGAATGCATAACAAAACAAGAAAAACAAAGCTTTTAAATCTCTTATATGGAAATTTTAGTTTTATGAACAATTTTTCGACGGATGCTTTTTATAAGTATCTGATTTTTTTCCGGGCAGGACCCTAAGCTTTGTTGGTTCCTGTCTTTATGAGCCTCGACGCTTTCTTAAAACCAACTATTAATTATATATAAATATATATATAAAAATCTTTTTTTAAACCGGGGTGGGGGGAGGGTCGGAGAAGTGGAATCTATTAGGAGTGTGTGTATATTTTCTTTCTTTTCTCTTTTTGCTTATTAAGTAGTTTTGTATGGATCAGGGTTCAACTGGAATGGATTTCGTAAAAGCAAAGACGAAAGAAAGACGCATTCGTCTTGCTTTCTCCTGGATTTTCAAAAGAGCCTTAAGTTTACTTAAAAAGCACAAGTATTAACCTATTTGCTTTTAAGTTCCAGTGCCTATTACAGATGTTGCTGTTGGGGTGTGGTTTGCCACGTTGATTTTACCCTTTGACGGCTAGAATTTTCATTTCATTTGCTCCACTGGTTCGGGGTCCCGGATGATAGAGACAAGCTGGGGGGGGGTGTCTCCTTTTAGGATCAAACTGGAGCTATCCTCTCCACCTTTTGCGGAAATCGGTTGCTGCTTTGGGAAATATCTTGCGCAGTTAACATGCATCGGAGTCTTCAAAGCATTTTTGCACGGACTCTCCGAGCATTTTTTTTTTTTTTTAAGGGAGAAAGGATTTTCAAAGCCTGAGAAATGGTCAGGGGTTAAGACGCTGGGTTTGTCAGCTGGAAAACCGGCAGCCCGGGTTTGAGACCCAGCGCTGTGCGACGGGGTGAGCTCCCGTCCTCGCCTCAGCTCCTGCCCACCTAGCAGTTCGAAAGCATGCGAGTGCGAGTAGATCAATAGGTACCACTTTGGTGGGAAGGTAACGTCATGCTGGCCACACGATGGTGGAAATGTCTTCTTCGGACAGCGCTGGCTTCAACGGCCTTGAAACAGGGATGAGCAGCGCCCCCTAGAGTCGGCAACGATTAGCGGAATAAAATCTGCAGGGATTCCATTACCGTTCCTTTCCTTTTTTTTTGTTTGTTTCCAAAGCCTGAATTTGGGCTGAAGGCTCTTTCAAAATCCCGGCTGTTTTATCTCGCTTTCAACATGAGAAGGCCCAGCAAATGGTTTGATCTGTTAGGACAAAAAAAATGTGCCTTTTCCCTCGTTTTCTGTGCTTTTTTAAAAAAAAAATTCCCATCTTTTGGGGTGGACTATCCTACGCTACTGTAGCTTTGGCAATATAGGCAGGTTTTTTTTTTTTAAATTTTTTCCTGTGCTTCACTCCCTTTTAAAAAAAACAATATAACTCTTAAGTGCCTCAAAATGAAGTGTCTCTTGATGAAAACTTCAGCTGTTCTGCTCAGGAAGAGAAGGGGAGGTTTTCCTGTGGAATTATATTTCTCTCCCCCCCCCTCTCCATTTTCTGTATTCCTTCTTGCGATGTGTTGTCCCCCTTCTTAAAAGTCCCTGTGATGATGCTAAATAAAGATTTGGAGACAGGCTTGGTGTCGTTTGTGGCTTAGACTGTGCTTGCGTCTGTGTGTGGGGATGAAAACGGAACACACAAGGGAAGAGGGGGGGGGGCAGAGGTTGGAAAATACAGCTTCCAGCAATCCTTTCCAATAGCCATCTTGGCAGTTGACTTTAAGGGATCACAAGTCAGTCAAATCTGGAAAAGAATCACTTCCCATTATTAGCAGCGCCTTCAGCCAGGATTTCCTTACCTTTGTCCTGAATAACAGGATTTGGAAGGGACCTTGGAGGTCTTCTAGTCCAGCCCTCTGTTCAAGCAGGAGACCCCATACCATTTCAGACAAGTGGCTGTCCAGTCTCTTCTTGAAAATTTTCAGTGATGGAGCCCCCACATCCAAGAAGCTTTTTCAGTTCCCAAAGCCAACTGGACTTTCTTTTTTCCCCCCTTGAAGACTTTTCACTTCTCCTCCAAGAAGCTTCTTCAGTTCTAACTAAAGAATCCTGAACTCTCTCCACCATTCAATTAGAACCGAAGAAGCTTCTCGGATGAGAAGCGAAACGTCTTCAAAGAAAAACCAGAAAGTCCAGTTGCCTCTTGGAAAAAAAAGCCCCTTTGGGACTGACCTAGATGACCCATAGCTGAATCTGTCACCATCGAGCTTAACCTGGTGTTTCATCCCTAGGATGTTTTATTTCTTATTTATCTATTCAATTTATTTAATATGCTCAAAGAGCTGCTGATACGGTTCTACAGAGGAATTATTGAGTCTGTCATCTGCACCTCTATAACTGTCTGGTTTGGTTCTGCAACCCAACAAGACAGACACAGACTTCAGAGGATAATCAGAACTGCAGAAAAGACAATTACTGCCAACCTGCCTTCCATTGAGGACCTGTATACTGCACGAGTCAAAAAGAGGGCCGTGAAAATATCCACAGACCCCTCACATCCTGGACACAAACTGTTTCACCTCCTCCCCTCAAAACGACGCTATAGAGCACTGCACACCAGAACAACTAGACCAATGCCATAACTCTGCTTAACATCTCATTCCCACAACACTGTCAAATAATTTACAAAGACTGTATTACTATTATTCTTCTCTCCCTTACTAGTATCTATCTCTTCCCACTTATGACTATAACCATGTTGCTTGCATCTTTCAATTATATTGTTTTTACTTGTTTCCTAGTACAATTTGATAGCTTATTAGTAACCTTGACTATCACTAAGTGTTGTATCTTTTTATTCTTGAAAAATGTATTTTATTGTCCTTATGTACACTGAGAGCATATGCACCAAAGACAAATTCCTTGTGTGTCCAATCACACTTGGCCAATAAAGAATTCTATTATTTGCATCCCGAATTCTTGCTCCCTGCTCTTCTATGCGGTTAGAAAAAAAAACAAAACCAGCTTTTCCAACCAAAACAAAACTTTTCCAAGCTGCTAAACTGCGGATCAGCTGTGGGAGAGCTGTAAGCAAGGAAATTTCATTTTAATGTAGGCCGATTAGCGCGCATTGAAAGTGACAGTAAAGTTCATCTAAGTTCCAAGTCAGTTAAATCAGAGAACCCTTTCTTTGAGTGACCGTCCCAACCAGCCTATCAGACCCGAGGGGTGGACTTTACCTCGCTCCTCCTCCTTTCTGTCTCCTCCTCTTCTTCCACGGCTCGCCCAATCCGTGGAGAAAAAGGCGGGGCCCGGGCGAGGCCGCCCGCTGATTGGTCGCGGCGTCCTGGGTATAAAAGGGAGCGGCGGGACTCGCGCCACTCCTTTTCTTCCACGGAGGCCTCGTGAGGTAGGTCGACGCTGGAGGCTACGCGGGCGGCTGGCTTCGCGGCCTACTTCGGGCCGGGCCTGATTTTCCCCTCCTTTTTTTCTCCCTTCCCCAGAGAACGCCGCTGTCTTTAAACCGCCGCCCCGCCGCGCGATCCTTGGGACACCGCGATGCCCAGGGAAGACCGAGCCACGTGGAAGTCCAACTACTTCCTCAAGATCATCGTAAGTCTGGGCGGGGGCGCTCCTGAGCATGTGCAGAGCGCCTGGCTGCGGAGGGGGCAACTGTGTCTTGGAGGGCAACACCCTCCCCCACGTCCCTCTTGTTCTTCCCTTGTTATGATCAGCCAAGGAGGAAAACCAATAGAAGAGACTGTTTGTAGCTCAGGGTTCAAGACAGGGATTTTATTCCAATTTCATTTTAAATTGCTTTTATCACATTTTAGTAATACTTTGTTTCTGGAACTTTGCACTTTGATATGGCCTTCAGGGCTAATCAAAGAAAGAAAGAAAGAAAGAAAGATCAAGAAATTAAATGGTATCTAGATGAAATGGTATATATATAAATAAATAAATAAATAAAATGGTATAGATAAAATAGATAAAATTAAAAAAATGGTATAGATAAAAAGTAAAATTGTATATATAAAATGAATAAAAATAAAATGGTATAAATAAAATGGTATAGATAAAATAAAATGGTATAGATAAATAAAATATAAAAAAATAAACTGGTATAGATAAATAAAAAATAAACTGGTATAGAAAAAATAAAAAAATAAGATGGTGTATTATAAAATGGTATATATAAAAAATAAAGTGATATATATATATACACACCAAGAAATAAAATGGTATATAGTAATAATGATATCAATAATAATGATACATTGTGGATTATCCATTAGGCCATTATCAGATGCAAAGGATAAATACAGAACTATTGTCACCTTATGTTAGAAAAGAGTAAAAAAAAAATTGAATACAAGAAAATGCAAATTGTATTTTTGTGGGGCATCCCTACAATTTCCCCCTTTTTCCTGATCTGGAATAATGCCATTACACCCTTCTCCTTCCAAGAATAAAACAGATTGAAGGGATTTGAGTATGTCGGTTCCCTTTGAAGTTTGCCTGCTTGTTTGAAGAATGACAACCCAAAAACCATTGTTTTATTCCTTTCTTTAGCAACTCCTGGACGATTTTCCAAAATGTTTCATCGTGGGAGCGGACAATGTCGGCTCCAAGCAGATGCAGCAAATCCGGATGTCCCTGCGCGGGAAAGCTGTTGTCCTCATGGGGAAGAATACCATGATGCGTAAGGCCATACGAGGCCATCTGGAAAACAACCCTGCTCTGGAAAAGTTAGTATTCCAAAGCTTCTGGGGTTCTCAAGTGTTCTAGAGCAGGTGTCTCCAACCTTGACAACTTTTAAGACTTGTGGACTTCAATTCCCAGAATTCTGGGAGTTGAAGTCCACAAGTCTTAAAGTTACCAAGGTTGGAGACCCCTGTTCTAGAGCAGTGGTTCTCAATCTTTCCTTAGAATCTTAGCTTAAAATCAAGATCAGGTGAAGTTATTAGTACTACTTTATAAAAGCCTAGTAAGGCCACACCTGGAATACTGCAACCAATTTTGGTCACCATACTACAAAAAAGAGGTTGAGACTTTGGGAAAAGTTCAGAGAAGAGCAACTAAGATGATCAAAGGCCTGGAGATTAAAATATATGAAGAACGGTTGCAGGAACTGAGTTTGGCTAGTCTAAAGAAAAGAAGAATTGGGAGGAGACATGATAGCAGTATTCCAGTATTTGAGGGGCTGCCACAAAGAAGGGGGGGGGATCAGCTTATTCTCCAAAGCACCAGTGGGCAGGACAAGAAACAATGGTTGGAAACTAATCAAGGAGAGAAGCAACCTGGAATTAAGGAGAAACTTCCTAACAGTGAGGATAATTAACCAGTGGAACAACTTGCCTCCAGAAGTTGTGGGTGCTCCATCCCTGCAGGTTTTTAAGAAGAGACTGGACAGCCACTTGTCTGCGATTGTATAGGATCTCCTGCTTGAGCAGGGTCCCTTCCAGCTTTATTCTATTCACCATGGACCCCTTTTAAATACCTTCAGGGACCCCCAAGACTTAAGCTCAAGATTTAAAGCACTAAACTGCACCAACCTCCCAGGGGGGTTTGAGGATTACAGGTAGAGAGCCACTGTTTTAGAGGAGTTCTTCCTCCTTGTGTCAAACAGAATAAGACTTGGTTGTGGACAGGCCCCATCAACTCTTAGCCAGTCCTTACACCTGGAAAAAGTTTAAAAGACAAGATGCCAGGCTAGAAACCAGGAGACTTAATTCTAATCCGCCCTAGGCATAAAAACCGGCTGGGTGACTTCGAGCTACCTGACAGGGTTGTTGTGAGGAAAATAAAAGAGGAAGAGGGAGTATTAGGTATGTTTGTGGGATTTTTTTATTTATTTTTTAATCTTCATTAATTTTCTGCTCACAAAGTAGTTTCAGTCCGGACATAAACTTGACTCGTCTTATAAGACTCTGGGTTTCAGTTCTGTGAAACACGGCCAACCCAGGACCTTTTCTGTCAGCCTGTATTGACTTTACCTGAATGAATCATGACATCTTTGTTGCAAAATGAGAATTTAGCAAAACAGACCTGCCTTCCTTTTGACTCTGGTCCTGTAGCCGAATGAGGGTTGCCTTTCTGACCTAGTAAAAATTACTGTATTTTTCTTTTTTCGGAGTATTAAGACGCACCTTCTGAGGCTGAAAATTTGGGTGCGTCTGCAGCCCTAACGAGGTGCTAACAGTGAAGCAATCTTCCGTGCTTTGCTAGCTAAGCGATCTTCCCTTTGCCTGTTTTTTTTTCATTTGTTTCTCTCTCTGAAGAGAGAGAGAGAAAAGTGAAGTGTTTTAGAAACTTTTTTTATCCCCAACCAGGGATAAAAAGCAAGCAAGCACGCTCAAAACCAGCAAACTAATGTGCTGAAGCTGACCAGACTAAGGACTAGCCAGATGAATACCTGGTAGGCAGAAATTCCCCCCCCCCCTATTTTCCTTCCCAAAAACTAAGGTGCGTCTTATACTCCGAAAAATACGGTAGTCCAAAATTAGCTTTCTCTGTTCCACAAGTGGTTAGCGCACATTATTCTTTTAAAAGTTGCTTGGTGGAATGGTGATAAATAACGCTGGCTGTGTTTTTAGGCTGCTGCCTCACATCCGTGGGAATGTGGGCTTTGTGTTCACCAAGGAGGATCTGACCGAAATCAGGGATATGCTTCTGGCCAACAAGGTAAATGGAAGCTGGGTCTAGAAATGGTTCAAGCTTTTCTTGGGGTAGCCGAGCTGAGGATGAATATTTGCGGATTCTTTTCTCTCTCTCTGTCTCTCTCTCTAGGTGCCAGCTGCTGCCCGGGCTGGAGCAATTGCCCCCTGTGATGTCCTTGTGCCAGCTCAAAACACCGGCCTAGGTCCCGAGAAGACCTCTTTTTTCCAAGCTTTGGGCATCACCACCAAAATCTCCAGAGGCACCATTGAAATCTTGGTGAGTCCTGAGTTAAGAGCCCCTTGCCACGCGTTGGCTAGTGCGATGGGTTACTGGGACACCCAGTTTTGCTAGAAATCGAGAGACTTGGGAATTCTAGCCTTCCCTTAGGCGTGAGATCCGATTAAGGGGAACCCAAATCCCAATTCTTCGGCGAGCTGTGTGTGATTTTTTTTAACCTTTCTTCCGATGTTAAGTGAATCGCCTGGTCGGTAAGCGAATCCGGCTTATCCCACTTAACTTTGCTTCGTTGGAAAGCCCCCCTGGGAAGCTTCCAAATGGCAATCGTGATGCATTCCGGTTACCAAGTGCCCCAGTTTTGATCATGAGGACACTTTGGGGGTGATAAGCACGAGGACCCGTTGCACGTTCCTTTTTTTTTTTAGCCCCATCGTAACTTTGAACTGCCATTAAATGATAATTGTAAGTCAAGGTCTGCCTGTAGCCAAATTTGGCTTAAGGTTGGTTTTATGCTTGGCTGCGTTGTTTATTTACTTATTTACTGGATCTCTTAAGGCCACCAAACTCCAAGAAGATTGGCTGCTTGCAATTAAGTCAATAAAAACATTAAAAACCACGTCGTTGGTTTTTAGACTAAAACAGCAAGGCCCAACATGCAAAAACTGAGCAAGGGCTCCTTGGCCAACTCGCCACGGGAAAACTCGCCCCAGGCCAATTGAACAACTTTATTTCGTGCCAAGCTGGCCAATTTTTGTCATTCACATTTCATTCTGTCCCTCCTTTTTGCATCCTTTCTTTAACGATTCTTCTATTTCACCGTTTCTTCAGTATTAAGTCACTTTTGTCCGGCGGCGAGTTGGCTGTGGCCAATTGGCCGCAAATGAGTTGTCATAGACCAGCGGTTCTCAACCTGTGGGTCGCGACCCCTTTGGGGGTCGAACGACCGTTTCACAGGGGTCGCCGCGCACGCTAGCCCGCCATCTTGGTGCCACCGTCAAGCAGGCGTGAAATGCTCCCGGTTCGGCCGTGCCTGCGGGTCGCCGGACAGCCGGTAGCGACGGAAGCGGGAGACTTCGCCCGGATGCCGCCATTTGGATTCTTTTACCCTCTGCACATGTGCAGAACGCTTTACGCATGCGCAGAGGGAAAAAACCCAAATGGCGGCATCCGGGCGGGTGGGCGAAGTCTCCCGCTTCCGTCGCTACCGGCTGTCCGGCGACCCGCAGGCAAGCCCGAACCGGGAGCATTTCACCCCTGGTACCACACCCACTTTGTCACCTCATCACGCGCGGGGCGGGGGTCGCGGCGGCAGGCCGGGGGTTGCGGGGGGGTGTCACGGCATTAGAAAGCTTGAGAACCACTGTCATAGACCCTCCCGTAGCGTGTTGTCAAGATGATACGGCTATTCGTGAAATTGCCCTGTCGTTTTCTGATCCCTCCCTCCCTCCCTCCCTCTCTGGTTTCTTAGAGCGACGTGCAGCTGATCAAAACCGGAGACAAAGTGGGCGCCAGCGAAGCCACGCTGCTGAACATGTTGAACATCTCGCCCTTCTCCTTCGGGCTCATCATCCAGCAAGTGTTTGATAATGGCAGCATTTACAACCCGGAGGTTCTGGATATCACTGAGGAAACTTTGCACAAGCGCTTTCTGGAAGTAAGCAAGGCTCCACGACCTTGATGACCCGTCCCATCCGTGTCATGACCTTTGTAAGGGCTCAGACCAAAGCAGCTGAGGAGAGGGCAGGGTGGCAGAGAGAACTTTAGGAGGAGTTTTGTCTGTGTTGATTAAATCCGGTTTCTGATTAATTTAATTTGCAAATGCCTTGAAGTTCCAAGGTGATGGGGTGAACGTTATCTGAGCTGGGTGGCCCCTCCAGCTTTGGGTCCCCCCTGAGATGTACATTTCAATCTCAAAACATCCTACAGAAAAGAATATTGGTAGCTCAGGATTGAACTGTGGACTCCTTGGTGCTCTCTGAGCTTCCTTGCAGACGTTTCGCTACCAAGCTAGGTAACATCATCAGGGCTACTACCACTGATGATGTTACCTAGTTTGGTAAAGAAACATCTGCAAGAAAACCACCAAGTTCAGAGAGCACCAACGATCCTTCAAAATTTCCTAGCTGGCGTAACCATTATGGAGACTTTCCATAGTTGAAGGGGATCCAGTTTAGGGAAGAACAGCCAAGACTGAATCGGGGATCAATGAGACGTACTTTTTTTAAAATGTGAGATCCCCCCAGTGCTAGATTACTGCAGTCTGGTGTCTGTACCCAGACTGACACTTAAATTTCAAAACTGCCTAGCAACATCCAGAGATAATAACTTTGACCCTCTCTTGCCTTAACCCAGGGACGAGTAGGAGTGACAGAGAGAGGGCTAGATAAGGCTTGGCCCTCAGTTCAATTGTTGGGGACACCCCTTAGAATAATCCTCAATGAATTCTCAATAACCCGGGTCTTAGACTGCCCCCCTCCCCCCCATTGTACCGACAGATTTAAACAGTTGAACTGTCTGATATTAAGGTGAACCCTAGCAGCCTTTCTTTTCATTTGATTCTTGAATGTGAAGGTTAGGGGGCAGACTGAAAGCAGCTGAACGCTGTCCTGTGAATGGGATGTTTGCAACCTGTATCTTTCGTCCGTTGTAGGGCGTCCGTAACGTAGCCAGCGTTTGCCTGCAGATCGGCTACCCTACTGTGGCCTCCCTGCCCCACTCCATCATCAATGGGTACAAGCGAGTCCTGGCTGTGGCCGTGGAGACAGACTACTCTTTCCCATTAGCTGAAAAGGTAAGTTGTTTTAAGGCAAGGAATCCCCAATCCCCAACTCATAGGGCCTGCCAGAAACCGGTACGCGTAAACAAGCAAAGCCCCATCCACGAGATGCAGGCCGCACGCAGAACCACGCCCCCTCCAGTCCACGGAGAAACTTCTCTCCACGGAACCGGTCCCTGGTGCCCGAAAGGTTGGGGGCTGCTGGTTTAAGGGATCTTGACTTCAACATTAGAAGGATCGGAGTCTTCTTGCTGGCAGATTTGAGTTTTTAGGACCTCAAATCACGAGGCGCTCGTCCCTGAACAAAATTTGTACACACCCCATTGAAAACCAAGCCCACATAACGCCCAAGTGCGGTGAGAAACTGAGGAATTAAGCCTGCCTCTCAACGATACCTGTATTTGGGTTATCCTTTGCAGAGAAATTTATTCTTTCTTTTGGCAAATAAGGTCCACTGTGCTCTTCAGGATAACCTTGCTGCAAAAACGGACACAAACTGTTGTAAGTCGAGGACTTACAAGTTTACTGAGGCTAGTTTCCAGTCTACTGTTGGCTTTTATTCCTTTGGGTTCAGTGCCCATAAGCCCTTTCAATGTTCTGTGGAAAGTCTGGGAAAGCAGAAACGGCCAGCTCTGGAGGGATGTTTTGGCACTTGAAACACGACTGAATTTCCCCCCCCCCCCCCCCCTGCAGGTGAAGGCCTTCCTGGCTGATCCGTCAGCTTTTGCCGCTGTTGCCCCGGCAGTGACTGAAGCAGCTGCTCCTGCTGCAGCAGCTCCAGCCAAAGAAGAGGTCAAGGAAGAATCCGAAGAATCTGATGAAGACATGGGCTTTGGGCTCTTTGACTAACCACCCGTCCTAGGCAGAGTAGAGTGAAATTCAAAAGAAAGAAATAAAAAGTATACTTCTTTACCACATCCTTTGGAAGTGGCCGGTTGAGTTGTCCGAATTATTTTGCCTGAGTTAGCAGACAACCGCGGTACTATTTGTGTCATTCTGGAGTAGAGTAGTCATCCTGCTGTTCATTACATAGGCAAAATTGTTCGCCTTAATTCCAGAGTTTGAAATGGTTCAACTTTTTAAATTATGGCAACCAGAAACTTTTTTTGTTTTGTTTTGTTTGAATTTTAGAATCACTTCACTTTAGACCTCCGTTCCTGTGGAGCAATGGGAATAATCCTTTGCAACATTTGCATGATGTATTAGTCAAAGGTTAACTGGACCACACTTGCATTAAGCATTTTATTTATCAAATTTATTGGCCACCCATCTCGTTGCGAGGCATTGAAGGGTAAATAAAGTCCATGAGCTGGGCTTCTGCAGCTTGCGAAGATAAGAGTTGCCCACTGACAATTTTGCGTGTCACGTGAACGTGACCTAAAGCTACGTCTCTTGAAATACACAATTGCAGCTGTCCCTCAACTCTGCTAAATCTTGTATTTGATGCCTTTTTAGCTAAACAATAGAACTCAAACTTTGATTTCCTATCGGTTTGGCCAAATCAAATTATGGAATGCAAGATTGGGTTGATGGTAGACTTTGGGGCATATTTGCACACCACCTTTTCCCCCCTTAAGACATCTGGAAATTCCTAATAATTGAACTGTTGGACCAGATCAAGTATTTATCCAAGTTTCGTCAGCCATTGAATTGAACATAAATGAACAAATTACAGCCAATTGGCACTCCTTAAAAAAAAGAGCACACTTGTAGATTGAAAGTTAAGTTTTTGGTTAGAACCTCTCCATTGCAGCTTCTATTTAGGCAAAGTTTTGCTGCTCCAGATCATTTTTGATCTCGTCCAAGGATTGACCTCTTAGCTGTACAGATTGTGGAATCGCCTCATCTCTGTTTAGTGTATTTATGTAGCTACAATTCAATAAAATATTGGGACAACTGCTGTAGGGTGCAAAGGGTTGAGAACTTAAGAATGGGACAGATCCTTTTGTGGTGTCCAGAGTGGATTTTGGAACACCGAAGATGAAAGTACTGAAAATCAATAATTTTTAAGTCTGATATGAAGACTGATGAATGAAAAGTGGTATCCTTGAAACAATATCCAACATGTCTATGGAGATTCTCCGTCATCCAGGTCATGGTTGTCCCTAAGGTGCTTTTTTTCAGGAGGCAATTGGGACTTTTGAAGACGTTTTACTTCTCATCCAAGAAGCTTCAGCTCTGGACTGGATGGTGGAGGATGGAAGGATTTATATTCCTTGCAAACAGCTGGTCATTTGCATCCTTTTAGAGGGTCGGTTGAAGCACTTGGGAGGTTTATCTGTGTCCTCAGAGTCACCTGAGTGATGTTCCTGGTTCCTGTAGTCTGCAATTGTTTCCTCTGGAAATCCCTTCCTACTCCCACCCCATTCAAAGGGTGTTCATCCCAAATTGTATAGCTAAAAGTATAGATTCTCAGTCATCCAGGTCATGGTTGTCCCAAAGGTGCATTTTTTTTCAGGAGGAAACTGGACTTTGTTTTTTTTTCCCTTTTCTTTTTTCCCCCGCTTCTCATCCAAGAAGCTTCTTCAGATCCCTTACTCCAGTCAGAGCTGAGGAAGCTTCTTGGATGAGAAGCGAAATGTCTTCAAAGAAAAAAACTAAAAGTCCAGTTGCCTCTTCAAAAAGCACTTTTGGGATATCCAAACAACATGTATTTTAAAATACTGTATTTTGAAACTGGTAGAATACATGGGAGGTCTGGAAATGGATGCCATGATTAGAATAGGGAAAATCCAGTGAGGTTCATTAATAAAGGAAATAATACAAATAAAAACAAGGGAAAGGAAATGAAGGGATGAAACCAAAAATGGATTGAAGGATAATCGGGCCGTTTCCCTTTTTGCGAGTCAAAACACCAATTCCCATCAGAAGCGCGTTGCTCCCAAAGAGAACCTCAACGCGCAGGCGCGCTCGGCGTCCGCGTGTCTTCAAGTATCGAAGGTTTCCCCCCCGTGCGCGTTTCGTGACGCCATCATCCTGCGCCGGAAGTGAAGCGGAACAGTTTCCGGGCGGAGCCGGCGCGATGGCGGCTGACACGCAGGTGGGTGCTGCCGAAGGCCGGAGCGGTACGAAAGAAAAAAAAAAGAAGCCGGCCAAGGCTGGCCGAGAAGCCGCCCGCCGCCCGGCTCGGCTCTGTTCCTCGGGCTAGAAGCCGCGTCTCCTCCGTCGGCCTTGGAGCGAGCGGCTTCCCGGCTCCGCTCTTGGGCCGGTTCTAGGAGGCTCCGCGCGGTTTGCGGAGGGGCGCAAGGAGCCTCTCTTTCTCTCTCTCTCTCTATGGATCCCAGCTCTTTCCTGACGCCCTCAGGAACCCGTGGTTCCCAGCACGGGCGTCAGGGTAGCCATCGGGAGGATGATGGGTTTTGTAGTTAAGAAGCCCGGGCAAGCGGCAGGGGCTGAAAGGCGGCGGGGGGGGGGTACTCTCGGCAGGGTTTTTCAGGCTGTGAAATCCTCGAGTGGAAAAGCAGGACAGGTAGTCCTCGCCTTACGACCGCAGTCTGAGCCCCAACATTCACGGCGCTAAGCGAGAAAACTGTTCAGGGAGGTTCTCTCCCCCCCCCCCCCGTTTTACAACTTATCTGGCCGCCTTTTAAGTCGGTAACACGGTTGTTGAGTGAATCTGATATTCCCCCATTGACTTTAGGCTCGTCAGAAGGTCGCCACAGGATCCGGAGACCCTGCAACCCGTCATAAATAGGAACCAGTTTGTCAAGCATCCGAATATAAATTCACGTGACCATGGGGCCATAAGGGTGAAAAACGGTCATCAGTCACTTTTTTCAGTGCCGTTGTAACTTTGAACGGTCACTAAATGGACTGTTGTAAGTCGAGGACTACCTGTTATTTCCCTTTTTTAATTTCTTGCCCTTCCTTGAAACTCTGGTCGTCTTTGTGGCTTCAAGTAGATAGAAAACTTACCTTTCAAATCTACAAACACATTCTTTTTAAGGAGTGCCAATCGGCTGTAATTTCTTCATTTATGATCAATTCAATGGCTCTGATGAGTTTATTTCTAAACTTTCAAACTTGGATACATACTTGATCTGGTCCAACAATTCAATTATTAGGAATTTCCAGATGTCTTAAGGGGGAAAAAGGTTGTGCAGACGCCCCAAAGTCTTTACCAGCTGTCAACACAATCTTGCATTCTGTAATTCGATTTGGTCAAACCATTAGGACATCAGAGTTTCTCACAGTTCTATTGTTTAGCTAAAAAAGCATGAAATACAAGATTTAGCAGAGTTGAGGGACAGCTGCAATTATATTTCAAGAGACATAGCTTTGGGCTTTCTTTTTATATTTATTTTAAAAGGATCGCCTGAGTAGTGCAAATGAGTGTTTAGTCTTCTTGGAACTGCTGAAAGGACTATGTTGTGGAGCTGTGCTTTCTGCCCTGTGTCTCTTCACTGTTGAACACAGGTGTCTTTGATGATCTTTTCTGGATTATTCTTGATCATTTTGATTATCTTTTGCATCTCCAAAAGGGACCTCACAGGAACAATTTTGAACATAGAACATAGAGTTGGAAGGGACCTTGGAGGTCTTCTAGTCCTGCTTGAGCATGAGACCCTATACCATTTCAGACAAATGATTGTCCAGTCTCTTATTAAAAGCCTCCTGTGATGGAGCACCCACAACTTCTGAAGGCAAACTATTCCATTGATTGATTGCTCTCACTGTTAGGAATTTTTTTCCTTAGTTCTAGGTTGCTTCTCTCCTTGGTTAGTTTCCATCCACTGTTTCTTGCCTTGCCTTTTGGTGCTTTGGAAAATAGTTTGACCCCCTCGTCTTTGTAGGAGTCCCTCAAATATTGGAACAGTGCTATCATGTCATCCCTTGTCCTTCTTTTCACTAGACAAACCCACTGTATCCTCAGGAGCAAAAAAAAAAGAAAAAAAAAGAAAAAGAAAATCGGTTTTGGGATGAACATGGATGGCATTAACTTTACCTTTTAGTGTCTTTTCAGGACTTCCAGTTAGGGAATTCTTGAAAGGCGGTGTAACTGGTCATCCTTCGTGTGTTATCTTTTCAGGGTAATATTTGCCCCCAGGATCACCCTGCCTTATAATCAAACTCTTATTTAAAATTGCTTTACTCCCACGGGATACATTACAAAAAATTGGTTTTATTGATGCATATTATATAAGGCTGTTTTAATGGAAGATTTGGGCTCCTTCCAGGAAGAATGATACAGTTCAATCCCCATTCATAGTATGATAATGTCATCTTGATTATCATAATTAATTCGCTGGCATCCTTAGTAATGCCTCTGAATTCACTGTGAGTTTAATCTTGTCTTCCCCTACCCCAAATCTCTAACATCTATTTAGGTTTCGGAAACACTGAAGAGATTTGCAGTGAAAGTCACCACCTCCAGCGTGAAGGAGCGCAGAGAAATCCTCAGTGAACTTGGAAGATGCATTACTGGCAAAGGTACTTACATCATGTCAAAATATGGATAGTCTTTGACTTACGACCACAATTGAACCTCACATTTCTGCTGCTAAGTGAGACAGTTGTGAAGCGAGCTTTGCCCCGTTTTACAACCTTTCTTGTTAAGTTGTTAAGTGAATCACTGAAGCAGTTAATAGCACAGTTGCTAATCTGGATTTGAATTGAATTCCTTTGTCGAAAGGTGACAGAAGTGGGTGTCTCGGGGGCAATGCAACTGTGATAAATCCAGGCCAGCTGCCAAGCATCCGAAATTTGATCACGTGACCACGGGGTGGCTGCAAAGGTCACACGTGTGAAAAATGGTCATGAATCACTTTCCAGTGCCATTTTAACCTTGGTCACTAAACCAAAGTTGTAAGTTGAGGGCTACTTGTAGCACTGAATAGAAAAAGAGTCTGAAAAGTTTAATCAAATCTCAATAGAAGCTCTGGACATGAGGATGGGTGTTTTCATGGGAATTGCAATGGGTGAAACGGCTTCTCTGCCTCTGGACCATTGTCCCCCTTCAAAATCTAATTGCCCGTTGGTTGATCATCATTATCATTTTAGCCACTGTCTATGCACTGCAGGATGAAGGCCTCTTCCGCGTGTTTCCAACCCGTAGGGTCCTGAGCTTTCTTTTGCCAATTGCCCCCCCCCCAATACTTGCTGATGTGGTCGATCCGTCTTGTTTTTGGGTCTATTTCGTGGGCGCTTTTTGATTTTTGATCAATGTTGGTTGACGTTTGTGGGGAAAACAGAAACCACATAGGGCATTAAAACATTGTTTTTGATTTTAAGCTTTTGCTTTTCATTGAAGTACCGTGTTGAATTTGATTTGGTCTTTCGTAGATCTGCCAGAAGGTGCAGTGAAGGGCCTGTGTAAACTTTTCTGCCTCACTCTGCATCGATACAGGTAATTGTGTCAAACTGGATAGTCGGGGGACTTTGCCCTCCGGTTCAGATAACATTTTATTTGTTCTGGCGAAGTGTATGGAAGCAGATTTAGAGGTTTAATGATAAGGCTTCTCTCTCATTTAAAATTGTCTGCTTTTTATTTTTTTAACCACTGTTCCAATTGGCCATCTTTTTTTTTTGTGAGATATTATTTGTGTTTTATTGTATAGTATTGTAATGTAGGGTGCTTAGCCAATTGTATAAATGAACAAGTGTATACAATTTTATTTATTGAAAACTCACTTTTTTTCAAACCATTTTTTTTTTTTTTAGTTATGCCTTTCAAAAAATAATGATGGGCTTAGATAATGGTCTCGCCAGACTGCCTGGAGAAATGCACAGTAAATGAGATTGTTTTGGAAAAGCATTTCTTCTATCTTTAAAATGTCTGCTGCAAAATTGTTTGTAAGGACAGAAGACAAAGCAAAGCAGATTCCTGTAAATAAAGAAATACGTTTTCAGTTCACTGATGAAACTTTTAACTGGTGATCACGTACAATAACATTGCACAACTTGTTCCTTCTGGATGCAGAATTCCTGCCCAGCATTCATTTTGTGGATTAATTATGAAAGAGTGGTTTTATTCAGAAATTTGCAAGTCTGGCTCATATTTTGACTACAAAATACAAAACGCAGTTCTCTTTACTACTTTTTAAAATGTGTGTTGTAATTTCTTCAGTGTTACAAAAAAAACTCAAGACATATTGTATAGTTATAAATATAATTATAAAAATATTATAAGAGAATAGCAGAGTTGGAAGGGACCTTGGAGGTCTTTTAGTCCAACCCTCTGCCCAAGCAGGAGCCCCTGTACCATTTCAGACAGGTGGTTGTCCAGTCTCTTCTTAAAGCCTCCAGTAATGGAGCACTCACAACTTCCGGAGGCAAGCTGTTCCACTGGTTAATTCTTCTCACTGTCAGGAAATTTCTCCTTAGTTCTAGATTGCTTTTCTCCTTGATTAGTTTCCATCCATGGCTTCTTGTCCTGCCTTCAGGTGCTTTGGAGAAGAGGTTGAACCCCCTCTTCGTTGTGGCAGCCCCTCAAATATTGGAACACTGCTATCATGTCACCTCTAGTCCTTCTTTTCACCAGACTAGACATACCCAATTCCTGCAGCCGTTCTTCATATGTTTTAGCCTCCAAGCCCTTAATCCTCTTTAGCAAAGGTTATCTTCAACCTTTGCTAAAGAATAAACCTTTGCTATTGAAATAAACAGGCAGATTATTAGGAAAGCTTGATTGAGGACAGGATATTTCAGAATCAACATTTTTCAGCTCACGATCTCTCCCCTTCCTGTCTCTCAATTGCCGCATTTTTGCTAGAGATGCCGCATCACACAGAGCCCTTCAAACAGCTCTTCGGCAGCTTGCCGAATGCCAGCCAGAAGTGACCGCGAAGAATCTTTTGTGCTCCCTGCAATCTTCAGGAATCAGCAGCAAGTCCGGGGGATCCAGGTGAGAGCTGAGCGCTGTGCAAAGACCCCTTTGGGAACAGAACCAAAGAAGCTTCTTGGGTGAGAAGCGAAATGTTTTCATAGAAAAAAAAAACCCAAGAAAGTTCGGTTGCCTTTTGGAAAAAAAGCACCTTTGGGACAACCATGACCTGGAGGGTTGAGCATCTCCATAGACTCTTTGGGAATTAGTTTCAGAAACCAGTACAGCCTGCTCCTTTGAAACCATTTTCACCTCTTAACTTTATGGAAGAAATATCTTAGACTTATACACCGCTTCACAGTGCTTTAGCGACCTCTCTGAGCGGTTTACAGAGTCAGCCTCTTGCCCCCAACAATCTGGGTCCTCATTTTATCCACCTCGGAAGGATGGAAGGCTGAGTCAGTAGCAATAGCACCAGCACTTAGACTTATATACTGCTTCACAGTGTTTCACAGCTTTCTCTAAGCGGTTTACAAAGTCAGTCTATTGCCCCCAACAATCTGGGTCTCCTCATTTTACCGACTTCGGAAGGATGGAAGGCTGAGTCAACCTTGAGCCTGGTGAGATTTGAACTGCCAAATTGCAGGAAGCAGTCAGTCAGCAGAATTAGCCTGCAATACTGCATTCTAACCACTGTGCCACCTTAGACTGGCCTACCTTACAGTGCTGATAAAATTAAGAGTAGCTATCCGATGTCCTTTGATGAGTGGTGCAGTGGCCTAGAGGTGGAGCTCTCGCCTCCCAATCAGGAGGCTGTGAGTTCGATCCTAGGTAGAGGCAGATATTTCTCTCTCTGGGCACGTTGAGAATGTATCTGCTGAATATAACTCCGCATTGGCAACAGGAAGGGCATCCGGCCAGTAAACACTCATCTCCGTTCAGTTGCCCAAGACTCCACCCCGCAAGGGATTAGGGGGTCGTTAAAAGATGAAGATGATGAGATGTCCTTTGATGTCTTGGACTTTATTTGTCCCTGGCCATTATATAAACGGTTGAGGAAGTTGTGCCAAATTGTAGCAGCAGCGGGCAATGAAATGAATTCACATGAATCGGTGGTACACTAGAAATGTGCACCTTGGTACAGCTGCAATCCTTCGGCTTACTCTGTAACGTAACTAACTTTCCCATCTGCACCAGCGATGGGAATCACATGATATTGCCAAAGCCCTGAGATAATTCCCTTGTTTTTCCTTTCTGTCACAGCAAGAGCAGTGGATCTGCTGCTTCGCTGGCTCTCTCATGGACCTGTCTGCTCGTTCGCATTGTCTTCCCGACGCAAGACAAGAGGCATGGAGAAACGTGGGAGAAACTGGTATGAAGCCTTGATTCTCCTGTGACCTTTCCCCCTTAATCTTGGTTGGATTACAGGTAGTCCTTTGGTGGTCCTTTAGGAATTGAGCCCCAAATTTCTGTTGTTAAGCAAGACCGTTGTTAAGTGAGTTTTGCCCCGTTTTACGATCTTTCTTGCCACAGTTGTTAAGCGAACCACTGCAGTTGTTAAGTTAGGGTTATTAACATGGTTGTTAAGCGAATCTGGCTTCCCCGTTGGCCCGGCTTGTCAGAGGTTTGCAAAAGGGGATCCGAATTTTGATCGTAAGTGTGAAAAATGGTCATAAGTCGCTTTTTTTTAGTGTTGTTATAACTTTAAACGGTCATTTAAGTTAAATCGAGGGCTACTTGTATTACAATTGGTGCCTTGTCTTCCCAACCCTCAAGGGTGTGTGTGTAATGCCTCAAAATTAGGCATTGTGTAGAGAAGAGAGAATTTAATTGGGTCAACAAATTGAGCTTTTGGCATAAGGTCTTGGAATAAATTTTGATGAAGTAGTATTCCAAAATGATGGAAGTTGTGGATGATGAGTTTCGTAGGCCAAAATATCTGGAGGGATGACAAAGAGTTCTAGTAGTCCAAAACGCCTGGAGAGCATCATAGTGGGGAAGACTGAGGCAGACTTCCTGGTCCCCTCAGCCCTTGCTTGGTTCAAAATAATGACCCCGTGAAATTGGCTGCTGACCAGCAATGTCCATAAGCTAGAAACAGATCAAGGGCTGTCAGTGATATTAAATGATCCCTTTACTTTAACCTGTCTTTATTAACAGGTGGAAGTTCAGTGTTTCCTTCTGTTGGAGATCCTGGGCGGCTCCCGCAAACCTGTGGTGAATGGGGCCGTGAAGAAGTTGAACAGACTCTGGAAAGAGGTGAAGTTACATTTTCTGCAAACGGCACCCGAGGTTCAGAGTTTCAGTGAGGCCTGTCTATCTCGTATCTAGGGGGACGCGGTGGCTCAGTGGCTAAGACGTTGAGCTTGTCGATCAGAAAGCTCGGCAGTTCGAATCCCTAGCGCCGCGTAACGGAGTGAGCTCCCGTTACTTGTCCCAGCTTCTGCCAACCTAGCAGTTTGAAAGCACGTAAAAAATGCAAGTAGAAAAATAGGGACCACCTTTGGTGGGAAGGTAACAACGTTCCGTGCGCCTTCGGCGTTGAGTCATGCCGGCCACATGACCACGGAGACGTCTTCGGACAGCGCTGGCTCTTTGGCTTTGAAACGGAGATGAGCACTGCCCCCTAGAGTCGGGAACGACTAGCACATATGTGCGAGGGGAACCTTTACTTTTATCTCATATCTTCCGGATGTGTTGAAATTGTATACTTTATGTTGATTGGGCTTGGAAGAAATCATGATCCAATACATTGAGGCAGTGTTTTAAATCCCTGACAACTTTAAGGTGTTTGACTTCCAACTCCATATGTTGGAAGACTCCATATGAACTCCATATGAAGACCTGGTTCT
This sequence comes from Thermophis baileyi, assembly GCA_003457575.1. Taxonomy (NCBI): domain Eukaryota; kingdom Metazoa; phylum Chordata; class Lepidosauria; order Squamata; family Dipsadidae; genus Thermophis; species Thermophis baileyi. Next base: position 302,926 of record QLTV01002943.1, on the reverse strand, counting down.
GCCAGCGGGCCTGGGGAACCCAGAGCGGGATGGAGCCCGTGAAATGGCTCGTGTGAGGTGCTGTCGCCAGGGGCAGGGGCTGATTTTATTATATTAATTTATTATTAGTGATATTATATTACTATTAGTGATATTATTACATTATTTATTCTTTTATTTTATTGTTTTTATATAAGGTTTTATATTCTGTAAGCCGCCTTGAGTCGCCATGTGCGAATAGGCGGCAATATAAATTCCATAAATAAACAAACAAACAAACAAACAAATAAATAAATAATGGATGGATGGATGGATGGAGCCCAGTGGCTTATGAGGTTAGAATGCTGGCCTGATGATCTGCAGGCTCGCGTTCGAGACCCGTTGCTGCCGCAGGGCAGGGCGAGCGCCCATCACACGCTCCAGCTCCTGCCGACCCAGCAGTTCGAAAACAGGCGGCCGCGAGTAGCTAGATGGGTATCGTTTTGGTGGGCAACTTCACAGGGACCCAACTGGACGTCCCCTAGGCAACAGTGATGTCACAGCAAATCCTTTCACCATGGAAGCACTTCAGTATTAGCTACTAATACTAACCATTCCAACGCAGAAATATTAGTATTAATAACTCTCAAGAGTTCCCCAGCCAGCATGTTTCGCTGGGGAATTCTGGAAGTCCACATATTTTCAAAGTTGCCAAGACTGAGAAATCTGTGTAGGGGTTGCATGTCCAAACAGGCTTGTTGGCTTCTCATATGCAGTTTTTTTTTTTCTTTTGACCTCAGAATCCTGGGCTGGTGGATCAGTACCTCTCCATAATTCTTCATTTGGAAGCCAATCAGGGATATGCGATCATGCTGGGCCTGCTTGTGCAGTTCTGCACCAGCCAGAAAGATCTCAGCACCATCAACAAACACAAGGTAAGTTTTTTTAAAAAAAGGCCATTTGGGGTTGGTAGAAAGATAACGGCTGCTTAGCAAATGGCGAGCAGTGCGGTAGGGCGAAATACAGGTAGACCTCGACTTACGACCGCAATTGAGGCCAAAAATTCCGTTGCTAAGCGAGACTGGTTGTGAACTTTGCCTCATTTTACAACCATTTACAGCCACCATTGTTAAGTGAATCACTGCATTGAATAGAATAGGAATAGAACAGAACAGAACAGTAGAATTGGACGGGACCTTCTAGTCCAACCCCCTGCTCAGGCAGGAAACCCTATACCATTTCAGACAAATGGTTGTCCAATCTCTTCTTAAAAACTTGAAGCATTCACAACTTCTGAAGGCAATCTGTTCCACTAATTAATTGTTCTAACTGTCAGGAAATTTCTCCTTAATTCTAGATTGGTTCTCTCCTTGATTAGTTTCCATCCGTTGCTTCTTGTCCTGCCTTCTGGAGGATAGGTTGACTCCCCTCTTCTTTGGGGCAGCCCCTCAAATATTGGAACACTGCTATCACGTCCCCTCTAGTCCTTCTTTTCACTAGACTAGACATACCCAATTCCTACAACTGTTCTATAAATGTTGTTAAGTTAAGGTTAACTCCCATTTTAACTGGAGTGGAATGGGATCTTAAGCCAGAGCAGAATCAAGCACCGGCGTGACCACCATTTTATTTCCCCCCCCCCAAGTTATAAACAGAGGCTGTATAATGTTTGTGATGTTCATAGCGAACCCACATTCTCTGACCTACTATGAAGTGATGTGTGTTGTTACATGTCAGTTTCGTGACTATTTTTGTTATTCAGGCTGCCCTGCTTGATTTCTACGTGAAGTCCATCCTGATGAGCAAGACCAAGCCTCATAAGCATGTCTTGGTGAGAGAAATCCCTCAGAAGTTTCCCAAATCATGAAGTCGTGTGCTAATGCGGCCCGGTAAACTCTGCGTAGTCTTGCCGTGCCATAAGCCAGTTTTTTCTGCTTTGCCTGTGGCATCTGAGGTGCAGGCTGTCCTCGACCTACGACCACAATTGAGCCCATGTCGCTAGTGAGAAATTTGTTGAGTTTTGCCCCCATTTTACAGCTTTTCTCCCCACGTTTGTTAAGTGAATCACTGCAGCTGTTAAGTTAGTCACACGTTGGTTAAGTGAACCCGGCTTCCCCATTGACTTCGCTTGTCAGGTGGTCACAAAAAGGGGATCACGTGACCTTGGGACACTGCAACCGTCATAAATAGGGACCAGTGGTCAAGCATCCGGATGTAAATTACATGACCATGGGGATGCTGCCGCGGTCCTAAGTGTGAAAAATGGTCATAAGTCACTTTTTCCAGTTCCGTTGCAACTCCGAACAGTCACTAAAATGAACCTCCCAAAGGTGCCCAGGTTGTTGGGGGCAAGGTGCCGACTCTGTAAACCTCTTAGAGAGGGCTGTGAAGCGGTATATAAGTCTTAAGTGCTACTGCTATTAAAGCGGTGCTGATTCCTTGCAGGACAATTGTGCGCCTCTGCTCCGGTATGTGTCTCATTCCGAATTCAAGGACCTCATGTTGCCAGCTTTGCAGAAATCTCTCTTGAGGAGCTCAGAGAACGCCATTGAAAGTGAGTGATTGAGGGAATCATATGGAGCACTTTGTGAAGGATAGCTGGTATGAGTGGATCAGAATCCTGCTGATAGGAGATCCCAGCAGGAGTAGAAAATTGGTATTTATTTATTTGTATTTATTTAGGGCTGGCACTGTAGCTTCCAGGAAGGGGAAAATCTGTAACGTTGGACCTTTCGTTCTAGACTGCTTTTGCTGCAACCATTAATCCTTAGTAAAAGTACCTCTATCACTTCAACCAAAGGGAGTTGAGGGTCTTTCTTTCCTAGGGACCTAGTTGGGACAAGCCTGACAGTCCATTACATACCAGCAGCTCCAGAGGTCCCTATTGTATTTTTCTATCGGTACCTCCGCAGCTGTGAATGCAAAATTGGCTGCAGTGGTTCTGTGATGGCGAACCTAGGGTGCAACAGGTGGCACGCAGAGCCATATCTGAGGTCACGTGAGGCGTTGCCGCATGTCAGCTTCAGCGCGCATGTGTGTGCTGGCCAGCTGATTTTCGGCCTTCCGGAGGGCAGGGGGGAGGCCGTTTTCACCTTCCCCAGGCTTCAGGAAAGCCTCCTGAAGCCTGGGGAGGGCAAAAAACAGCCCAACGGGTCTACCGGAAGTTCGTTTCCGAACTTCCGGTAGGCCCGTTGGGCCCATTTTTCGCCATCCACAAGCTCCGGAGGCTTTCCTGAAGCCTGTGGAGGGCGAAAAATGGCCCAACTGGCCTACTGGAAGTCTGGAGGCTTCAGTGAGGCCTGCGCGCATGCGCGGGGGGGAGGGGGAGCAGTGCGGGGGGGGGTTGTGCATGCATGTGTGGGGGGAGGGCATTGCATTATGGGTGGGCACACGTACGCATGCTATTGCGTGCGCGCGCCCTTTTGGCACCCGAGCTAAAAAAGGTTCGCCATCACTCCAGTGGTCGGTTTTGACTGTGATTGGTGGCAAGCCTGAAAGCCTTTGGACTGAAAAGCCTTTTTCTTTTCTTTAGCAATTTCTTGTTTACTGGCATCTGTCACCCTCGACCTCAGCCAGTACGCTCTGGACATCGTGAAAGGGCTAGCCAGTAAGTGCTTTTGTTTACGTATATGTTCCTTTTATGTAAGATTCTCTCTAGCACGTCTACCTTCTTAACCTCAGCCTCTCATTATTGTGGGCTTTGCTGTTGTGTTATAATTGCAATAGGAGAGAGCACAGGTAAGTCCTCGACAACCACAACTGAGCCCCAAATTTCCATTGCTAAGCAAGGCAGCCGTTAAGTGAGCTTTGCCCCATTTTACAACCTTTCTTGCAACCACCGTTGCTAAGCGAATTGCTGCTATTAAATTAGTAACACAAATTTGTACAGTGGATCTGGCTTTCCTTTTGACTTGGCTTGTCAGAAGGTCGCAAAAGGGGATCCCATGATTATGTGACCATGGGGATGTTGCAACGGTCATGAGGGTGAAAAATGGTCATATAAGTCACTTTTTCCAGTGCTGTTGTAACATTGGTCATGAAACAAATGCTTGTAAATGGAGGATTACCTGTAGAATAGAACAGAACAGAATGGAAGGGGAGGGGAGGAGAGGAGAGTTGGAAGGGACCTTAGAGGTCTTCTAGTCCAACCCCCTGCTTAGGCAGGAAACCCTATACCATTTCAGAAAATTGGTTATCCAATCTCTTCTTAAAAACGTCCAGTGTTGGAGTAGTAGTTGGAGTGTTGGACTGCCAGCAGTTCGATCCTGACCGGCTCAAAGTTGACTCAGCCTTCCATCCTTCCGTAAAATGAGGACCCAGATTGTTGGGGGGAATATGCTGACTCTGTAATCCGCTTAGAGAGGGCTATAAAGCACTGTAAAGCGGTATATAAGTGCTATTGCTATTTACAACTTCTGGAGGCAAGTCGTTCCACTGATTAATTGTTTCTAACTGTCAGGAAGTTTCTCCTTAGTTCCAGGTTGCTTCTCTCCTTGATTAGTTTCCACCCATTGCTTCTTGCCCTGCCTTCTGGTGCTATGGAGAATAGCTTGACTCCCTCTTCTTTGTGGCAACCCCTGAGATATTGGAGCACTGCTATCATGTTACCCCAGTCCTTCTTTTCATCAGACTAGACATACCCAGTTCCAGCAACCGTTCTTTATATGTTTTAGCCTCCAGTCCCCTAACCTGTACAGGACTACAGGGTACAATGATTCCAGGCGAATCTGGGAAAGGATCCCCTGGGAAGTTCCACCTGCCCTTATAAACAGGCTGGATGGAGAACTTTACAGACCATCTCTGGCCTACGGGCTGGACAGTTCTTTTCCATTTGGCATCCTCATTTCTGTTGCACCTCTTCCCCAAAAGAAATCCCTAGTTCTTTAACGGCTCCCGTGTTTGATTTTTAGGCCAGTTGAAATCCAACAGTTCTCACCTGATGGACAAGGCCATAGTTGCACTAAAGAATTTGGCTCTGCAGTGCAGCGACCCGTCCACCGTGGAGTCCTTCGGGAAGCACCTCTTCGCCATTTTGGGAGGTCAGTAATTCTTTATTTGGGGGAAAGAGCTTTGTCAGGCTCCAGAAACAAACAAAGATCCATTGTGATTTTCCCAAGCAGATTCCTTTATTGTTCCTTACCTGTAGACAGAATCTTGTCAAACTGAAGCAAACCACTCACTAAGCATGAATGAGAGTTCCTCTGGGAACTCTTAAGAAGGGACTGCCTTCACCCTCTTTCTCATACACAAGTTATCTGAATTGAGTTGTTTTCTTACTTCTCTGAAATGTAATCCTCCCTCTTGGAAATCCGGCCCGCTACATTTTGATCACAGTTGCCTCGTTGTTGGTTTCATTCTTTCTGTCTTCTCTTCTGCCAAGCGAGGCAGAGAGTTGCTTACATCAGGGGTGGGGGTCAACGTTCTCTCTAATTTTTTTTTCAGTGTGCACGGACATTAAAAATCACTGCGCGGCAGTTGGAAACTGCTGCGCGGCGTTTTCTTGTCATGCGCTGTGACATTAAAAATCACTGCGCGGCAGTTGGAAACTGCTGCGCGGCGTTTTCTTGTCATGCGCTGTGACATTAAAAATCACTGCACGGCAGTTGGAAACTGCTGCGCGGCGTTTTCTTGTCATGCGCTGTGACATTAAAAATCACTGCGCGGCAGTTGGAAACTGCTGCGCGGCGTTTTCTTGTCATGCGCTGTGACATTAAAAATCACTGCGCGGCAGTTGGAAACTGCTGCGTGGCGTTTTCTTGTCACGTGCGCAGCCGCGCAGCTTAGAGGGAACATTGGGGGGGGGTCCATCCTTGACAATTTTAGGACTTGTAGACTTCAACTCCCAGAATTCCCCAGCTAGCCCTGCAGTCTGAGGAATTCTGGGAGTTGAAGTCCATAAATCTTAAAAGTTGCCAAAGTTGGGACACTCCTGGCTTACATAGTTCTCTCTTTCTAAATGCTTTCTTGCATCTTACCTCTCTTCTAAAATCCCAACCAAGGCCAACAAACCATTCAGAGCAAACTTGTCTTTCATCATTCTGAGTGTATATAGCCTAGGATTATTTCTTTAAACTCCGTGTTAACCTCACAATTCCATTTTGACAGGTGCGGAAGGAAAGCTGTCTGTGGTGGCTCAAAAAATCAGCGTCCTCTCAGGTAAAATTCTTCAGACGATCGTAGAGAATGGAATTAATGCAGATGTTGCAAGGGTCACATTTGATTCATCGGCATAGTTTTAGGCTTTCAAGAAGAAAGAGAAAAAGCGCCGTAAGAAATTGCTCCAGCAATTATTTTGCTGGAGAAGGGTGCAAAATTTGGAGATTGGCTCCGGATCCGTTTTGAAATTGAGTGTTTGTCATTTGGCGGCTGCAAAAATGTTGCTGTTGCCGTTGTTTTAATGAATGAAGAAAAGTTGAATTTGAGGCGTGGCCACTCGTTCCTTTTAGGGATTGGTAGTTGCAGCCATCACGCAGTCTCGGGGGCATCCAATCAAGTTCTCAGTGGGACCATGGTTGAGCTCTTCATCCCTTTCCTTCAGCAGGAAGGTAAGAACATTTTGGCAATTCTTTCTAAGACCCCCAAAAAGCTATTCTGGCTGTGGAATTTCTAGCAAGCTGAGCTTTTACTGGAATCAAATCTAGTAAGCTTTTGGCTAAGACTCTCTTGTCAGCCCCACCAGATATACCAGACCTGGAAATCACTCCACGGGAAGGCGAAAACTACCTTTATATGAGATTAACAGAATCTTGTAAATCTGATTGCGCTGTACTTTCTTCTCCTTATAATTCAGTTAATTAGGGAGGTTTCTGCCTGAGTTGCTTCCAGTTACTGTTGTTGATCTTCCTTCCTTCCTTCCTTCCTTCCTTCCTTCCTTCCTTCCTTCCTTCCTTCCTTCCTTCCTTCCTTCCTTCCTT
>QLTV01002943.1:270085-281551 GCA_003457575.1 Thermophis baileyi | reverse complement strand
CTGCGAAGCATGGTTCACATCAGACAGTGCTTCTTGAAACCAGTAAACCCAAACCAGTTTTGTGGTTTTAAAGGGCAGGACAGCTGTCAGCGACACATCCAATATCATCACACTGATTGGAGTCAAGGTTGGCTCACTCCTGGCTCCAATTAGCTCTTGGAGAAGTCATTAGGCTAGGGGCTCACATACTTTTTCCTCCCTGCACTGTGAATGTTTACATGTTATGTTCAATTAACCCATGGCAACATCTAATGTTTGTGTAGTATTATTTTAAGCAGACACTGTTTTTCTATTGTTGTGACTTAGATGACGTTCAGAGCACATTTTATGACCAATTCATGCAAAACTCCACGTAATCCCAAGGGGTTCACATACTTTTTCTTGCAACTGTAGATGGAGGGAGTAGAGCCTTCAATCTGGCAAGATTCTGTCTATAGGAGTGAAACAATAAAGGAACTCCGCTTGGAAGAATCAGTATGCGTCACTGGGGGGGGGGAGCGGTGAAAAGAATTTGAGCTCTTTTCAGGGAAGGAAGCAACAGAGGTCAGACCCTCCCTCCCTTTAGAATTCCTAAATCCTTTACATAGCTCAAGGCTCTCCAAACGTGGCAACCTTAAGACTTGTAAATTTCAACTCCCCCAGTTGCTCAGCCAGCATGGTTTAGTTCCACCCCTGAGTTGTAGTGGCACTAAGGACATTCTTATGCCCTTGGCTGTGTGGTTGATCCATGCGTTTGAAAGGGCGATGTCGCCTCTCTTTTCAGTGCCCAGCAGGATAGCCTGAAAAAGGCCAACATGAAGAGAGAGAACAAGGCCTACTCTTTTAAGGAGCAGATCATCGAACTGGAACTCAAAGAGGTATGGTCTGGTCAGCCGACTGGGAGAGAAGTGGTCGGTGTGTGTGTGTGAGACGCTGGTCTGGGATTGATCTGGATTCAAAAACATACGAAGAACGGTTACAGGAATTGGGTATTTCTAGTTTAATGAAAGGAAGGATTAGGGGTGACATGATAGCAGTGTTCCAATATCTAAGGGGCTACCACAAAAAAGAGGGGGTCAAGTTATTCTCCAAAGCACCTGAAGGCAGGACAAGAAGCAATGGATGGAAACTAGTCAAGGAGAGAAGCAACCTAGAACTAAGGGGAACTTAGAACTGACAATTAGAACAATTAATCAGTGGAACAACTTGCCTCCAGAAGTTGTGAGTACTCCATCACTGGAGGGTTTTAAGAAGAGATTGAACAACCATTTGTCTGAAATGGCGTAGGGCTTCCTGCCTAAACGGGGTTGGACTAGACGACCTCCGAGGTCCCTTTTGAAGTTTGATATTCTGTATTCCTGTCAACAAGATCTTGCCTCCCTGTTGACGAAATAAATGGCCATCCATTGCAGGAGATCAAGAAGAAGAAAGGAATCAAGGAAGAGATTCAGCTCACGAGTAAACAAAAGGAGATGTTGACTGCCCAGCTGGAGAAGGAATCTCAGATGAGAAAGCAATTGAAAGAGGTATATTCAGAGTCTATTTTTGTTTTTGTTTTTATGGAACACTTAAGAAAAGTGGGAAGGAGGGGAAAAAGGGTAACTGGCAGAAATGCTCTTGAGGAGAGAGTGCAGTCTTGTTTGGATGTCTGTGGAGCTTCTCAGTCCTCCAGGTCACAGTTGTCTCAAAGGTGGTGCTTTTTTTCTCAAAAGGCACAACTGGACTCTGTGCTGTTGTTCTCTTGCAGCTGGACACTGAATTGGAATCCACGCTGGGCCTTTTTGACGCCGTTCTCAAGAGGAACCCTCCCAGCCTCTCCCAGTACATCCCTGCCCTTGTCGGCTGCTTCCTCCCTCTGCTCAAATCCCCCCTGGCAGCTCCGAGGATTAAGGCCCCCTTCCTTTCTCTGGTGTCGTGTGTGATGCCCGATCACTTAAAGACCTTTGGTGAGTCTGGTTTCTCAAACTCATTGTTCGGCTCAATAAATCAGGAAGCAAGGCCGTTCGAACGACCAGAGTTTTATCGCAAGCTAAGGCTTTCTACACCAGGGCTCCCCGACCCCAGGGCCCTGTGGGCCACTACCGGGTCGCGGCCTGTTTGAAACCGGGCCTCCGCTCGCCAGTGGAGCTGTGCACACGCGCATGTGTGCCTGCCACTCACACGCCCTCCCCCTCAAGCTGGAAAGGTTGGGGACCACTGCGTTAGTAGTTCAGATTCCTGTAGAACAGCGACCCCCAAACCTTTGGGCACCAGGGACCGGTTCGGTGGAGCGAGGTTTTGCCGCGGACTGGAAGGGGCCTGGTTTTGCCTGCTGCCTGCATCCCGCGGAGGGAGCTTTGCTTGTTTGCACAGACTGGTTTCTGGACCACTGCCAGTCCACAAACTAGGGGTTGGGGACCTCTGGAGTAGAAGACCTCCAAGGCCCCTTCCAACTCTGTTATTCTGCAGTCTGCACATAGCGTTCTTTGGTGAGATTCCTCCACGGTTTCAACGTGTCCTTCCTTTCCCTTCCTGTCATGCCCCCGTCAGAGTCTGACTCTGCGGAGGAAGATGAGCTGGAACAAGAACTGACAGCGAGTGAGAGGGCAGCTCCGTTGGCCTTGGAGGAATCTGGGGAAGGGCAGAGTCAGTCCAGGCCAGGCTGTTCGGAATTAGCAAGGCCTGCAGGCAGGCAGGAACAGAGCTCAGCCGAGGAGCATGAACTACCCCCTTCTGATGCAAGGGCTTGGAGAGTGCAGAGGAGGCGGGATCAGCTCAGACGGAGGCGGCCACTCACGAGGAGAGTGCCCCGCCCAGCTTCACCAGGCACACCTGGGGAATGAGACTTAAGGAGACGCTGTGGGGAGGGTCATTTGTCGGGAACAAACGCTGAGTTCCTGGAGTGTTGTGTGCCGACGTTCGAACTTGCCAAGAATCCTCGCATTCCTGTGTGGCATTCTGGACTGATTATCCGGCTCTTTTGCTCCCTGAGCTTCCTCGCTTTGTTCTTGTTTTGCTAAATAAATTTGGGATTTATTGCCATGCAGCCTTGGTGCAGACAGCGTTGGGCTGGACTAATTGTGCCCAGAGGCTGTTTGAGGTTTGTTTGGGGGAGATTTGGAGCACCAAAAGGGCCGGTTTGAACTTCCAGCTGCTTTGTGTTATCTCTGTGCCGTGCCCTGGGTCATCCCACTTCCTTTCGTCTTTCAGGGACCGTAGCGAGTCACGTGACTTTGCGAATGATGAAACCCGAATGTGATTTGGATGAATCCTGGTGCCAGGAAGACTTGACCGCAGCTGTGAACCGAGTGATCGGTTTGCTGCACATGCACACCGTGCCAACCCGGATAACCAAGGGAGAGGAGGGTGAGGCCTTTGATTACTTTCTGAACTTAACCATTCTTGGGCAGGACAGTCCTCGTCTTAACAACCTTTCGTTTAGCGACCTCTCAAAGTCACAACAGCGCTGAACAAAGTGACTTTATGACCGTCGTCCACACATCCGTTGCAGCATCTCCATGGTCGCACGATCAAACTTCTGACCGCTTGGCAACTGACTCCTATTTATGACGGTTGCGGTGTCCCCGGGATCACGTGATCCTCTTTTTTGTGACCACCTGACAAGCAAACTCCATGGGGAAGCCGGATTCACTCAACAGCTATGTGACTCGTTTAAGAACCGCAGGGATTCACTTAACAATTTGGGCCGAGAAAGGTCGCAATTAACCACCGTCTCGCTTAGCCACAGAAATTGTGGTCATAACCCGCGGAGTGGCGCGGTGGCCTTAGAGGTGGAGCTCTCGCCTCACAATGAGGGAGGAGGCTGTCAGTTCGATCCTTGGTAGAGGCAGATATTTCTCTCTCTGGGCACAATGAGAATTTATCTGCTGAACAAAACTCCTCATTAGCGACAGGAAGGGCATCCGGCCAGTAAACACTCCTCTCCATTCAGTTGCCCTGACTCCACCCTGCAAGGGATTACGGCAGGGGTGAAATGCTCCCGGTTCGCTCGTACCTGTCGGTTGCGGTAGAGCCGGTCGCCAAGGTAGCGCGAGGCCTCGCCCACCTGCCCGGACTGCTGCCATTTGGGTTCTTTTACCCTCTGCGAATGCACAGAACACTTTGCGCATGCGCAGAGGGTAAAAGAACCCAAATGGCGGCGTCTGGGCGGTTGGTCGGCGCCTCGCGCTACCTTGGCGACTGGCTCTACGGCGACCGACAGGTATGAGCGAACCGGGAGCATTTTACCCCTGGATTACGGGGTCATTAAACGACGGGGGGGGGGAAATGTCATAAGCCGAGGATTCCCTGTAACGTATTTGGGATTGGTCTGCATTCTTCCTCCTTTGTTTTCTTGCCCTTCTGCTTCCAGGTCCCATGCCATTATCGGCCCCGGCCTTTTCCTTAGTTTTTCCTCTTCTGAAGATGGTGCTACTGGAGCCCCCCAACGACAACGAAGAGAAGGAGGAGCTCATGGTGAAGGTTTTGCAGATCATCACCGTCCATGCTCAGCTGCGGTCCTCTACTAATGACGAGAACTGGCTGGTGGACGAGGTGAAGCTCCTTTGATTCTTTTCCAAGTGATTGACCGCCAAGAGACGTAAAATTGGGCACGGTCATGTGACTTTCCTAATCACCGTCAACTACTTTTGGCCGTAATTCTGGGCTTAGTGACGGTTGTTTGTAAGTTGAGGACCTCCGTTAACTCTGATTTTTATTTCTTTTTCTTCCTGCTTTCTCACATTTTTCTTCCTCCTTTCTCACATTTTTCTTCCTCCTTTCTCACATTTTTCTAATTTCTTTCTCACATTTTTCTTCCTCCTTTCTCACATTTTTCTCATTTCTTTCTCATTTTTTTCCTTCCGCCTTTCTCACATTTTTCTCTTTTCTTTCTCGTTTTTCTTTCTCTCACATTTTTCTTCCTCCTTTCTCACATTTTTCTTCCTCCTTTCTCACATTTTTCTCATTTCTTTCTCACATTTTTCTTCCTCCTTTCTCACATTTTTCTCATTTCTTTCTCACATTTTTCTTCTTCCTTTCTCACATTTTTCTCATTTCTTTCTCACATTTTTTTCTTCCTCCTTTCTCACATTTTCCTAAACTATTCTGGAGAACCTGAAAGTCCCACGCCATTCATGGCGTTTGTGTTGATCTCCGGAAATATTTTATTACATTGCTTTCAAAGTGGGATTCTTGCCCCCACCCCCCTGAATCAACTTAGCTAAAGTTTTCTATTTAAAAGTCCTCAACCTACAATCATTTGTTTAGTGTCCATTAAAAGTTACAACGGCACTGGAAAAAAAATGACGATTTTTTCACACTTATGACCGTTGTAGCATCCCCGTGGTCATGTGATCGAAATTCAGACACTTGGCAACTGGCTCATATTTATGACTGTTGCAGCGTCCCGGGTGGGGCGGCGGGAGTCACGTGATCCCCTTTTGCAACTCTCTGACAAGCAAAAAAGTCAAGGGGGAAGCCAGATTCACTTAATGACCGTGTGACTAACTTGACAAGCTGCCGCGATTCACTTTACAACGGCAGCAAGCAAGGTTGTAAAATGGGGTGAAGCTCGTGTCACAACGGTTCTTGTTTAGCGGCGGAAATGTTGGGCTTGATTGTGGTCATAAGCCGGAGGACTAAGTTACCTTTGCAGTTCAATAACAACCAAATTCTTCTCTCTCTGTTTTATGTGGCCAACATCCAGAACGGTCCCGAGTTACTTCCTCGTACGGACATGCTGTTGCTCTTGACTAAAGTTATAGGGACAGGATCACCACGTGTACAGGTCAGTGGGTCACCTCATTGATCAGAGAAGTGGGGTGGGTGGGAAGATGCAAATCCTCCAAGAGAGTCCTACCCATGGATGAAAATATAATTAGAAAAATACTAGATTGTGCAGAGATGGATAGATTGACATTAAAAATAAAAGACAAGGAAGAATCAGAATATTTTTTAACATGGGATTTGTTTCACCAGTGGTTAGATAAAAGAGGTAGAAATTAGAAGATAAAAGATTATGTATAAGTAAATTATGAAAGATTACTACATATAAGTCGTTATTATTATTGTTGTTGTTCTTGTATACTTTATTCATTAAACATGAAACTCAGTCAACTGAACATTTAAAGATGCATCACAAATACCACTGACTGGTGCTAATGGTTGATACGGGTTGCTGCCAGCGTCCTAGGTATCAACCAAGTATCTTCTTAAAATATATGATGTTCCGAGTAGCGCAGTTTTTTGCAGTTCCGCTGGTGTTATTGCAGGAAGCTGCAATTTCTTGATGTGTTTTGTAAAATTCTTGGACATGGTGCCAAGTGCCCCGATGACAACGGGTATCACTGTCACATGTTTCATCCATAGCCGTGTAGTTTCGATGGCCAGGTCATTATTATTACCCTGTTTCCCCCCCAAATAAGACATCCCCTGATAATAAGCCCAATTGGGCTTTTGTGTGCATGGCAATAAGGCCAAGCGCTTATTTCAGGGTTCAAAAAAATATAAGACAGGGTCTTATTTTCGGGGAAACATGGTAGTATTAGTATTAGTATTAGTAGTATCAGTAGTATCAGTAGTATCAGTAGTAGTAGTAGTATTTCTATTAGTATTTTGTATAAGCGATTGACTCAGACAATACACTGTTCATTAAGCACTTATGTATATTGAAGAAAAAATGTATAAATAATTAAAAAAAAAAGAGAGTCCTGCTTTAATCCATCCATGCCCTTGGATAGTCCTCGCCTGATTACAGCTCTTATTCTGGGCCAGGTTTTGGGTTCGGTGGCGCTGACAGCCCTGTGCGCCAGTAGCGGCGGAGAAGACGGCTGCGCTTATGCGGAACAAGAGGAGATCAACGTCCTACTCCAGGCTCTGCAGTCACCCTGCATGAACGTCCGAGATGCAGCTCTCCGGGTCAGTGGGAATCTCTTGGAGTTGAGGGGACGTTTGGGGACAGGATCTGAATGTTTTGTCTGCCGCTCAAATTTTTTTTTTTTTTTTGTGTCACGCTGAGGGTGGCATTTGGCTTTTGAACCATTGGCCTGAGATGGGGAGGGTGGAAAAACTGCGTCTGGGTTGAGTTCATTTAGATTTACTCACAGTTAAAATAAGGTCATGCGGCCATTCTCCATGTACTCGGCAGCTTTCCCCACCTTGAAACATTTCAAATTTCTGGCAAGTTCGGTAGGGGTGTGGAGGAGCCACACTTAAGTTATACAGAGGTCGCATGAGCTGTGGTGGCGCAGTGGTTAGAGTGCAGTACTGCAGGCTACTTCTGCTGACTGCCGGCTGCCTGCCATTTGGCAGTTCGAATCTCACCAGGCTCAAGGTTGACTCAGCCTTCCTTCCTTCTGAGGTCGGTAAAATGAGGACCCAAATTGTTTGGGGGCAAGAGGCTGACTCTGTAAACCGCTCAGAGAGGGCTGGAAAGCCCTTGAAGCGGTATATAAATCTAAGTGCTATTGCTATTAGCTCTCACGCCCTAGGCCGTGCCCTTTGTTTATAGGGGTAAAAATTAGTCCTTGGTGCACTCTGAGCCTTGATTGTTTTCCTGCAGACGTTTCATTACCCAACTAGGTAACATCATCAGTGCTAGAAGGCGGCGGGGTTTGCTCTCTGTTTACATACAAGTGGCTTTGCCTTATCAGGTGTTGCTTGAAGTGTTGTTGGTGGTCTCTAACAGTAAGAACATTCTCACCAACATGGACAGGAAAAGCCACTAGTATATAAAAGAAGATCAAACCGCACTCCCTTCTAGCACTGATAATGTTTGCTTATTTGTTTGTTTATTCATTCGTTCGTTTGTTCGTACCCTGCCTTTATTATTCTTACAAATAACTCAAGGCTGCAAACATATCCAACATACCTTCCTCCTCTTATTTCCCCCCCTTCTAGCACTGATAATATTTGTTTATTTGTTTGTTCATTCATTCATTTGTTTGTTCGTTCGTTCCCTGCCTTTATTATTCTTACAAATAACTCAAGGCTGCAAACATATCCAACATACCTTCCTCCTCTTATTTCCCCCCCTTCTAGCACTGATAATGTTTGTTTATTTGTTTATTCATTCATTCGTTCGTTCGTTCCCTGCCTTTATTATTCTTACAAATAACTCAAGGCTGCAAACATATCCAACATACCTTTCTCCTCTTATTCCTCCCCCCCCCTAACAACAATCCTGTGAGGTGAGACTGGCCCAAAGTCACCCGGTCTGGCTTTCGTGCCAAAGGCAGGACTAGAACTCTCCATCTCCATCTGGGTGATTGGCCTAAAGTCGTAGGTCGAGGACTTAACTGTATGGGGGTTGGGGTGGGGTGGAGAAAACACAGCTTCAATTCAGAAGAATTCTGCTCGTAACAATCTTATTCTTTGCCTGCAGGGTTTGATGGAACTCCAGATGGTCTTGCCCACTCCGGACAGTGATGAGAAGAACGGGATGAACCTTTTGCGCCGGCTCTGGGTGGTGAAGTTCGACCGGGAAGAAGAAATCCGCCTGTTGGCAGAGAGGTAGTAGGCATGCCTGTCCTTTGAAAGAGGAAACCATAACCTCATAATCCTAGACCAGGGAACCCTAAACTTGGCAACTTTAAGACTTGTGGACTTCAACTCCCAGAATTCTCCAGGCAGCTATGCTGGCTGGAGAATTCTGGGAGTTGAAGTCCACAAGTCTTAAAGTTGACAAGTTTGAAGACCTCTGTCCTAGACATTCCTCATCTTCCAGACCAAAAATAAGCCCCCTTGGGCTAAAAATCTCTTGAGGTTTTTGGCTGTCTCACCCCCCAAGATCGTCATACTGGAAACAATGACAGGAAACAATCCAGATTTCCCTGCAGAGAGCACTGGAATTCTGGAGCCTCAGTGTTTTATTCCAATCAATCAATCAATCAATCAATCAATCAGAATAGAGCTAGAAGGGACCTTTGAGGTCTTCTAGTCCCCTGCTAAAGCGGGAGACCCTAAACCATTTCAGACGTGGCTGTCCAGTCTCTTCTTAAAAACCTCCAGTGTTGGGTGCACCCACGATTTCTGGAGGCAAGCCGTTCCATTGGTTGATTGTGCTCACTGTCAGAAAATGTCTCTTTATTTCCAACTTGGTTCTCTCCTTGATTAGTTTCCCTCCATCGTTTCTTGTCCTGCCTTCTGGTGCTTTGGAAAATAAGTTGACCCCCCTGTCCCAAAGGTGCTTTTTCAAGAGGCACCTGGACTTTCTGGTAACTGGACCAGAAAGTCCAGTTGCCTCTTGAAAAAGCACCTTTGGGACAACCATGACCTGGATGACTGAGAATCTCCATAGAAAGTGGACCCCCTCTTCTTTGTGGCAGCCCCTCAAATACTGGAATTTTGCTATCATTTCCCCCCCCCCCCCCCCCCCCGTCCTTCTTTTCTCTAGACTAGCCAAACTCAAATTCCTACAACCCTTCTTCGTGTGTTTTTAGTCTCCAGGCCTTTAATCATCCTAGTTGCTCTTCTCTGCCCTTTTTCCAAAGTCTCAACATCTTTTGTTTTTTTGTAATGTGGCGACCAAAACTGGACTCAGTATTCCAGGTGTGGCCTTCCTAAGGGTTTACAAAGCGGTACTTTATAAATGCGTGTCTTATATTCTCTGACTTTGCAACTCTGATCTGCGGTGGGCGTTACGGGGAGGAAGGGCAGGAGACCGAGTCACTCCAGTCTTTTCACCCGAGAGATCTTTCTGGAAGATGACGATGCTCCAATCTTCCCGTCTCCTAGGCTGTGGGTATCGATGGGTTTAGAGTTGCAACTGGACATCTGCTCCGTCCTCATCCAAGATGTCATCCACCATGAGCAGGCGGTGCGCCAGGCTGGAGCGGAAGCCCTTTCCAAGGGGGTTGAACAATATCGAAGCCAGACGAAGGATGTCATGGCCAAACTGATGGAGATTTATCAAGAGAAGCTCTATGTAAGCCCTGGTGGATTGGAAGCATGAGGCCTGGTTGATCATGAGTCCATACGTTACCCATAGAATATTTGTAGCTCTCTGAATTGATCCTTGGTGCTCTCTGAGCTTTGTGGCTTCCTTGCAGACGTTTCATTACCCAACTATGTAACGTCATCAAAGCTAGGAGGGAGAGGGGTTTGCAGAGAGGAGGAGGAGGAGAACTGTGGGGTCCTTGGTGCTCTCTGAGCTTGGTGGCTTCCTTGCAGACGTTTCATTACCCAACTATGTAACGTCATCAAAGCTAGGAGGGAGAGGGGTTTGCAGAGAGGAGGAGGAGGAGAACTGTGGGGTCCTTGGTGCTCTCTGAGCTTGGTGGTTTTCTTGCAGATGTTTCATTACCCAACTAGCTAACATCATCAGTGCCAGAAGGGAATGGGGTTTGCAGACAGGGAAGGGAAAGGAAAGGAAAGGAAAGGAAAGGAAAGGAAAGGAAAGGAAAGGAAAGGAAAGGAAAGGAAAGGAAAGGAAAGGAAAGGAAAGGAAGAAATAAAAGGAAAGGAAAGGAAAGGGGAGGGGAGGAGGACAATTACTGGGGTCCTTGGTGCTCCCTGAGCTTGATGGTTTTCTGGCAGATATTTCATTACCCAACTAGCTAACATCATGAGTGCTAGAAGGGAATGGGGTTTGCAGACAGGAGGGAGGAGGAGGAGGAGGAGGAACACAACGATTGTGTGGTCCCTGGTGCTCTCTGAGCTTGGTGATTTTCTTTTGGACATTTCATCATCCAACTAGATAACGTCATCAGTGCTAGAAGGGAGTGGGGTACGTTCTCTGTTTATATACAAGGCTTACCCTGTCAGTGTTGGTGGGAGTATTCTTGATAGTTCCTAACAGTAAACAACAGCCTAATCAAGGAATCGCTTAAGAACACTGCATCTGAAACATTTACTGACTTCATGGTTGTGGGACAAGGGTCGTCATCCACTGCTTTTCATTCTTCCCCAGAGACCCCCACCAGTTTTGGATGCCTTGGGACGGGTGATCTTGGAGTCTCCACCTGACCAGTGGGAAGCCAGGTAGGACTACTTATCCTTCTGATCCTTTCTCAGAAAATGATGAACTTCGGAGTTTTTTTTTTCAAGGCAAGGTAGTAGAAACTAAGGATAAGTATCTCCAGATGTTTTAATTCAACTCTTGCAATTCTTTACCAAGGGCCTGCTAGTTGGCCTTTGAGGGAGAATAAAATTCTGTATAACTGAAGGTCACTACATTGGCAAAAAATAGCACTAGCACTTGGACTTATATACCGCTTCACAGTGCTTTCCAGCCCTCTCTAAGCGGTTTACAGAGTCAGCCTCTTGCCCCCAACAATCTGGGTCTCCATTTTACTGACCTTGGAAGGATGGAAGGCTGAGTCAATCTTGAGCTGTTCAGGATCGAACTCCTGGCAGTGAGCAGAGTTAGCCTGCAATGCTGCATTCTGATGATAGCACCACCAAGGAATGTGGGCATGACAAACATCTCAGAAGGAACCTCTCTAGTTTCTTGGACTGTAAAAGCTTGTAAGATTCTATTAATGCAACCTTACAATAAAGTAACTGTAC
>QLTV01002943.1:157121-170695 GCA_003457575.1 Thermophis baileyi | reverse complement strand
TGGTGGTAGGAATGGTTTTTGCTGCAGTTCTAATTATCCTCTGAAGTCTGTGTCTGTCTTGTTGGGTTGCAGAACCAAACCAGACAGTTATGGAGGTGCAAATGACAGACTCAATAATTCCTCTGTAGAACTGTATCGGCAGCTCCTCGGGCAGTTTGAGCTTCCTGAGTTGGCGCAGAAAGAACATTCTTTGTTGTGCTTTTTTGATGACGTTTTTGATGTTAGGTGTCCATTTTAGGTCTTGCGATATGGTAGAACCTAGAAATTTGAAGGTCTCTATTGTTGATACTGTGTTGTCTAGTATTGTAAGAGGTGGAAGTATGGGAGGGTTTCTCCTAAAGTCTACCACCATTTCGATGGTTTTGTGAATATGACAGAAGAGAAGTAAACACTGTCAGGGGTGGGTTGTGGATCCTTTTGCTGCCGGTTCGCTCAGGGTCATGCCGTGCGCGCGCACGCCTGCAGCAATCAAAAAATAGCTTCTGCGCATGCGCAGAAGCAAAGTCCAAGATGGCGGCGCCCACGGAGACACCGACAGAACTGGCTCCGTGACGTCATCGCCGAGTTACTAACGGTTCTAAAGAACCGGTTAGAACCGGTAAGGACCCACCTCTGAACACTGTACACACAATCCAAGAAAATGCAGCTAAAGGAACAATCAGATAAAAGGCAGCTTAGCCCACAGCAGCACAATGGGCTGGGCAAGACACTCCTAAGGGACCCTCCATAGTTTCTTGGGCTGTAAAGGAGACGGAGGGAGATGAAGGGAGAGATATTCTTTCAGATTTTCAAGATTCTGCTAATGTAACCTAACAATAAAGTAGGATTAGCTCCTATGTCTATGGAGATTCTCGGTCATCCAGGTCATGTTGTCAGTTCTGAACTGAAGAAGCTTCTTGGGTGGGAAGTGAAACATCTTCAAGAAAAAGCAAAGACAGTCCAGTTGGCTTTGGGAACTGAAGAAGCTTCTCTGATGAGAAGCGAAATGTCTTCAAAAACAAAGGAAGTCCAGTTGCCTTTTGAAAAAGCATCTTTGGGACTAGCTCCTGTGGTTTTGTGTCATGTCGGGTCTGCCTTGTAAGGTTGACAAGAGAGTGTGAGATAGCAACCATCAGGGTTAGTGTGTGGAACCAGGAAAGAGTGAAGGCACAGCTTCCCACTGTGCGTTGCAACGAGTGACCACTGGAGCCCATTGTGTGTGGTGCGCGTTGTGTATGAGTGGGTAAATATAGGAACATCATTTCATCCACTGCTTCCAGAAGTAAAATAGTTCAAAGCCACACCTGTCACAAGTGTCCATCCATCCATCCATCCATTGTTCCATCCATCTGTTGCTCCATCCATCATCTGTAGCTCCATCCATCCATCCATCCATCCATCCATCCATCTGTTGCTCCATCCATCATCTGTAGCTCCATCCATCCATCCATCCATCCATCCATCCATCCATCCATCCATCCATCCATCCATCCATCCGTTGCTCCATCCATCCATCTGTTGCTCCATCCATCCATCTGTAGCTCCATCCATCCATCCATCCATCCATCCATCCATCCATCCATCCATCCATCTAGAATTCTCTGTCTTCTACCTTTATTCTTAAGCATCCTTCTTTATCTACTCTTACTGATTCTTCTTATCTAGAAGTAAGCAGCATAGTACCCACAGATAGCATGGTGTCCCTTATGATGATCGTCAGACTCTAGTTGTTTAAAATGTTTTGTCCCTCCCCCCCACCCCCCCCCCCCCCCCCCCCCCCCCCCCACCCCCCCACCCCCCCCTCCATCACCTTTCAGAGAAGATAAGGCTCCTGTTGAAGAACCATTTCAATTATCCAAGTGTAGTACCTCATGGTAGGTTCTCTAGAACTTCCATGCCAGTCATGCGTGGTCCTCCTGAGGTCCATTCCAATACTAGGATTCCCTGATGCAAAGCCCAATAGAGAAGTTGGGACTTTAAGGTATTTGTGTTGCCAATTCACTACTTTTTATGCTTTCAGCTCTTGATAGATCCAACCAGGTTCTTGAGCTCAGGAACAACCCCAAAGTCACAATTCAACGTCATCTCGTTTTAGAGGAATCTGTTCCTTTTAAAACCCAGGTGTGCTTGTAGTGGGACACTCCACCAAGGAAGGGAATAAGAAACACGACAACTACTTACTTATGCCTATTGGCATAAATACCTCACATATACCCAAACGTTTATTAAGGACAATTGGTTGCTACATCGGATGCAGTATACAGAAAAGAAAAAAAAAATGAAAATATATCAGTTAAGTCCTCCATGAAACCGGGGAGCAGAAATGGGTGTCATGTTGCAAGGAGCATTTATGTAAGAAGGACAAGGCGGTGGCAGCACTGTTACAATTGCAATTTTGGGATCAAAGGAATTTTAGCATTGCTTGCCCCAATGCCAGATCAGCCCTTGAGGTTAAAAGAGACTCTTTTATGATGAAGACAAGTCAGCTAGAAAAGAACCAAGTGTGCTGAGAACAACATTTTTAAAAAAATATATCTTCTTCCGCGCATCGTAAATCAGTGCTCTGGACATCTGTAAACTTGGATGGAGGATAGCAACTCAGATAAATTATTTTAGTGCAATATCAGTAGTAGGGCTTTTAAGCACTTAGGTGAGACTTCAGCAGCCCATGGTGTAGAACAGGGGCATCCAACTCGGGCAGGGTCATATGGCCGTGAAGAATTGTCCCATTCCGTCCAACCTTGGCCACTTTAAGACTTGTGGACTTCAACTCGCAGAATGTCAAGTCCACAAGTCTTGAAGTGGCCAAGGTTGGACAACCCTGGTGTAGAGACGTTGGAGAGGAATCACCACAAATGGTTATTGGGGAAAAAAAATTGTGTTATGAATCAGGTTTCACCTAGGAGGTGAGACCTCAACCAGGGGCTGATGACCTATCTTGGCCTTAACTGCTCCATCTCTCCATTTGAGAAGACCAAACATTTCATGAGACCTTCACAAGATCTCCAGATATCTTGAGACAATCTCTTAGCCGTGTTTGGGCAAAATGACTTCCTTGTTTCAAGGCTAGGATCTCTATTGGTGGGATGATGAAGCAAGCCATAAAGAGGCTTAGATCAGAATGATGGGTCTGGGAACTTTGACCATTTCTGAACATGGAATCAGTGAAAGCTTAGATGGTGAATGAGTCCTTAAATACTTCTCAGCAGAACCAAAGATTGTTGTAGATCCCTCATGCAATGAAGACGTCCTGGCTTGGAAAGTTGTGGAGGCTAGCCTGTTCATTTCCCACAATGCCCCAGTGCAATGCCGACACCAGGCATTGTGGGAAATGTACACAACAGTGCCACTAAGTTTACTTCTCCTTGAAGTCACATTGTCAAGGGTTTCCCCTCTTCTGGATTTGCCCCAGCTCTAAATCTTCATCCTGAAAGCCCTAAAGAACCAATCTTGACTTCAACACTTCCTCAAAATCTTCCAAAAATATGCTATGCGGTGGATCAAAGAAGCTTTCTTGAACTGAATCCTTCTGACACAACATCACCTCTGTTTAAGAGAGGGCCATCAAGTATAATTTTATACCACTGATTTGAAAGCCTCAAAGGCTAGGTCAACACTACCCTTCTCCCCTTTCGACCCCAAGCCCAATGTGGGAGCTCAACAAGTCCATTCAAGACTAGGGTTGACCAGGACATCTACAAGGAAGAAGGCTTTGAGTGAAGGCAACTGCAGGGGTGGTCAAAAGATGGAAGGGACTTTGTTGGGGAAGAGGGCCTCGGTCAGGGTCTACTTCAGGCACAGGTGGCTTCTTGGGTATCCAAAGGAATCTCGTTGCCATAGCTACCGTCCCCGTACTGACAGTAAGGAGGTATCTGTGGAGCTTCAATGATCAGGAGGCCTTCGGGGGACAAGGAGGCGAAGACCGTGGTAGGGTCCACTTCCACGGGAAGTCTGAGGAGCACAAAGAGGGGGAAAAAAAAATTAAATGGAAGATCTTCCAAGTCTCAAGCAAAGCTCCTTTCTGCTTTCTCCTCGACAAAGATAGCCATTGAATTTAGATTTATACAGACAGTGACTGTTTCACACTTACAACCATTGCAGCATCTCCATGGTCCCATGATCAGAATCTGGGCGCTTGGCAACTGACTCGTATTTATGATGGTTGCAGCGTCCTGGAGGGTCACGTGATCCCCTTTTGCGACCTCCTGACAAGCCAAGTCAACGGGGAAGCCAGATTCACTTAACAACCGTTTTACTAACGTAACAACTGCAGTGATTCACTTAACAACTGTGGCAAGAAAGATCGTAAAAAGTGGGGGGGGGAAGTCACTTAACAACTGTCTCGCTTAGCGATGGAAATTTTGGCCTCAGTTTGTGGTCATTAAATCGAGGACTACCTGTATTGTTGACTTTTCATCGCTCTCATATCTTCAATAATCATGGTTATAATAAAAGGAAAGGAAAGGAAAAACAGAGGGGCAAATTATATTATTTTATATGCCCAGGAACTATACTTCAGAAGGATAATCTGAAGCCTAATTTCCTTAGGACTAAATTTCATGGAATCCAATAGAATTTATTCCAGATAAAGAGACCGCAATCTCACCGGATGTGAACAAAAGACAATTCCTGTGTCTACGCTTTTGATTTGATTTGTGTGACTTCACAATCTGACACACACAACAGATAATGCCTCGAAAGATAAACCATTAAGAGTTAAGAAGAGCATGGTTAAGGTCATCGAATATGCTGAATTTCTGGAACAGGTTAAAACACCAACTCCCTGTGAATCTTGCTTAATGCATTTTGTGAGTCCAGCGTTTGTGTTAATCTTCAAAGAACCAGAAAGCAAACACTGTGAAATCTTTGGGGAACCAACTTCTTATCTACAGTTTTCGTCCTTTCTAATGATTAATGAGGTTTCAGCAGGCACAGGGACCTTGGCTGATCTTCTCTGGCCACAGAAGCTAAACAGGATGGGCTTGTTAGTACTTTGATAAAAGACCACTGGGAATCTTGGGGTTATAGCTACACAGCGAGGTGGAAAGAAACATCCCTGGGGGAAAAAAAAGGACATGTTTGGGCCACAAACATGAGTTTGAACAGAAGAAGCCTTTATGGACAAAATGAATCATCCAAAATCCCTGATAACAAATCCACTTTCTTTAGCTTTAAAGCAGGGATGTCCAATCTGAATAATTTTAAGACTTGTGGACTTCAACTCCCAGAATTCACCCAGCCAGCCAGCCATGCTGGCTGGCTGGGGAATTCTGGGAGTTGAAGTCCAACGGGTGTTAACAGTTGCCAAGATTGGACAACCTGCTTTAAAGCTTAATGAAGGAAGATACAAAAGGAAGATTTGTACAGGATTTATTTTGTGGTTTGTTTTTCTTTCCTCCTTCTAAAGTTGCAGCTCGAACTTTGGGTTAACTCAGAGAAATTTTTTTGGCAAGCAGGCTTGGCCAGATGCCTTTTCAAAGCGTGGCCAGTTTAATGCATCAAAGTAAACACCAGCATGGGGGTAAGAAAATATTGCCCTAATAAGGAACTCTTAATGAAACCCAGGATTCCACACCTATGCTGGTTTAGCTCTTTATAACCTTTTGCATATTGTTCTACTTCAAGTTAGAGCTTGAGCTGGAGAGGTTGTGTGTTCTTTGAGGACACACAACCCTCATTCCTGTTGAAACACCACCGTTCGTAGTTGCCTGGCATTCTCTCCTATTATCAGGAAAATTCAGATTCAGAAGATTAGAATTGAACAGAGTTGGCCAAGAGATTCCTTGGGCTGAGTT
The DNA here is from genome assembly GCA_003457575.1 of Thermophis baileyi. Classification (NCBI taxonomy): domain Eukaryota; kingdom Metazoa; phylum Chordata; class Lepidosauria; order Squamata; family Dipsadidae; genus Thermophis; species Thermophis baileyi. The sequence goes on along the minus strand of QLTV01002943.1, from coordinate 164,921 downwards.
CAGACAACCTACCAACCACAGCCCTGAGTTGATGAGACCACAAGAATGGTGTTCACACACCAGGTGATCGACAAAACAAGTCAACAGTGCTATGCCAGTATAAAGTTATATCTTAGAACATAGAATCACAGGGCTGGAAGGGACCTTGGAGATCTTCTAGTCCAACCCCCTGCTCAAGCAGGAGACCCTGAGAACCACAGAGAGGAGGGGGGCAAGCCATTTTCCAAAGCACCCGAAGGCCAGACAAGGAATAATGGATGGAAACTGAACAAGGAGAGATTCAACCTAGAAATAAGAATAATTTTTCTGAGAGTGAGAACAATCAACCAATGGAACAGCAGTTGCCTTCGGAAGTTGTGGGAGCTTCATCTCTGGAGGCTTTCAAGAAGAGACTGGACTGCCACCTGTCAGAAATGGTGTAGGGTCTCCTGCTTGGGCGGGGGGGTTGGACTAGATGACATACAAGCTCCCTTCCAACTCTGTTATTCTGATCCTTCTCTTCGCTAATCTAGCCACACCTAGTTCCCTCAATCCTTCATCACACGGCTTAATAGAAGAAATATATTACAGAAGGCATCTTGCCCAGCGTTCCTCACCCTGATGTTTCTGCTGGACCCAAGCCTTCCCGGGATGGTTGTGAAACCTTTAAGGTGGCTCTCCAACAAACTTGGAAAAGCTTCATCTAAATTGTGACCCTTTTCCCTCCCCCACCACCACCGGTCCCCCACTTTGGGAGAAGAGAGAAAGTTCTGGATGAACTTTCAAAGCCGAAGAGTAAACAAGCATCTGGAAGCACCATTAGGCAACAGTGCCAAAATAAGTCAGAAGAGCATGTTTGATGAGTCATGGTTCTCGGGTGACTCGGCAGCTGTGTCCGTCCTGGCTCAGCCATCAGCCTTCTAAAATTCCCCTTCCTTCCCAGCGAACAGACAAGCAGTGTGAGGTTCAACATATTATGCATATTTTTTTTGGGTGCCCAGCCCTGGACTATATACAGAAAGGATTATAATATAAATTTTGCCGAACAAAGCAATGCCAACTGTTTAAAATTAAGCAGTGTTTCCTTTTGTTATCTCCTATTGGTTTTTTCCTCTTTTAATAATATCATAATTTGGGCATAGCAATGTTTGGCTTTTTCAAACACGGGGAGTCCTCGGGTTACATCGGTTCGTTTAGTGACCGTTTGAAGTTACAACGGCACTGAAAAAAGGGACTCACTACCGTTTTTCACACTTGCGATTGTTGCTGCATTCCCCATAGTCACGTGATGAAAATTCAGACGCTTGGCCACCAACTCACATTTATGACGGTTGCACTGTCCTTTTGGGATCCCCTTTTGCGACCTTCTGACAAGCCAAGTCAATGGGCAAGCCAGATTCACTTAACCACGTTAATTAACTACAGTGATTCACTTAACTGTGGCAAGAAAGGTCGTAAAATGGGGCAAAACTCACTTAAGCGACTGCCTCGCTTAGCCACAGAAATTTTGGGCTCAAATGTGGTCGTAAGTGGAGGGCTATTTGTAGGTTTATAAATTTACGTTTGTTTTGCGGTGGCCTCTATATTAGTCTAGAGCAGTGGTTCTCAACCTTTCTAATGCCGCGACCCCCCCGCGACCCCCCGCCCCCCCCGGTCCCCCCCCCCCCCCCGCCCCCCCCCCCCCCCGGGGTGGGGGGGACAACGGGGGGGGGCGGAACTCTGCAATAATCAATACAAAATAATACATATGTAAAAATAGCATTTAACAATCAATCTTAAATAGAGATTAACTAAGCCTACCCTCTGCGCATGCGCAAAGCGTTCTGCGCATGCGCAGAGGGTAAAAGAACCCAAATGGCGGCGTCCGGGCGGGTGGGCGAAGTCTCCTGCTTCTGTAGCTACCGGCTGTCCAGCGACCCGCAGGCACGGCTGAACCGGGAGCATTTCACCCCTGCAAGCGACGGTGGCACCAAGATGGCGGGCTAACACGCGCGGCGACCCCTGTGAAATGGTCGTTCGACCTCCAAAGGGGTCGCAACCCACAGGTTGAGAACCGCTGGTCTAGAGAAGTTTGACGGGAATTGCTATTATTTAGAAAAAAATTATTTATTTATTTAGAAAATGTATATTGCCGCCTATTCGCACATGGCGACTCAAGGTGGCTTACACAAATATAAAAACATCGTATATAAAAAATAAAACTAGTAGAAGAAAATAATCAAATAATAAATTAATAAAACAATATCATAGCCTATACTGTAATTCTGATTGCTTTAATCAAATTCATCCTTTACAATCGTAGTTTGGGCTTAGTAATGTTTTTTCCCATAGATTTACAAACATGTTTGTTTGTTTTTGTATTATTCTAAATATTTGATGTATTATTCTAAATATTTGATGTATTATTCTAAATATTTGATGGGAATGGCTGTAATTCGGATTGCTTTTATGTTAGTTTATGCTTATCGGCCTATGGCGCAAATAAAGATTTAGTTAAGAGGTGATAGGATAGCAGTCTTCCAATATTTTACAACCTATTTTTCAAAGCATCTGAGGGCAGGACAAGAAGTAACAGGTGGAAGTTCATCAAAGAGAGATCCTAGCTTGAACTAAGGAAAAATTTCTTGACAATGACAACAATTAATCAGTGGAACGGCTTGCCTTCAGAAGTTACGGATGCTCCATCACTGGAGATTTTCAAGAAGAGACTGGACAACCATTTGTCCCGAATAATATAAGGTCTCCTGCTCGAGCAGGGTGTTGGACTAGAAGACCTCCAAATCCCTTCCAACCTTGTTATTCTACGTTCTATCTTCATGTTCTAGGTCCGTGATGGCGAACCTATGGCACGCGTGCCACAGGTGGCACGCGGAGCCATATCTGAGGGCACGTGAGGCATTGCCCTTGTCAGCTCCAGAGCCTTCCGGAGGGCGGGGGGAGGCCATTTTCGCCTTCCCCAGGCTTCAGGAAAGCCTCCAGAGCCTGTGGATGGTGAAAAACGGGCCCAACGGGCCTACCGGAAGTTCGTTACGAACTTCCGGTAGGCCCGTTGGGCTGTTTTTCCCCCTCCCCAGGCTCCGGAGGCTTTCCTGAAGCCTGGGGAGGGTGAAAAACGGCCCAACGGGCCTACCGGAAGTCCAGAGGCTTCAGTGAGTCCTGCGCGCATGCGCGGGGGTGGGGGGCAGCACGGAGGGATTGTGCGCACATACACGGGGGGGGAGGGCATTGCATTATGGGTGTGGGCACGCGCACGTGCGCTATCGCGCCACCCTTTTGCCACCCGAGCAAAAAAAGGTTCACCCTCACTGTTCTAGGTTCTGTTTCTCTCAAGTCTTCACAGAATATGAAAGCTGAGTCCACACGAGAAGAGGACCGTGGTCTGGTTTGGTGTGAAGTAGGTCACCATCTGTCTTGCATCATGTTCTCATTGGCTGCTTAAATTTGGATCCTCAACAGAGGATGCCAACCTGATTCCTGCCCGGTGACCAAGAGAAAAGCTAGCAAGTTCCTTCAATGAGAGGAAGATCTCAATTTAGCTGCCCATCCTGCAAATACTTGCTCACTGAGAGCATCTTCATTAGTCAATGGGGACAGTGAGAGACCATTCATGGTTGGTGAAAGGTCAGCAGGATTTCGTGACACCCGGGCTTCAAATGACCCCACCCCCCGCTACAGGTAGTCCTCGACATACAACAGTCCATTTAGTGACCATTTGAAGTTACAACGGCACTGAAGGGAGTGTTTTTTTCACACTTAGCGACCGTTGTGCTATCCCCATGATCACGTGATCAAAATTCAGACAGTTCATATTTATGACGGTTGCTGTGGGGGGGGGGTCACGCGATCCCCTTTTGCGACCTTCTGACAAGCCAAGTCTACAGGGAAGCCAGATTCACTTAACAACCGTGTTGCTAACTTAACAATAGCAGCAATTCACTTAACGACAGTGGCAAGAAAGGTCGCCAAAGGGAGCAAAATTCAGTTAACTACTGTCTCGTTTAGCAACGGAAATTTCAGGGTCATACATCGAGGGCTACTTATATACAGGTAGTCCTCGACTTATAACGATTGGTTTAGTGACTGCCCGAAGTTATAATGGCACTGAAAAAAGTGACTTACAACCAGTCCTCGCACTTACAACCATTTGTAGCATCCCCATGGTCAAATGAGCACAATTTTGGCATCTGGCCACGGGAATCTATTTACAATAGCTGCAGTATCCCCCCACTTGTGACCGTCTCTTCTTACGCCGGCAAGCAAAATCAATGGGGAAAGCCAGATTTGCTTAAAAAACCCCAATTCACTTAAGAACTGCAGTGATTCGCTTAACAACCGAGGCAAAAATAAAGGTTATAAAATTGGGTGCGACTCAACTAACAAATGTCTTATTTAACAACAGAAGTTCTCGTCCCAATTGTGGTCGTAAGTCAAGGAGTACTGTATTATCTTAGGGGTGACATGATAGCAGTGTTCCAATATCTCAGGGGCTGCCCCAAAGAAGAGGGAGTCAAGCTATTCTCCAAAGCACCTGAAGGCAGGACCAGAAGCAATGGGTGGAAACTAATCAAAGAGAGAAGCAACTTAAAACTAAGGAGAAATTTCCTGACAGTTAGAACAATTGATCAATGGAACAACTTGCCTCCAGAAGTTGTGAATGCTCCAATACTGGAAGTTTTTAAGAAGAGATCAGACAACCATTTGTCTGAAATGGTATAGGGTTTCCTGCCTAAGCAGGGGGTTGGACTAGAAGACCTCCCAGGTCCCTTTCAACTCTGTTATTCTAATTCTAATTCAAGTCTTTGTTGTCTTGAATACGAAAAGGGGGAGGGGGTTGTGATAAGGATGAGTAGGGAGGGAAGAAAGCTTGCATTTCAGACAGATTCCTTTGCTAGACCGTCAGTAAATTAACTCCTTGTGGGTAGCTGGGACATACCCAGATTGAAATGCAAGCTGAAAAGAAGGATGCCATTTCTCAGAAGCGCTGGCAAAGGCTGGGAGTGTGTAACTTTCACGCTAAAAAACTAGGCGAGGAGGCATCCTACTTTTGACATTGGTATTTGAGGATTAAACTTGATCTTTGGATGGGGTTTAAACTGGGGGATTCTGGGAGTTGAAGTCCCCGCGTCTCAAACTTGCCACGGTTGAGAAACACCACTCTGACTTAATATGTTAAAAGGTTTTTTTTTTATCACCCATGGCTGAACTCAGAGCCATTAGAAAAAAGTGATCTTAAAACCCAGAAATACTTACTGGATTTTCTTGGTGAAATTCTTGGAAACGATTCCTCCTTCTGCTTGTTGTTCTTCATGTTTACCTGGCGAAAGAAAGAAAGAAAGTTAGAAAGAAAGAGAGAGAGAGAGAGAGAGAGAAGAGAGAGAGAGAGAAAGAAAAAAAGAAAGAAAGAAAGAGGGAGAGAGAGAAAGAAAGAAGAAAGAAAGAAAGAAAAAGAAAGAAAGAAAGAAAGAAAGAAAGAAAGGAAGGAAGAAAGGAAGGAAGAGGGAGAGAGAGAGAGAAAGAAAGAAAGAAAAAGAAAGAAAGAAAGAAAGAGAAAGAAAGAAAGAAAGGAGGGAGGGAGGGAGGGAGGGAGGGAGGGAGGAAGGAAGGAAGGAAGGAAGAAAGAAAGAAAGAAAGAAAGAAAGAAAGAAAGAAAGAAAGAAAGAAAGAAAGAAAGAAAGAAAGAAAGGAGTTAGGTTGGGCTGAGAGAGAGGGACTGGGCCCAAATCACCTAGCTGGCTTTCATGGGACTAGAACTCACCACCTCCTGGTGATCAGCCCAAAATCACCCAGCCAGCTTTCATGGCTAAGGTGGGACTAGAACTCACAGTCTCCTGGTTCCTAGCTTGTTGCTTTAACTACTAAATTAAACTTGCTCTTCTTCTTCTGATGACATCTATCTTTAGAATTCTTGCCCCCTAAAGGATACTAACTCTGCTTTTTAAAAATTTTTTTATTAATACTGTTTGAAATCCCCAAGCCTGAAACTTTAATTACTGATACTGAATTCTTAGAGTTTTATTATCATCTGTCTCTCATTCATTACACGCTACCCATTCTTGACTAACAATCAAGACATAAACATTAGTAGAAACATGAAATAAACATCCGATTCTCTCAAGAAATTGTGTTTGATCCCTTAAAACGTTTTCTGGTTTTGGTTAATCAGTTCTGGAACTTTGGATGAAGTCAAAATTGTGGTGTTGCATAGTGTGCACACATCCGAATTTAGAACTAGTTAACCCTAGTTTAGTAGAGTTATTTAAGGATGTTCACTGGATGCCCTCCAGTGTCTCACCACTCTAGTCCTCAGTGAGGCAACCTATGTAGGTTTTGTGGAGTTCCTTGGCTAAAAAAAGTTCCCTCATCACCAAGGACAAATGTAGGTTACATAAGGAAAACTGGCCTATCCAAAGAAGTGATAGCTTTATTTTATTTATTACATTTTAAGTAGTTTTGCACCATTTTGCCTCAAAAAAAAAAAATAGCCGCTCTATTCGGATGCTAATTTTCTGTGTATAAAAATATATATTTTCCAAGGAAGCATAACAGATTGTGAATTTTCCTCTGCAGGCAACTAAAATAGCCACTTCCATCTAGCTAAATCCCTGTCTTTTGAAGAAATCTATTTCAACTGAAATTTGATGCCACGAAAGAAAATAGAGTTATAAAATACTGTATATGTTGCACTGGGGGCTATAGTACTAATGGCTGATAATGGCGTTTGGCGTTCTCAACCTGGCTCCTGTTTTAAGGGCCTGTAGCTTTAAAATGCAGTGTTTTTAAAAAATTGCATTATACAAATTTTAAATGCCAATATTTCAGAATCCTGTAAATGGGCTTTCCTTCCTGCTTAGGATTGTTTTTAATGAAAATGTGAGCTCAACGTTTCATTTAAAAAAGGCTCATTCCCTCCAGCATTTAAATTCTGCCTGGTTTTATATATTTTAACCTATTTGTACCTTTACAGCTGCCACCAGGAAGAACGGGAAGGGGACAGAGAGGAAGGAGGAGGAGAAACAGAAAGGAAGGAGAAGGAAGACAGGTAGAAGATAGAGAAGAAGCAATAGATAGAAAAAGAAAAGAGGAGGAAGGAGAAAGGAAGAAGGAAGAAGGAAGGAAGTAGAAAGAAGAAAAGTAGAAAGAAGGAGATAGAAGGAAGGGGGAGGAAGAGAAGGAAATAGAAAAAAGAGGAGGAGGAGAAGGACAGAGAACGTAGGAGGAAGAAGAAGGAAAATAGTAAAAATAGGAGAGGGAAGAAAAAAGGAGTAGGAGATAGGAGGAGGAGAAGGAAATAGAAAAAGGAAAGGAAGAGGAAAAAAGAGAAGGAGGGAGAAGTTAAGTAGAAGAAAGGGGCAAGGAAGGAGGACAAACAGAGAAGGAGATAGGAGGAAAAATGAGGAGAAGAGAAGGAAATAGAAAAAGAAGAAAGGGGAAAGGACAGCGAAGTTAGGAAGAACAAGGAAGGGAGCAAGGAAGACAGAAGGAGGACGTAATAGGAGAAGGAAATAGTGGGGGGGCAGAGGTGGGTTCAGACCGGTTCAGACTGGTTTGCCCGAACCGGTAGCGACCCGCTGGTGACGTCATGATGACGTCATGGATCCGGTTCGGTCGGTGCCAGTCCGTGGATGCTGCCATCTTTTTTTTGAATTTTTTTTTGATTTTTTTTTAAAAATTGTTTTCTTCTGCACATGTGCAGAAGCCGAGTTTCCGGCACTGCGCAGGCGTCGCCATCTTGTTTTTGGCTTCTTTTTTTGGGGGGGGATTTTTTTAAAAAAATTTTGCACTGCACATTTTTTTGCTTTTCTTATGCTCGCGGCCACGTGG
>QLTV01002943.1:141634-155692 GCA_003457575.1 Thermophis baileyi | reverse complement strand
TAGATGATAGATAGATAGATAGATAGATAGATAGATAGATAGATAGATAGATAGATAGATAGATAGATAGATAGATAGATAGATAGATAGATGCCCATAGATAGATATTTGCATGAAATGTTATAAGCCAAGTACTACCTGTAGTTCTCTCCCTATCAGCTCTACCCCAACTGGAGTTGCATAATCCGAAGCTTGGATGCCATCACCAAAACCTTAAAATGTTCTCACCAAATTGTATTGTAGAACAGGGGTGGGGTCCCCAATCCCCAGCCCACTACCAGGTCATGGCCCGTTTGGAACTGGGCCACTTGAGTGGCTGGCCGGCGCACGTGTGCGCACAGCTCGATTTTCGTGAGCGGTGGGCCGGAATGCATGTGAGTGGTGGATCGGTACTTGTGCGGGCTGGTTCCCCCTTCTACCCCCTCACCGGGCCACCAAGCTGTAAAAGATTGGAGACCACTGTTGTAGAAGGTGCAGAAGGGAGAAATTAACCGTCACGAATGGAAACCCAGCATAGTAATTTGGGGCTGTGTGTCTTCTAATTCAGGGGTCTCCAACCTTGGCAACTTTAAGACTTGTGGACTTCAACTCCCAGAATTCCTCAGCCGGCTGAGGAACTCTGGGAGTTGGAGTCCACATGTCTTAAAGTTGCCAAGGTTGGAGACCCCTGTTCTAATTGGCTCTAATCTGATCATTCAAGTTCAGTGCCATTGGAAGGTTCAATTCCAATCCGACAGCTAAATTCCATTCAGGAAGCCATCCTCTGCATTGTGACTTTGTACAGCCCTAATATTAATCACATTTAAATGTCACATAAACTTAATCAGGTTTCAGAAGTTGTTTCTTTTTTACACAGGGATCCCGCAACCAGGTGTCTCTGGAGGGGGCAAGGTGAGAAGTGGTAGCCGAACATCAATTTTAATGGATGAACACAGTAAGTATCCATAAACACAACCCACGTAAACAAAAGCTCTTTGGGTGTGTGTGTGTGTGTCCCTCGCTAATTTTTAAAAACGGGAGGGGAAAAAAATTCAAGAAAGACTGATCGAGAAAGAAAGAAAAAGAAGGGCAACGGATTGAGTTGGTGATGGATCGTAAGATAAGGCAAAAATCATGCGTGATAAATAAAAGAATGGATCCATTTTACAGATGGGAAAACCGAGACTGAGAGGAAAAAAAGCGATTGGGGATGTTGAATGGCACTTTGCACTCAAAATATCACCTATGTTGAATAAATAAGACGCATACCTACGCCTACAGAGAGAGATAAAGTTAAGAACACCACAAAAAAAGTATTATTTTTGGATAATTTTCTTAGAGAAGAATACTTGGCTCAGATTTATTTAAATACCCAATACTCTCTGTGGTCAAAAGAGTTACCTAACCAGAAAGATCACACATGTTGTCTAACCACACTAATACTGGATTAAACAGTGAAAGGACAAAGTTGGGTCTTGTCAGCAAACTTTTAGAAACTTAACCGCACCACTGATTTCGCATAATCACGTGCCAATTCTTGCCAAGTTTGTTAGTTTTAACCTCCTGCTAGAAAACGGGAAGCTATTAAAAGGGAGATGATCAACAAACATTGCGTTTCTTTTAACAATGATTTGGGGTTCTCTCAAACTTTATTAATCACAGGTTTTCTTTTTAAAAATAGACAAGGGGCTGCTTTTTCTAGAAGCTTCTTTCGTGCCATGGCATAGCAAGAAATACATTCCGGATTCTTCTCATTTGTCGTGATTTTTTTAACAGTAAAAGTAACCTATTTGTGACTTGCAAATGAAGGTAGGAGAAGAGAGGCGTTAATATTTTCCTGTGCCGTGGTAGATCCTAGGATAGGATTAAAAATTTTTTTTGAAAAGGGCAGCTCTAAACACGTCTGTCTCCTTTTTATATTCTTTACAGCACTATTATTATTTCATCCAGACTTTTTTTTTTTTTTTTTTAAAAGCCATAATCTCTCTTGGGAGGCTTTCAAAATTCTGTTATTCTCTGTGATTTATTAACTAAACTAAAATTGGCTGGGTTTAGACAAATACACTGAGCTATATTAACCAGGGTTAACATCATGTTCTCCCAACCCCCTCAGCTTAAATCCTGCAAAATTCCTCATTGGCTTCTTTCATCCCAAGAGCCCATGGGGTCTAGGGGAGAAGGTTCTAGACTAGGAGCAAAGAAAGCCAGAGACACTGAAGTTCCCTTTGAGACTTTGAGCCAGTTCCTCCACCTCTGCCCCAAACCAAGATGGTCCCATAATGAAGATCCTGGACTAGGAGTAAGGAAACTTGGCTTCTAGTCTTCCCCTGGTCATAGAAGCTCACTGGATGACTTTGAGGGACAGTTCCTCTCTCTCAACCTAAGAGCCAGGAGAACTGCTGGATTAGGAGCAAGGTTCTAATCCTGCTTTAGATATGGGATTCCTGGGGGACTTTGGCCCATTCGCTCTCTCTCAGCCAAAAACCAGACTGGTTGTAATGGGGAAGGTGCTGGACTAGCAACCAGAAGACTCCAGTTCAAATCCCCTCTCAGCTATGGACACCAACCTCCTGCCTGACCAGGAGGTTGGGCTAGAAGACTACCAACGGTCCCTTTCAACTCTATGATTCCATGTTTGATGTCAGGAGTGTCCAACCTTGGCCACTTTGAGACCTGTGGACTTCAATTCCCAGAATTCCCCAGCCAGCACGGGTTGCATTGGCTGGCTGGGGAATTCTGGCAATTGCAACCCGTACAGGCTGGGGAATTCTGGGATGTTTAAGTTCTCTAAGTCTTAAAGTGGCCAAGGTTGGGCCCTTTCTTCTATGTTCCAACCACCTCTTTCTCACGGGGCCTCACGGGGGGGGGGGGTTGTCATTGTGACTTTATGGGAGGAAGACCACAACCTCCCTTCAGCTCCTGAACAGAAGCCCCCCCCAAAAAACCCCAACTCTCACACAAACACACCCCAACCGAGAGACACAATCATCACACCCAACACACAACCGTTTCTCACCTGACACTTCCACGTAACCCTCTTTGGTCTTGACCGAGAGCTCTTCGGGTTTAAAACTCTGCACGTTGACGCAGACTTTCCAGGGCTCGCCCGAAAAGGTCGGGGGGCTGGATGATCCAAAGGGACTCCCTTCGGGGTGAGCCCCAAAACGAGAACCGTAGCCCGGAGGGGAGAAACCACTGCTCCGGCCCATCCCTGACCTCAGAGGGCTCGCCCAGCCTGCAGTGAGGGGCGAGCGGGCCCAATCCGGCCAGTTGGCGGTCAGATCTCCGGGAAAAGGTGACATGTTAAAGTCGTCGTCCAGAAGCCGAGAGGACAATCCGGATTCCCTGAAGGGATCTCTGAGATTCCGATGCCGGCCAGGGTAGCATGAGAAAGGGATCTGATTGTCAGCCATCCCGGGAGAGATTCAACGGGAGAAAACTAAAAGCAGAATTTAAAAAAAAAAGAGAGAGAGAGAGAGAGAGAGAGAGAAAGTTTTCCAACAGGTGCAGAAAGAAAAAGAAAAAATCTGAATTCCGCAGCCTTGTTCTGAGCACGACTTTTCTCTCCTGCTTGTACGGGACGAAAATAAATCTGCTTGTCTTCTTCTTGCCCAATCGGAATTAAATATAAAAATAAAAATAAAAATAAACAACGACCACCCTGAATTTCTTTCAGAAGTTTTGGATAAGTCCAAACCGAGCCAACAAAACTTAAGTTCAGAACCGAAAAAAAGCCTCTTGGAGGAGAAGCGAAACGTCTTCAAGGAAAAAAACAAAAAACCGGTTGCCTTTTTTTTGGGGGGGGGGGGGGAATCACCTTTGGGATTCAAAATCAACCCCAAATAAAAGAAAAGAAAAAAAAAGAAAAGAAGGCAGCACCAGGCTTCCCTTTTGCTCCGGATTTAAACCACCCCAGTGCCACTCTGTGCCAGACAGAAGCTTAAATAAACCGGCTTGTACCAGCCGAGAAACTTCGCTAAACTTCCAAACTCTGCCCCCTATTTATAGGCAAGGCTCCAGCGCGGGGTGGGGGGGGGGGGGGGGGGTTTTTTGGAGAGCCTGAAATGGGCTGACCTCATCCCAAAGGGACTGACTGCTTTGCTAAATGGAATTCCAAGTTTAGACTGGCTTGGCTATCGTTTTTCATCCCTCCCTCTTTCCCTCCTTCCTTCCTTCCTTCCCTCCCCCCCCTCCTCCCCTTCCTCTCCCCCTCCTTCCCTCCGTGCAAGCAGCCTATTATTAGCTTGGGGTGTTAGGCCTGTCTCTTTGTGCTGGATTCTTCTAACCGCTTGGACGCAAAACAAACAAACAAACAAACAAACAAAAAACCCCCCAACAACAACACTCCCTCCTCTTTTAATTCCCAAAACAGAAGCCGTAAAATTCTCATTCGGCAAATCTGGGGTTCCGTCTAGCAATGGGGGTGCCGATTGCATTTGGTAAGACATGAGCTAAATCCACAATTGATGGGCTCCAGAGCAGTTAGTAATCTGATTTTGATTTAACGTACATTGAATTGAATTTAGGTGAAGTGTGGGGGTGGGGTGGATGGGTGGGGGTGGGGGTTGAGATCCTGCCCATTTCTTTGTTCTGGTTCAATCCCCTTTGATCTAGTGATTAAGGCACCAGGCTAGAAAACAGGAGACTGTGAGTTCTGGTCTTGCTTTAGCCATGAAAGCTGGCTGGATGATTTTGAGCCAATCACCAGGAGACTGTGAGTTCTAGTCCTGCCTTAGCCATGAAAGCCAGCTGGGTGACTTTGAGCCAATCACCAGGAGACTGTGAGTTCTAGTCCCACTTTAGGCATGAAAGCCAGCTGGGTGACTTTGAGCCAATCACCAGGAGATTGGGAGTTCTAGTTCCACCTTAGCCATCAAAGCCAGCAGTGTGACTTTGGGCCAGCCCCTTTCTCAGTCATTTTCTCTCAGCCCAATCCATCTCACAGGGCTGTTATTGTGGGGAAAAATAGGAAGAGGAAGGCGTATTGGATATGTTTGCCGTCTTGAGTTATTTGTAACAACAACAACAACAACAACAACAACAACAACAACAACAACAACAACAACAACAAAGGTGGAATATAAATAAATGAAAAAATAGGTACAGCTCCCAAATCCCACAGACTATCAGCCTGGTTCAGCTTCTGCTTTGTGGGAAAATATAGAAGTTTGTGTTTGTTTAGAGTTAAGTACCATTATAGGCCCGGCATAGAGGCACTGAGCATAGCAGAGATAAGAAACTACTCGGTGCATATTTTTCTAAAATGTAATCTTTCTGCTTATTTTACCAGGACGTCACCTGTAGCTGAACACATAGTTGCTTTTACACCTGCCTTGTAACCAACAATCTGTTTGCAGTTTGAGCCTTTTTTGTAAAGTAGAAGTATTTCTTTTCACCTTGGGACTTTCGTCTTTTGTGTCTCTGACCGGCCTCCATAGACCCTTATAAATACAGGGAGTCCTTCACTTACAACAGTCCGTTGAGTCACCGTTCAAAGTTGCAACGGCACTGGGAAAAAAAAGGGCTTAAGTTACGACCGTTTTTCACACTTATGACCATTGCAGCATCCCCATGGTCGCAGAATCAAAATTCAGACGCCTGGAATACTGTATCCCGTGTTGTATCCCACAATACAAAAAAAGATGTTGAGGCTTTGGAAAAAGTGCAAAGAAGAGCAGCTAAGACGATTAAAGGCCTGGAGACTAAAACTTATGAAGAACAGTTGCAGGAATTGGGTTTGGCTAGTCTTGAGAAAAGGACTAGTGGGGTGACAGGATAGCAGTCTCCCAATATTTGAGGGCCTGCCACAGAGAGGAGGGGGTCAACTTATTTTCCAAAGCACCAGAAGGCAGGACAAGAAACAATGGATGGAAACTAATCAAGGAGAAAAGCAACCTGGAATTAAGGAGAAACTTCCTAACAGTGAGGACAATTAACCAGTGGAACAGCTTGCCTCCAGAAGTTGTAGCTGCTTCATCGCTGGAGGTTTTTAAGAAGAGATTGGACAACCATTTGTCTGGAATGGTACAGGGTCTCCTGCTTGAGCAGGGGGCTGGACTAGAAGCAGTGTTCCAATATTTGAGGGGCTGCCACAGAGAGGAAGGGGACAAGCTATTTTCCAAAGCACAAGGAATAATGGATGGAAATTGACCAAGGAGAGATTCAACCTAGAAATAAGGAGAAATTTTCTGACAGTGAGAGCAATCAACCCATGGAACAGAAGTTGATTCAGAAGTTGTGGGAGCTTCATCACTGGAAGCTTTCAAGAAGAGACTGGACTGCCATTTGTCAGAAACGGTGTAGGGTCTCCTGCTTGGGCAGGGGGTTGGACTAGATGACCTACAAGGTCCCTTCCAACTCTGTTAATCTGTAAATCTGTAAACCTCCAAGGTCCCTTCCAGCTCTATACTGATTGCTTGAAACAGACCATAAAGACAAAAACAGATAAACCACGCAGATGTCTGAAGGGTCCTATGCTTTTCTGGATATTTCCGTGAATTGCATTTGCAAAGTACGGCTATTAAGTGGAGTGCTGCAGCTGCTTTCCGAGGTTTTTTTTTTTTTTTACTAATCGGCCAGATCGCATCCTCTGAAATTGATTTTTATTTTATTTTTAAAAAGGCCATCTCATCAAAAGCAAGATGCCAAGGACAGACGTCCTTAATCTCTGCTTAAGGATAGAGCCCAGAAAAGGAACCGCCGTGATCATCATATCTGCAGGCACAGAAATGCAGAGCTTTGGATGGTGTACAGTACGGGTAGTCCTCGACTTACAACGGTTCACTTAGCGACCGTTCATAGTTACAACGGCACTGAAAAAAGTGCCTTACGACCGTTGCAGTGTCCCCGTGGTCGCGACGGGTTCATCTCACGACGCTGCAACTGTCACAAAGATAAACCAAGTGGCTTGGCTCCAGAAGTTGTGGGTGCTCCAACACTGGAAGTTTTTAAGAAGAGATTGGACAAACCGTTTGTCCGAAATGGTATAAGGTTTCCTGCTTGAGCAGGGGGTTGGGCTAGAAGACCTCCAAGGTCCCTTCCAACTCTGTTATTCTGGGAAGGAGGAGACTGTGGGCCCTGAAGGCCTGACAAGGAATAATGGATGGAAATTGATCAAGGAGAGATTCAACCTAGAAATAAGGAGAACTTTTCTGACAGTGAGAACAATCAACCCATGGAACAGAAGTTGCCTTCAGAAGTCGTGGGAGCTTCATCACTGGAAGCTTTTAAGAAGAGACTGGACTGCCATCTGTCAGAAATGGTGTAGGGCTGTGATGGCGAACCTATGGCACGCGTGCCAGAGGTGGCACGCAGAGCCTTCTCTGTGGGTATGCGCGCCGTCACCAGCTGCTCTCCGTGGGCGCCTGAGCACCGGAAAACGGCATGAAAACGGCCCGAAAACGGCCTGAAAAATGGCCTGAAAAATGGCCAAAAACTGCCAAAAAGCAAGGATGCGCATGCCAGCCAGCTAGTCTTCAGGTTTCCGGTGCTCCGGTGTGCGTGAAGACCAGCTGGCCGGCGCGCATGCATGTGCCGGAAACCCAAAGACCAGGTGGTCTTCATGTTTCCGGCGCTCCGGCGCGCACACATGCACGCACATGCACGCACGTTCCGGTTTGGGCACTTGGTGCCAAAAAGGTTTGCCATCACTGGTGTAGGGTCTCCTGCTTGAGCAGGGGGGTTGGACTAGATGACCTACAAGGTCCCTTCCAACTCTGTTATTCTGAAATCTAAATCTAAATAGAGTAGAATAGAATAGAATAGAATAGAATAGAATAGAATAGAATAGAATAGAATAGAATAGAATAGAATAGAATAGTTTAGTTGAATTGAATTGAATTGAATTGAATTGAATTGAATTGAATTGAATTCTTTATTGGCCAAGTGTGATTGGACACACAAGGAATTTGTCTTAGGTGTATATGCTCTGAGTGTACATAAGGAGAATAAAATACATTCATCAAGAATAAAAAGATACAACACTTAGTGATAGTCAAGGTAATAAATAAATAATATTAAATAATAAATAATAAATAAGCTGCCACATTGCAAAACACACGAAACAGCAGCTCCTTTTAAAGCTGCACCAAAGCTGACCTGAATCAACAGTTCAGGACGTCCCACTGATTTAAAAACCTCGGGGCCAAAGCAATCAATTGTTATTCCCCCTTAGGAGGGCCACCAGCTCTGCACAAAGGGGTATTTTGCTTGCAAACTTTGGCAAAGGGTGGATCATAAATACCTAAAGCCGAAAAGCCTTGCTACGCTTGATAAGATGATCTAGAAGATAAGAGGGGCTGGAATGCTGCTCCTGATCCAATCAATTCCACCGAAAAAGATTTAAGCACAGACCTACCTTGGCGGCCAGATATTAAATCCACCAGAGATCACAATGGAGATAATTATCCTTTGGAGAATATCCTCACCTCCCAATTCTACGGACGACTTTGAAAACACGGTTCTAAAATGGTGAAAATGCAACCCCAGGGATTCAGAAGACGTCCTCGATTCAGAAGGTCACCTTGATGGGAGACTACAGGTAGACCTCCGTCTTACAGCCGTTCATTTATAGTGATCATTCACAGTTACGACGACTCTATAAAAAGTGACTTAGGACTGTTTTTCACACTTATGAGCGTCTCAGCATCCCCATGGTCATGTGATCAAAATTTGGACGCTTGGCAACTGACTCATATTTATGATGGTTGCAGTGTCCCAGGGTCTCTCTTGGTGGTTTTCTTGCAGACGTTTCATTACCTGACTAGGTAACATCATCAGTGATGACTAGCACTGCTGATGTTACCTAGTTTGGTACAGAAACGTCTGCAAGAAAACGACCCAGCTCAGAGAGCACCAAGGACCCCACAATTCTGGTCCTTGTCGTACCCCCCCCCCAACTCAAGGAATGCAACGTATCTCATCCATCTTCCAGATGTTCTATTCCATCCTAAATTTTTGGGGGGGTTTATTCCCTCCCCTCCCACAGCGCTTCAAGGCGATTACAGCTCTCTCACACAGCTAAGAACAACACGCCTTCTTCATATTGCAACAATCTCTGTTTCATTTGCGAGAAGATGCTTGGGAAGAGTGAGTACGCTGGGAAGTTTCTGCGAGGATTGTGAAACTGACTAAAAGCAAAGGACTGGCCAACCAGATATTAATTATTGTGTACATGGGAAATAGATGAGAGAGCATGCAAGCAATTTGCTAAGAATACAGGGGTGTGGAGCCTTTGATTTCTGCTTCCCTCAAGGGATTGAGGCTCAGGAAGGAATTGATTTTTTTTTTAAAGCAACAAGATGCACAGACATGAAGAAACGCTGGTTTGAACCTCATCTTAGATACCACGCAAGATCATATAGAAGGAATCAAGGAGGCTTTCACTACATTCTTGGTCATTCTGGAACCTCTTCTTCAGTGGTGGGTTGCTACCGGTTCGCCCCGGTTCGGACAAACTGGTTGCGGCGGCAGGCTCCGCCCACCCGCCCGGATGTCATCACAGACGAACTGCGCATGCGCAGAAGCGCCACGCACGCATGTTCACAGTTCCGAACCGGTAGCGAAGGTAAGTGAAACCCACTACTGCTCTTTTTCCTCTGAAGTCAAAGCATCTTGGCTTGGTGGCCTCATTCAAAGCTAGTAACCATTATTCCCCCACCCCACCCCTGCCCCCTGTCGCTGCTATTCCATCAAAATTGCATTTTGGAAAGCTAGGATTCCCCATGTGATCTTCCCTTGTAAAGGATTCCAGGAGGGGATTCCCTTGCCCAAGACTGGGGAATCTTATCTTAGATGGATCCATCTTCTGAATTTTGTAGAAAAAAAGACTAAAAAGACACTTTTAGAAAAGATAGCCCTTGACTTAACAACAGTTCATTTAGTGACCATTCAAAATTACAATCATTGACATCTTTTAATGACCCCACAATCCCTTGCGGAGTGGAGTCTGGGCAACTGAATGGAGCTAGCAGAGTGTTTACTGGCCGCTATGCCCTTCCTGTCGCCAATGCGGAGTTTTGTTCAGTAGATACATTCTCATTGTGCCCAGAGAGAGAAATATCTGCCTCTACCTAGGATCGAACTTACAGCCTCCTGATTATGAGGCGAGAGCTCCACCTCTAGGCCACCGCACCCCTCTTCGAAATTACAATGGCACTGAAAAAAGTGACCATTTTTCATGGACCACGTGATCAAAATTCAGATGCTTGGCAACTGACTCATGTTTATGACGGTTGCTGGGTCCCAGGGTCACGTGATCCCCTTTTGGGACCTTCTGACAAGCAATGTCAGTGGAGAAGCCAAATTTACTGTACAGCCGTGTTACCAACATAACGCCTGCAGTGATTCACTTAACAACTGTGGCAAGAAAGGTTGTAAAATGGGGCAAAACTCACTTAACAACAGTCTCGCTTAGCAACAGAAATTTTGGGCTCAGTTGGGTCATAAGTCAAGGACTGCCAGTAAATGAGAGCAAGGAAAGCGAAGGGATGATTGAAAGTGGCTCTTATATCGATCTGCAAAGATAAATGATAGGCAGCGAGGGGTCAGAAAAATCCAGAAAGGAGACCTAAAAAAGGAAAAGGATTTTGATCATATGAGTGTAGGTGCTCCATCACTGGAGGTTTTCAAAAATAGATTGGACACCCAATTGACCAGGATGGTAAGGTCTCCTGCCCTGAGCAGGGGGGTGGACTAGAAGACCTCCGAGGTCCCTTCCAGCCCTATGATTCTCTTTTCTATGTTTTATGTTGTGATGGCCACCTTGACTTTTTAAATCCCCCCTTGTAAAGGCTCTGAAATTCTCAGTGTTGGTCCTAACAAAAGGCCAAGAATTATGGAATAACACCATTGGAAGGGACCTTGGAGGTCTTCTAGTCCAACCTCATGTTCAAGCAGGAGACCCTATACCCGTGATGGCGAACCTATGGCACGCGTGCCACAGGTGGCACGCGGAGCCATATCTGAGGGCACGCGAAGCCTTGCCCTATGTCAGCTCCAGCGCACATGTGCACGCTGGCCAGCTAATTTTTGGCCTTCCGGAGGGCGAGGGGAGGCCATTTTCGCCCTCCCCAGGCTTCGGGAAAGCCTCCGGAGCCTGTGGATGGCGAAAAACGGGCCCAACGGGCCTACTGGAAGTTCGTTAGGAACTTCTGGTTGGGCCGTTTTTCGCCCTCCCCAGGCTCTGGAGGCTTTCCTGAAGCCTGGGGAGGGCGAAAAACGGCCCAACGGGCCTACCGGAAGTCCGGAGGCTTCAGTGAGGTCTGCGCGCATGCATGCGGGGGCAGCGCGGGGGGTTGTGCGTGCATGCGCAGGGGGCATTGCATAATGGGTGTGGGCCCGTGCGCTATTGCGCGTGCGCACACCCTTTTGGCACCCGAGCAAAAAAAGGTTCGCCATCACTGCCCTATACCATTCCAAACCAATGGCTGTCCAATCTCTTCTTGAAAACCTCCAGTGTTGGAGCACCCACAACTTCTAGAGGCAAGTTGTTCCACCGATTACTTGTTCTCACTGTCAGGAAATTTCTCCTCAATTCTAGGTTGGCACAGGCTCCAGAGGCTTTCCTGAAAAACGGCACAATGGTCTACTGGAAGTCCGGAGGCTTCAGTGAGGTCTGCGCGCATGCATGGGGCAGCACGGGGGTGTTGTGCGCGCATGCGTGGGGGCAGGGCATTGCATTATGGGCTATTGCGCGTGCGCACACCCTTTTGGCACCCGAGCAAAAAAAGGTTCGCCATCACTGCCCTATACCATTCCAAACCAATGGCTGTCCAATCTCTTCTTGAAAACCTCCAGTGATGGAGCACCCACAACTTCTGGAGGGAAGCCATTCCACTAATTGTTCTTCGTGTCCCATTGCTTTCCTTTGGTCGCATCCTGAAGCGTGCGCATAGCCATAAGTATTCTTGAGCAGGGATGCCAAGTGTTTGTTTGCGCAGATGTTCCACCGAGTGGCCGTGAGACATACTCCTGGAATTACTGAAGGGATGAATTTTCAGAAGGCAAGTCAACATTAAGGGAAGGAAGGAAAAAAAAACCCCTTATGGTGAATATCCTGTTTGAATTGGGAGGGGCCGGCTACAGACAAAGCTTTGAACCTTCCTAAACAATGGGTTTAAACATGAGGATTGCATCTGGTTTCTGCTGTCTGCCTCTCTTGCAAGCCAACAGTATCTCGTTTGAATGTGCGCTTTTTTTTACAATTCAAGTGGAGCCTTTGTCTGGTGGAAATCCATTAATTAAATTAAATCAATTAAAAAAGCGCCCATTACATTTTGCTTTTCAAGTTAATGTCTCCGTTGAGTTGAGCCCAGACATGGATCCGTTCCATAAACCAATGGGCCAGTTTGATGTAGCAGTGAAGGCAAATTTTTCCCAGTGCATTTAATTTCCCAGTGATGTAGCAGGGAAGGCCCCAGTCTAGAAACTGGGAGACTGGAGTTCTAGTCCCAGCTTAGGCACCAACCTACCTCGGGCCAGCCACTCTCTCTCATCCCTAGGAAGGAGGCAATGGCGAAGCACTTTTGCCAAGAAAACTGCAGGGACTAATCCAGATAGACACCAGGAGTCAACTTCAGCTTAAATCAGATTTTTAAAAAACAGTGTTAATCATTACCCTCTGTGATATAAAGTCAGCCCGGCTTTTAATATTCTCTTCCTCTGTGCAGAGGAAGCAAAATTCAGCTTGAACCACGCCTGACCTACCAAAGGCCAAATAAACAAGAAGTGTCTCAGGAGGACATCATCCCATCTTGGCTACCAAATAATAACAGGGCAACGTACTACAGAATCAACAAACATCACCAGAAATCCTGCCTTTGAAAACAGAAACACCAATGTCCCAGTTTTGGTCAAGGAAGAGCGTGGCATGTTCCTTCCGGGTTCCTATGGTAGGTGGAATGCCAGATTTGAGGAACCAAGAACTGTCTGGAGAACCTCTAGGGTCACCCTTCTCCAAAGCAGGGGTGGGTTCTAACTTACCTCGCTGCCGGTTCGCTTCCTCCCGCACCGCGTGGCCGCGCCTCGTGGGCGCGCGCCAAAAAATTAAACCCCCCCCCCAGAGAACCAAAAAAAGCCAAAAACAAAATGGCGACGCATGCGCAGTGCGGAAAAACCCGAAAAATATTCAAAAAAAAAAAAGCTGAAAACAAGATGGCGACGCATGCGCAGTGCTGGAAACTCGGCTTCTGCGCATGTGCAGAAGAAAAAGAATTCGGAAAAAATAAAAAAAAAAAAAAAAAAAAGATGGGGGCGCCCACAGATTGGCACCGACCGAACCGGATCCGTGACATCACCAGCGGGTTGTTACCGGTTCAGGCGAACCGGTCCGAACCGGGAGGAACCCACCAAAGGTCTCCTGCTTGGGCAGGGTGGTGGTGGTTTGGACTAGATGACCTACAAGGTCCCTTCCAACTCTGTTAATCTGAATCGAATTTGAAAATCGGAGACCTCCTCGGATACAGGTTAGCCCTTGACTTACAATAGATCGTTCAAAGTTCACTGACCATTCAAAGTTACAATAGCCCTGAAAAGAGTGACCCATTTGCCCTGCTTTGGAAATGCCCACGACATTCAATAGTCGAAATTCAACACCAGGCAAGGCGGTTTTTATAGGAATTTAGGCTTCTGCCTAAATTCTGCCTGTCTCAGATGGCATCCACGTACGTTTAAATGGTTTAACAATTATCTGCCTGGCACAACCAGAGTCACACCTGCTTGCTCTGACAGCAGAAAATACTGGTTCTGCTTGTTCATCCTTCTCACCATTACAGTCTGCTCGGTTCGCTCGCCTGATGGGTGCCAGCCTGTGTAGAGGCTACCCAACTTTCCTCTGGCCAGAAAGCAATAGCACTTAAGACTTATAGACCTCTTCACAGTGCTTTTACAGCCTTCTCTGAGCGGTTTACAGAGTCAGCCTCTTGCCCCCAACAATCTGGGTCCTCATTTTACCCACCTCGGAAGGATGGAAGGCTGAGTCAACCTTGAGCCGGTCAGGATCGAACTCCTGGCAGTGGGCAGAGTTTGCCTGCAATAGCAATAGCACTTAGACTTATATACCGCTTTACAGTGCTTTACAGC